>CM040433.1:70848797-71014690 GCA_022702705.1 Papilionanthe hookeriana x Papilionanthe teres
GTATGCTTCGTTCAGTTACGTATTGCTAACGGGGTGGTCATTGGCCTGAGAAAATGACCCATTATGACCAAAGATGAATTTTTTGGTCAAAGGTTGACCTATTTGGTCAAGGAGTTGGTAGTTAGGTCAAGAATTGACCATTTTGACCGAAGATGACTTTTTGGACAAAAGTTGATCTATTGGGTCAATGGTTTCGTCATTGGGTCAAAAATTGACCATTTTGACCAAAGTTGACTTTTTGGTCAAAAGTTGACCTATTGGGTCAATGGGTTGGTCATTGGGTCAAGGATTGAACAAAGTTGACTTTTTGATCAAAGATTGGCTTACTGGGTCAATAATTGGTCATTAGGTCAAAAATTTACTATTTTGACCAAAATTAATTTTTTGGTCAAAAGTTGACCTATTGAGTCAATGGGTGGTCATTAAGTCAAAAATTTTCTATTTTGACCAAAATTGACTTTTTAGTCAAAAGTTGACCTATTGGGTCAAGGATTGACCATTTTGACCAAAGTTGACTTTTTAGTCAGAGATGGACTTATTGAGTCAATATTTGGTCTTTAGGTTCGATAATTGAGCTATTTTGACCAAAATTGATATTTTTGGTCGAAGTTAACCGATGGGTCAGACGGGATGGTCATTGGGTCAGAAATTGACCATTTTGACCAAAGATCACTTTTATGTCAATAGTTGACCTATTTTGGCCAAAATTGAATTTTTGGTCAAAAGTTAACCCATTGGGTCAACGGGGTGGTTATTGGGTCAGAAATTGACCATTTTGACCAAAGTTGACTTTTTGGTCAAAAATTGACCTATTTGGTCAATGAGTTGGTAATTGGGTCTAGAATTGACCATTTTGACCAAAGATGACTTTTTGGTCAAAAGTTGATCTATTGGGTCAGTGGGTTAGTCATTGGGTCAAAATTTGACCATTTTGGCCAAAGTTGACTTTTTGGTCAAAAGTTGACCTATTGGGTCAGTGGGTGGTCATTAGGTCAAAAATTGACTATTTTGAACAAAATTGACTTTTTGGTCAAAGTTTACCTATTGGGTTAATGGGTTTGTCATTGGGTCAAGGATTGACCATTTTGACCAAAATTGACTTTTTGGTCAAAGATTGACTTATTGGGTTAAAAATTGGTCATTAATTCAAAAATTGACTATTTTGGTCATTAGGTCAAAAATTGACTATTTTTTACCAAAATTAATTTTTTGGTCAAAAGTTGACCCATTAGGTGAACGGGGTGGTCAATGGGTCAGAAATTGTCCATTTTAACCAAAATTGACTTTTTGGTCAAAAGTTGACCTATCTGGTCAATGAATTGGTAATTGAGTCAAGAATTAGCCATTTTGACCAAAGATGACATTTTGGTCAAAAGTTGATATATGGGTCAATAGGTTGGTCATTGGGTCAAAAATTGACCGTTTTGACCAATGTTGACTTTCTGGACAAAAGTTGACCTATTGGGTCAATGGGTGGTCATTCAGGCAAAAATTGACTATTTTGACCAAAATTAACTATTTGGTCAAAAGTTGGCCTATTGGGTTAATGAGTTTGTCATTGGGTCAAGGATTGACCATTTTGACCAAAATTGACTTTTTGGTCAGAGATTGACTTATTGGGTCAATAATTGGTCATTAGGTCAAAAATTGATTATTTTGACCAAAACTGAATTTTTGGCCAAAACTTAACCTATCGGGTTAACGGGGTGGTCATTGGGTCAGAAATTGACCATTTTGGCCAAAGTTAACTTTTGGGTCAAAAGTTGACCTATTTTGTCATTGAGTTGGTAATTTGGTCAAGAATTGACCATTTTGACCAAAGATGACTTCTTCGTCAAAAGTTGACCTATTGGGTCAATGGGCTGGTCATTGGGTAAAAAATTGACCATTTTGACCAAAGTTGACTTTTTGGTTAAAAGTTGACATATTGTGTCCATAGGTGGTCATCAGGTCAAAAATTGACTATTTTGACCAAAATTAACTTTTTGGTTAAATGCTGACATATTGGGTTAATGGGTTTGTCATTAGGTCAAGGATTTACCATTTTGACCAAAGTTGACATTTTGGTCAGAGATCGACTTATTGGGTCAATAATTGGTCATTAATTCAATAATTGACTATTTTGTCCAAAATTGACTTTTTGGTCAAAAGTTGACCTACTTGGCCAATGGGTTGGTCATTGGGTCAAGGATTGATCATTTTGACCAAATTTGACTTTTTGGTTAAACGTTGACCTATTGGGTCAATCGGTTAGTCATTGGGTTAAGGATTGACCATTTTGATCAAAGTTGACATTTAGGTCATAAATTGGCTTACAAGGTCAATAATTGGTCATTAGGTCAAAAATTGACAATTTTGACCAAATTGATTTTTTAGTAAAAAGTTGACCTATTAGGTCAATGGGTTGGTAATTGGGTCAAGGACTAACTATTTTCACCAAAGTTGACTTTTTGGTCAAAAGTTGACCTATTGGGTCAATGGGTTGGTCATTGGGGCAAGGATTGACCATTTTGGCCAAAGTTATCATTTTGGTCAAAAGTTAACCTATTTAGGTCAATGAGGCGGTCATTAGGTCAGAAATTGACAATTTTGAGCAAAATTGACTTTTTGGTCAGAAGTTGACCTATTGGGTAAATGGGTTGGTCATTGGGTCAAGGATTAACCATTTTGGCCAAAGTTGACTTTTTAATCAAAAGTTGACAAATTCGGTCAATGGGTTGGTCATTGGATCATGGATTGACCATTTACACCAAAGTTGACATTTTGGTATTTGTGTCAGAAATTGACCATTTTGACCAAATTGACTTTATGGTCAAAAGTTGACCTATTTGGTCAATGAGTTGGTAATTGGGTCAAGAATTGACTATTTTGACCGAAGACGACTTTTTGGTTAAAAGTTGATCTATTGGGGTCAATGGGTTAGTCATTGGGTCAAAAATCGACCATTTTGACCAAAGTTGACTTTTTGGTCAAAAGTTGACTCATTGGATCAATGGGTGGTCATTTGGTCGAAAATTGATCTATTTTGATTAAAATTGACTTTTTGGTCGAAAGTTGATCTATTGAGTTGATGCAGTTCGTCATTGGGTCAAGGATTAACCATTTTGACAAAAGTTGTCTTTTTTTTCGAAGTTGACTTATTTAGGTCGATGAAGCGGTCATTAGGTCGAAATTGACACTTCGAAGCCCAATTGATTTTTTGTCGGGCTTATTGGGTTCGTTCGTGAATTCACCACCGATCATTTTGGCCGTTAATTCAAAATTGACTATTTTTACCAAGATTAATTTTATGTTGAAGGACCGTAGGTGAGCGGGGTGGTCGATGGGTCGAGAAATTGTCATGCAACTAAAATTGACTTTTGGTCAAAAGTTGACTATCTGGTCGATGGATTAGTAATTGAGTTAAGAATTGGCCATTTTGACCGAAGATGACTTTTGGTCGAAAGTTGATCTATGGATCGATAGGTAGGTCATTAGTCGAATGATTGGCCGCTTTGACCAATGTTGACTTCTCGGACAAAAGTTGGTCTATTAGATTGATGGGTGGTCATTCAGCGAAAATTGACTATTTTGACGAAAATTAACTATTTGGTCAAAGTTGCTTCTATTGGGTTAATGAGTTTGTCATTGGATCGAGGATTGACCATTTTGACCAAAATTGACTTTTTGGTCGGAGATTGACTTATTAGAGTCGATAATTGGTCATTAGGTCAAAAATTGATTATTTTGACCAAAAATGAATTTTTGGCCAAAAGATAACCTATCGGGTTAACGAGGTGGTCATTGGGTCTGAAATTGACCATTTTGACCAAAGTTAACTTTTTGGTTAAAAGTTGACCTATTTGGTCATTGAGTTGGTAATTTAGTCAAGAATTGATCATCTTGACAAATGATACTTCTTCGTCGAAGTTGACTTTATTGGGTCGATGAAATTTGGTCATTAGGTTAAAAATTGACCATTTTTGACCAGAAGTTGACTTTTTGGTCAAAACTTGACATATTGTGTCCATGGGTGGTCATCAGGTCAAAAATTGATTATTTTAACCAAAATTAACATTTTGGTTAAATGCTGACATATTGCGTCAATGGGTTTGTCATTAGGTCAAGGATTTACCATTTTGACCAAAGTTGACATTTTGGTCAGAGATCGACTTATTGGGTCAATAATTGGCCATTAATTCGAATTGACTATTTTGACCAAAATTGATCATTTTGAGTCGAAAGTTGACTGTTTAGACGATGGGTTGGTCATTAGGTCAAGGATTGATCATTTTGACCAAAGTTGACTTTTTGGT
Source organism: Papilionanthe hookeriana x Papilionanthe teres (assembly GCA_022702705.1). NCBI lineage: Eukaryota > Viridiplantae > Streptophyta > Magnoliopsida > Asparagales > Orchidaceae > Papilionanthe > Papilionanthe hookeriana x Papilionanthe teres. Next base: position 70,853,093 of record CM040433.1, read on the forward strand.
TAAAAGTTTACCTATAGGGTCAATCGGTTAGTCATTGGGTCAGGGATTGACCATTTTGATCAAAGTTGACATTTTGGTCATAAATTGGCTTCCAAGGTAAATAATTGGTCATTAGGTCAAAAATTGACATTTTTGACCAAAATTGATTTTTTAGTAAAAAGTTGACCTATTAGGTCAATGGGTTGGTAATTGGGTCAAGGATTGTCTATTTTGACCAAAGTTGACCTTTTGGTCAAAAGTTGTCCTATTGGGTCAATGGGTTGGTCATTGGGGAAAGGATTGACCATTTTGACCAAAGTTGTCTTTTTGGTCAAAAGTTAACCTATTTACTTCAATGAGGCAGTCATTAGGTCAGAAATTGATAATTTTGAGCAAAATTGACTTTTTGGTCAAAGTTGACCTATTGAGTAAATGGGTTGGTCATTTGGTCAAGGATTAACCATTTTGGTCGATGTTGACTTTTTAGTCAAAAGTTGAGAAATTGGGTCAATGGGTTGGTCATTGGATCATGGATTGACCATTTACACCAAAGTTGACATTTTGGTATTTGTGTCAGAACTTGACCATTTTGACCAAATTGACTTTTTGGTCAAAAGTTGACCTATTCGGTCAATGAGTTGGTAAATGGGTCAAGAATTGACTATTTTGACCGAAGATGACTTTTTGGTTAAAAGTTGATCAATTAGGTCAATGGGTTAGTCATTGGGTCAAAAATCGACCATTTTGACCAAAGTTGACTTTTTGGTCAAAAGTTGACCTACTGGATCAATGGGTGGTCATTTGGTCAAAAATTGACTATTTTGATTAAAATTGAGTTTTTGGTCAAAAGTTGACCTATTAGGTCAATGGGTTTGTCATGGGTCAAGGATTAACCATTCAGACAAAAGTTAACTTTCTGGTCGGAGATTGAGTTATTGGGTCAATAATTGGTCGTTAGGTCAAACATTTACTATTTTGACAAAAAATGAATTTTTTGACAAAATTTAACGCAATGGGTCATCGGGGTGGTCATTGGGTTCGAAGTTGACCATTTCGACAAAAGTTGACTCTTAGGTCAAAAGTTAACCTATTTGGTCAAAGCGTCGCTAATTGGGTCAAGAATTGACCATTTTGACCAAAGATTACTTTTTGGTAAAAAGTTGACTTTGTTAGATCAATGGGTTGGTCATTAGATCAAAAAATTGACCATTTGGACCAAAAGTTGACTTTTTGGTCGAAAAGTTGACGCTATTGGGTCGATGGGTGGTCCTTAGGTCAAAAATTGACTATTTTGACCAAATTGACTTTTGGTGAAATGTTGACCTTTTGGGTCAATGGATTTGTCATTAGATCAAGGATTAACCATTTTGACCAAAGTTGACTTTTTGGTCAGAGATCAACTTATTGGGTCAATAATTGGTCATTAATTCAAAAATTGACTATTTTGACCATTTTGATCAAAAGTTGACTATTTAGGCCAATGGGTTGGTCATTAACCCAAAATTGATTTTTTTGTCAAAAGTTGACCAGTTAAGCCAATGGGTTGGTCATTAAATCAATGATTGATCATTTTGATCAATGTTGACTTTTTGATCAAAAGTTGACCTACTGGTCAATGGGTTGGTCATTGGGTCAAGGATTGACAATTTTGACCAAAGTTGACGTTTTAGTCAGACATTGGCTTACTGGGTGTATAATTTGTCATTAGGTCAAAAATTGACTATTTTGACCAAAATTGACTTTGTGGTTAAAAGTTGACCTATTGGATCAATGGGTTGGTCATTAGGTCAGAAATTGACCATTTTGACAAAAGTTGAGTTTTTGGTTGAAAGTTGACCTATTGGTTCAATTGGGTGGTCATTAGGTCAAAAATTTAATCTATTGGGTCAATGGGTGGTCATTTGGTCAAAAAGTTAATCTATTGGGTCAATGGGTTGGTCATTGGGTCAAAATTTTTCTATTTTAACCAAAGTTGACTTTTTGGTCAGAAATTGGCTTACCGGGTCAATAATTAGTGATTAGATCAAAAATTGACTATTTTGACCAAAATTGATTTTTTAGTAAAAAGTTCACCTATTAGGTGAATGGGTTGGTAGTTGGGTCAAGGATTTACCATTTTGACCAAAGTTGACTTTTTTGTCAAAAGTTGACCTATTAGGTCAAATGGTTGGTCATTGGGTCAAAATTTAACAATTTTGACGAAAGTTGACTTTTTGGTCAAAATTTAACCTATTTGGTCAATGGGTTGGTCATTAGGTCAAGGATTGATCTTTTTGACCAAAGTTGACTTTTTGGTCAAAAGTTGACCTCTTGGGTCATTGCGTTGGTCATTGGGGGGTTAAGGATTAACCATTTTGACCAAAATTGTCTTTTTTGTCAAAAGTTGACCTATTTAGGCCAATGAAGCTGTCATTAGGTCAAAAATTGACAATTTTGAGCAAAATTGATTTTTTGGTCAAAAGTTGACCTATTAGGTCAATGGGTTGGTCATTGGGTCAAGGATTAACCATTTTTGGCCAAAGTTGACTTTTTAGTCAAAATTTGACAAATTGGGTCAATGTGTTGGTCAGTGGATCGAGGATTAACCATTTTCATTAATATTGACATTTAGGTCATCGTGTCGGAAATTTGTTAATTTTTGTTAATAAGTTGACCTTTTGGGTCAATGAGTTGGTCTTTAGGTTAAAAATTGACAATTGTGACCAAAATTGAATTTTTGGTCAAAAGTTGTCCTTTTGGGTTAATGAGTTGGTCATTGGTTCAAGGATTGACCATTTTGACCAAAGTTGACTTTTTGGTCAAAAGTTGACCTATTAGGTCAATGGGTTTGTCATTGGGTCAAGGATTGACCATTTTGACCAAAGTTGACTTTTTAGTCAAAAGTTAACCTATTAGATCAATAATTGGTTAATAAGTCAAAAATTTACTATTTTAACCAAATTTGATTTTTAGGTCAAAAGTTGACTATTGGGTCAGTGGGTTAGTCATTTGGTCAAGAATTTACTATTTTGACCAAAGTTGACTTTTTGGTCAAAAGTTGACCTATGGAGTCAATGGTTTTTTCATTGGGTCAACGATTGTCCATTCTGACAAAAGTTGACTTTTTGGTCAGAGATTAACTTATGGGTCAATAATTGGTCATTGGGTCAAAATTTGATTATTTTGACCAAAATTAACTTTTAGTTGAAAAGTTGACTTATTGGGTGAATGTGTTGGTCGTTGGGTTAAGAATTGACCATTTTGACCAAAGTTGACTTTCTAGTCAAAAAGTTGACTTATTGAGTCAATGAGTTGGTCATTAGTTAAAAAATTATCCATTTTGACCAAAGTTGACTTTTTGGTTAAAAGTTGACCTTATTGGTCAAAGGGTGGTCATTAGGTTAAAATTTGACTATTTTGAACAAAATTGACTTTTTGTCCAAAAGTTGACTTATTGAGTAATGTGTTGATCATTGAGTCAAGAATTGACCATTTTGACCAAAACTGACTTTTTGGTCAATAGTTGACCTGTTAGGTCAATGGGTGGTCATTATGTCAAAATTTGAATATTTTGACCAAAATTGACCTTTTCGTCAAAATTTGACCACTTAGGTCAGTGAGTTGGTAATTGGGTAAAGGTTTGACCATTTTGAGCAAAGTTGAATTTTTTGTCAAAAGTTGAGCTATTGGGTCAACGGGTTTTTCATTAGGTCAAAGTTTAACCATTTTGACAAAAGTTGACTTTTTGGTCAGAGATTAGCTTACTGGGTCAATAATTGTTATTAGGTCAAAACTTGATAATTTTGACCAAAATTGACTTTTTGGTCAAAAGTTGACCTATTGGGTCAAGGATTGACCAATTTGACCAAAGTTATCTTTTTCGGTCAAAAGTTGACTTATTTAGATCAATGAGGCGGTCATTATGTCAAAAATTGACAAATTTGAGCAAAATTGACTTTTTAGTCAATTATTGACCTATTAAGTCAATGGGTTGGTCATTGGGTTAAGGATAAACCTTTTTGGCCAAAGTTAACTTTTTAGTGAAATGTTGATAAATTGGGTCAATGGGTTGGTCATTGGATCAATGATTGATCATTTTCACCAAAGTTGACATTTACGTCATTGTGTCAGAAATTGACCATTTTGACAAAATTTGACTTTTTGGTCAAAAGTCGACCTTTCGGGTTAACGAGGTGGTCATTAGGTCAAAAATTGACAATTTTGACCAAAACTGACTTTTTGGTCAAAAGTTGTCCTTTTGGGTCAATGAGTTTGTCATTGGGTCAAGAATTAACCATTTTGACCAAAGTCGACTTTTTGGTCAAAAGTTGACCTACTGGGTCAATGGGTTGATCATTGGGTCAAGGAATGACCATTTTGACCAAAGTTGACTTTTTGATTGAAAGTTGACCTATTGGGTCAATAATTGGTCATTAATTAAAAAATTTACTATTTTAACCAAAATTGACTTTTTAGTTAAAAGTCGATATTTTAGGTCAGTGGGTTGGTCATTGGGCAAAGGATTTACCATTATGGCCAAAGTTAACTTTTTTGTCAAAAGTTGTCCTATTAGGTCAATGGGTTTGTCATTAGGTCAAGGATTGACCATTATGACAAAAGTTGATTTTTTGGTCAAAGAATGACTTATTGGGTCAATAAATGGTCATTAGGTCAAAAATCGACTATTTTAACCAAAATTAACGTTTTCTTGAAAATTTGACCTATTTGGTCAATGGCTTGGTCATCGAGTCAAGATTGACCAAAGTTGACTTTTTAGTCAAAAGTTGACCTATTGGGTCAATGGGTTGGTCATTGGGTCAAGGATTGACCATTATGACCAAAGGTGACTTTTTGGTCAGAGATTGACTTATTGGGTCAATATTTGGTCATTAGATCAAAAGTTAACTATTTTGACCAAAATTTACATTTTGGGTGAATGCATTGGTCATTGGGTTAAGAATTGACCATTTTGACTAAAGTTGACTTTTTGGTCAAAAGTTGACATATTAGGTCAATGGGTTGGTCACTGGGTCAAAAATTGACCATGTTGACCAAAGTTGGGTCAATGGATTGGTCATTGGGTCAATGGGTGGTCATTAGATCAAAATTTGCCTAATTTGACCATAATTGACTTTTGGTCAGAAGTTGACCTATTGGGTCAATGAGTTGGTTATTGGGTCAGAAATTGATCATTTTGACGAAAGTTGACTTTTTGGCCAAAAGTTGACCTATTTGGTCAATAAGTTGGTAATTGGGCCAAGAATTGACCATTTTGACCGAAGATGACTTTTGGTCAAGAGTTGTTCTATTGGGTCAATGGGTTAGTCATTGGGTCAAAAATTGACTATTCTGATCAAAATTGACTTTTTGGTAAAAAGTTGACCTATTAGGCCAATGGGTTGGTCATTGGGTCAAGGATTGAACATTATGACCAAAGTTGACTTTTTTATCAAAAGTTGACCTATTGGGTCAATGTGTTGGTCATTGGGTCAAGGATTGATCATTTTGACTAAAGTAGACTTTTTGGTCAGAGATTGGCTTACTGGGTCAATAATTGGTCATTAGGTCAAAGATTGACTATTCTGACCAAAACTCACTTTTTGGTTAAAAGGTGACCTATATGGTCAATGGATTGGTCATTGGGTTAAGGATTGACCATTTTGACCAAAGTTGACTTTGTGGTCAAAAGTTGACCTATTGGGTCAACAAGTTGGTGATTGGTGCAAGGATTAACCATTTAGACCAAAGTTTACTTTTTGGTCAGAGATTGACTTATTGTGTCAATAATAGGTTATTAGGTCAAAAACTGACTATTTTAACCAAAATCGAATTTTTGGTCAAAAGTTAACCCATTGGATTAACGGGGTGGTCATTAGGTCAGAAATTGACTATTTTGACCAAAGTTGACTTTTTGGTCAAAAGTTGACCTATGTGGTCATTGAGTTGGTAATTTGGTTAAGATTTGACCATCTTTTTACCAAAGATGACTTTTTGCTCAAAAGTTGACCTATTAGATCAATGGGTTGGTCATTGGGTCAAAAATTGACCATTTTGACCAAATTTAACTTTTTGGTCAAAAGTTGACCTATTAGGTCAATGGGTGGTCATTAAGTAAAAAATTGACTATTTTAACCAAAATTAACAATTTGGTCTAATGTTGACCTATTTGGTCAACAAGTTTGTCATTGGGTCAAGGATTGACTATTTTAACCAAAGTTGACTTTTTTGTCAGAGATTGACTTATTGGGTCAATAATTAGTCATTAATTCAAAAATTGACTATTTGGCCAAAATTGACTTTTTGGTAAAAAGTTGACCTATTAGGCTAATGCGTTGGTCATTGGGTCAAGGATTCATCTTTTTGACCAAAGTTGACTTTTTGGACAAAAGTTGACCTATTGGGTCAATGGGCTGGTCATTGGGTCAAGGGTTGACCATTTTGACCAAAGTTGACTTTTGGTCAAAAAATTTGCTTACTGGGTTAATAAGTGGTCATTAGATCCAAAATTGATTATTTTGACCAAAATTGATTTTTTGGTAAAAAGTTGACCTATATGGTGAATGGGTTGTTAATTGGGTCAAGGATTGACCACTTTGACCAAAGTTGACTTTTTGGTCAAAAGTTGACCTATTGGGTTAATGGGTTTGTCATTGAGGCAAGGGTTAATCATTTTGACCAAAGTTGACTTTTTAATCTGAGATTGACTTATTGGGTCAATAATTGGTCTATAGGTCAAAAATTAATTATTTTAAACAAAATTAAATTTTTTGTCAAAGTTGACCAATTGGGTAAACGGGGTGGTCATTGGGTCAGAAATTGATCATTTTGACCAATGTTGACTTTTTGGTCAAAAGTTGACCTATTTGGTCAATGAGTTGGTAAGTGCGTAAAGAATTGACCAATTTGACCGAAGATAAATTTTTGGTCAAAATTTAATCTTTTGGGTCAATGGGTTGGTCATTGGGCCAAAAATTGGCCAATTTAACCAAACTTGACTTTTTGGTCTAAAGTTATCCTATTCGGACAATGGGTTGGTCATTGGGTCAAAAATTGACCATGTTGACCAAAGTTGACTTTTTGGTTAAAATTTAACCTATTGGGTCAATGGGTTTATCATCGGGTCAAGGATTCACCTTTTTTACCAAAGTTGACTTTTTGGTCAAAGGTTGACCTATTGGTCAATGGGTTTGTCAATGGGTCAAGGATTGACTATTTTAACCAAAGTTGACTCTTTGGCCAGAGATTGACTTATTGGGTCAATAATTGGTCATTACTACAAAAATTGACTATTTTGATCAAAATTTACTTTTTGGTCAAAAGTTGACTTATTCGGCCAATGTGTTGGTCATTGGGCAAGGATTGATCATTTTGACCAAAGTTGACTTTTTGGTCAAAAGTTGACCCATTGGGTCAATGCGTGAGTCATTGGGACAAGGATTGACCATTTTGACCAATGTTGACTTTTTGGTTAGAAGTTTGTTTGCTGGGTCAATAATTGGTCATTAGGTCAAAAATTGACTATATTGAAAAAATTTGACTTTTTGGATAAAATTTGATGTATTGGGTTAATGGGTTGGTGATTGGGTCAAGGATTGACCATTTTGACCAAAGTTGTCTTTTTGGTCAAAAGTTGACCTATTTAGGTCATTGAGGCGGTCATTAGGTTAGAAATTGACAATTTTGACCAAGATTGACTTTTTGGTCAAAAGTTGACCTATTGGGTCAATGGGTTGGTCTTTGGGTCAAGGATTAATCATTTTGGCCAAAGTTGACTTTTTTGTCAAAAGTTGACAAATTGGGTCAATGGGTTGGTCTTTGGATCAAGGATTGACCATTTACACCAAAGTTGACATTTTTATCATTGTGTCAGAAATTGACCATTTTGACCAAATTGACTTTTTGGTCAAAAGCTGACCTATTTGGTCAATGAGTTGGTAATTCGATTAAGAATTGACTATTTTGACCGAAGATGACTTTTTGGTTAAAAGTTTATTTATTGGGTCAATGGGTTAGTCATTGGGTCAAAAATCGACCATTTTGACCAAAGTTGACTTTTTGGTCAAAAGTTGACCTACTGGATCAATGGGTGTTCATTAGGTCAAAAATTAACTATTTTGATCAAATTTGACTTTTTGGTCAAAAGTTGACCAACTGGGTCAATGGGTTAATCATTTGGTCAAGGATTGACCATTTTGACCAAAGTTAACTTTTTGGTCAGAGATTGAGTTATTGGGTCAATAATTGGTCGTTAGGTCAAACATTTACTATTTTGACCAAAATTGAATTTTTTTGTCAAAATTTAACCCAATGGGTCAACGTGGTGGTCATTGGGTCAGAAATTGATCATTTCGACATATGTTGACTCTTTGGTCAAAGGTTGATTTATTTGGTCAATGTGTCGCTAATTGGATCAAGAATTGACCATTTTAACCAAAGATTACTTTTTGGTAAAAAGTTGACCTACTGGGTCAATGGGTTAGTCATTGAGTCAAAAATTGACCATGTGGACCAAAGTTGACTTTTTGGTCAAAAGTTGACCTATTGGGTCAATGGGTGGTCATTAGGTCAAAAATTAACTATTTTGACCAAAATTGACTTTTTGGTCAAATTTTGACCTATTGGGTCAAGGATTTGTCATTAGATGAAGGATTAACCATTTTGACCAAAATTGACATTTTGGTCAGGGATCGACTTATTGGGTCAATAATGTGTCATTAATTCAAAAATTAACTATTTTGACCAAAATTGATTTTTTCGTCAGAAGTTGACCAGTTAGGCTAATGGGTTGGTCATTAGGTCAAGGATTGATCATTTTGACCGATGTTTACTTTTTTATCAAAAGTTGACCTACTGGTCAATGGGTTGGTCATTGGGTCAAGGATTAACAATTTTGACAAAAGTTGACTTTTTAGTCAGAGATTGGCTTACTCGGACAATAATTGGTCATTAGGTCAAAAATTAACTATTTTGACTAAAATTGACTTTGTGGTCAAAAGTTGACCATTGGATCAATGGGTTGGTCATCGGGTCAGAAATTGACCATTTTGACAAAAGTTGACTTTTTGGTCGAAAGTTGACTTATTGGAACAATCGGGTGGTCATTAGGTCAAAAATTGACGATTTTTAGAAAAATTGACTTTTTGGTCAAAAGTTGACCTATTGTGCCTATGAGTTGGTCATTATGTCAAAAATTGACTATTTTTACAAAATTTGACTTTTTGGTCAAAAGTTGACCTATTCGGTCATTGGGTCAAAGATTGACCACTCTAACCATAGTTGACTTTTTGGTCAAAAGTTGACTGATTGGGTTAATGGGTTAGTCTTTGGGTCAAGGATTGACCATTTTGAAGAAATTTCACTTTTGGTCAGATATTGAGTTATTGGGTGAATAATTGGTCATTAGGTCAAAAATTAACAAATTTGACCAAAACTAAATTTTTGGTCAAAAGTTGACCCTTTGGGTCTTTGGGGTGGTCATTGGGTCAAAAATTGACCTTTTTGAACAAAGTTCACTTTTTGGTCAAAAGTTGACATATTAGGTCAATATGGTCTTTAAGTAAAAAATTGACTATATTGACAAAAATTAACTTTTTGGTCAAAAGTTGACCTATTGTATCAATGTGTTGGTCATTGTGTCAAGGATTAACTATTTTGACTAAACTTCACTTTTTGTTCAACAGTTAACCTATTGGGTCAACGGGTTAGTCATTGGGTCAAGGATTGACATTTTGACCAAAGTTGACCTTTTGGACAGAGATTGACTTATTACGTTAATAATTGGTCATTATGTCAAAAATTGACTATTTTGGTTAAAAGTTGACCTATTGGGTCAATGGGTTGGTCATTGGGTCAATGATTAACCATTTTGACCAAAGTTGACTATTTGTCAAAAGTTGGCATATTGGGTTAATAATGGGTGGTTCATTGCGTAAAGAATTAAAAATGTCGACCAAAATTAACTTTTTGGTCAAAAGTTGACCAATTGGGTTAACGGGTTGGTCATTGGGTCAAGGATTTACCCTTTTCATTAAAGTTGATTATTTTGTCACAAATTAACTTATTCGGTTAATAATTGGTCATTAGGTCAAAAATTGATTATTTTGACAAAAATTAAATTTGTAGTCGAAAGTTGACCCAATGGGTCAACTTTTGGGTCAACGGGGTGGTCATTCGGTCAGAAATTGACCATTTTAACCAATGTTGACTTTTTTGGTCAATGAGTTTGTTGTTGGGTCAAGAATTGACCATTTTGACGAAGATGACTTATTGGACAAAAGTTGTTCTATTGGATCAATGCTTATTTCATTGGGTCAAAAATTGACCATTTTAGCAAAAGTTGACTTTTTGGTCAAAAGTTGACCTATTGGGTCAATGGATTGGTCATTAGGTTAAGGATTGAACAGTTGACTTTTTGATCAGAGATTGACTTACTGGGTCAATAATTGGTCATTAGGTCAAAAAATTTACTATTTTGACCAAAATTGATTTTTTGGTCAAAGGTTGACCTTTTGCGTCAATGGGTGGTCATTAAGTCAAAAATTGACTAATTTGACCAAAATTGACTTTTCAGACAAATGTTGACCTATTGGGTAAAGGATTGAACATTTCGACCAAAGTTGACTTATTAGTCAGAGATGGACTTATTGGGTCAATAATTGGTCATTAGGTTAATAATTGTTTATTTTGACCAAGAATTGAATTTTTGGTCGAAAGTTAACTTTATTAGATTAACGGAATGTAGTTATTAGATTGAGAAATTGACCATTTTGACCAAATTTGACTTTTTGGTCAGAGATTGACGAATTGGGTCAACAATTGGTCTGTAGGTTAAAAATTCAATATTTTTACCAAAATTAAAATTTTTGTCAAAAGTTAACCATTGGGTCAACAGGGTGGTAATTAGGATGGAAATTAATGAATTTTACTAGAAGTTGACTTTTGGTCAAAGTTGCTCTATTAAGGCAGATGGGTTGGTCATTGAGTAAAAGATTAAATCATTTGACCAAATTTGACTTTTTGGACAAAAGTTGACCTATTGGTTCAATGAGTTGGTCATTGGGTCAAGGGTTGACCATTTTGACCAAAGTTGACTTTTCGGTCAGAAATTGGCTTACTGGGTTAATAATTGGTCATTAGGTTAAAAATTGATTTTTTGGTAAAAAGTTGACCTATTAGGTGAATGGGTTGTTAATTGGGTCAAAGATTGACCACTTTGACCAAAGTTGACTTTTTGGTCAAAAGTTGACCTATTGGGTCAATAGGTTAGTCATTGGGTCAAGGATTGATCATTTTGACCAAAGTTGACTTTTTGGTCTGAGATTGACTTATTGGGTCAATAATTGGTCATTAGGTCAAAAATTCATTATTTTCAACAAAATTAAAATTTTCCTCAAAGTTGACGAGCTTAGATTGATAGAATTAGTCGTTAGATTCGAAATTGACTATTTTGACAAGATGGATTTTGATCAAAAGTTGACTTATTTGGTCAATGTGTTGGTAGTTAGGTCAACAATTTACCATTTTGACCGAAGATGACTTTTTGGACAAAAGTTGATCTATTGGGTCAATGGTTTCGTCATTGGGTCAAAAATTGACCATTTTGACCAAAGTTGACTTTTTGGTCAAGAAGTTGTCTTATTGGGTCGATGGGTTGGTCATTAGATCGAGGATTGAACAAAGTTGACTTTTTGATCAAAGATTGAACTACTTAGGTCGATAATTGGTCATTAGGTCGAAAATTTACTATTTTGACCAAAATTGATTTTTGGTCGAAAGTTGACGTATTGAGTCAATGGTGATCATTAAGTCAAAATGTTTCTATTTTGACCAAAATTGACTTGTTGGTCAAAAGTTGACCTATTGGGTCAAGGATTGACCATTTTGACCAAAGTTGACTTTTTAGTCAGAGATGGACTTATTGAGCCAATATTTGATCATTAAGTCAATAATTGACTATTTTGACCAAAATTGAATTTTTGGTCAAAAGTTAACCCTTTGGGTCAACAGGTGATCATTAGGTCAGAAATTGATCATTTTGACCAAAGATCACTTTTTGGTCAAAAGTTGACCTATTTTTGGCCAAAATTGAATTTTTGGTCAAAAGTTAACCTGTTGGGTCAACGGGGTGGTTATTGGGTCAGAAATTGACCATTTTGACCAAAGTTGACTTTTTGGTTAAAAATTGACCTATTTGGTCAATTAGTTGGTAATTGGGTCTAAAATTGAACTTTTTGACCACAGATGACTTTTTGGTCAAAAGTTGATCTATTGGGTCAGTGGGTTAGTCATTGGGTCAAAATTTGACCATTTTGGCCAAAGTTGACTTTTTGGTCAAAAGTTGACCTATTGGGTCAATGGGTGGTGATTAGGTCAAAAATTTACTTTTTTGACAAAAATTGACTTTTTGGTCAAAGTTTACCTATTGGGTCAATGGGTTTGTCATTGTGTCAAGGATTGACCATTTTGACCAAAATTGACTTTTTGGTCAGAGATTGACTTATTGGGTTAATAATTGATGGGGTGGTCCTTAGATCAAAAATTGACCATTTGACCAAAATTAACTATTTGGTCAAAAGTCGATCTATTGGGTCAGTGGGTTTGGTTATTGGGTCAAAGGTTTACCATTTTGACCAAAGTTGACTTTTTGGTCAAAAGTTGACCTATTGAGTCAATGGGTTTATCATTGGGTCAAGGATTAACCATTATGATTGAATATGACTTTTTGGTCAAAGATTGACTTATTTGGTCAATAATTGCTCATTAGGTCAAAAATTATCTATTTTACCAAAATTGACTTTTCGGTTAAAAGTTGGCCTATTAGGTCAATGTGTTGCTCATTGGGTCGTATTGACCATTTAGACCAAATTTGTCTTTTTGGTCAAAAGTTGACATATTTGGTCAATGGGTTGGTCATTGGGTCAGAAATTGACTATTTTGATAAAAGTTAACATTTTGGTCTAAAATTGACCTATTGGGCCAATTGAGTGGTTAGTAAGTTAAAAATTGAGTATTTTGACCAAAATTGTTTTTTGGGTCAAAAGTTCACCCATTGGGTTAACAGGGTGCTCGTTGGGTAAAAAATTGAGCATTTTAACCAAAATTGATTTTTTGGTCAAAAGTTTACATATTGGGTCAATGGGGTGGTCATTAGGTCAAAAATTGACTATTTTGACAAAATTTACTTTTTTGGTCAAAAGTTGACCCATTGGGTTAACGGGGAGGTCAATGGGAAGAAATTGACCAATTTGACCAAAGTTGAATCTTTGGTCAAAAGTTAACTTATTGGGTCAATGGTGTGGTCATTAGGTCAAAAATTGACTATTTTGACCAAAAATTTACTTTTTAGTCAAAAGTTGATCTATTTGGTCAATTGGTCAAAGATTTACCATTTTGATAAAAGTTGACATTTTGGACAAAAGTTGACCTATCGGGTTAATGGGTTTGTCATTAGGTCAAGGATTGACCACTATGACCAAATTTGGCTTTTAGGTCAGAGATTGACTTATTTGGTCAATAATTGGTCATTAGGTCAAAAAATGACTATTTTGACCAAAATTGACTTTTTGTTCGAAAGTTGACCTATTAGGTCAATCGGTTAGTCATTAGATTGAGAATTGAGCATTTTTACCAGAGTTGACTTTTTGATCAAAAGTTGATTTATTGGGGTTAATGGAGTTGGTCATTGGGTCAAGAGTTGACCATTTTGACCAAAGTTGACTTTTTGCTCAAAAGTTTACCTATTAGGTCAATAGTTTGGTCATTGGGTCAGAAATTGACCATTTTGACTAAAGTTGACTTTTAGGTCAAAAGTTGGCCTATTAGGTTAATGAGTTGTCATTAGGTCAAAAGTTGTCTATTTTGACCAAACATGACTTTTTGGTCAGAGATTGACTTATTAGGTCAACAATTAGTCATCACGTCAAAAATTGACTATTTTGACCAAAATTGACTTTTTGGTCAAAAGTTGACCTATTGGGTCAATGGGTTGGTAATTGGGTAAAGGATTGATCATTTTGACCAAACTTAACCTTTTGGTGAAAAGTTGGCCTATATGGTCAATGAGTTAGTCGTTGGGTGAGAAATTGACCATTTTGACCAAAGTTATTTTTTTGGTCATAATTTGACATATTGGGTCAATTAGGTGGTCATTAGGTCAAAAATTGACTATTTTGACCAAAATTGCTTTCTTGGTCAAAAGTTGACCCGTTGGCTTAACGTGGCGGTCTTTTAGTAAGAAATTGACCATTTTGAATAAAGTTGTTTTGGTCAAAACATGACTTATCGGGTCAATGAGGTGGTCATTAGGTCAAAAATCGACAATTTTGACCAAAATTGTCATTTTGGTCAAAAGTTAACTCATTGGGTGAACGGGGAGGTCATTGGGTCAGAAATTAACCATTTTGACCAAAGTTGACTTTTTGGTCAAAAGTTGACCTATTGGGTTAATAAGGCGACGTCATTGAGTCGATATTGATTCTTGACCAAAATTGACTTTTAGTCGAAAAGTCCAATCTGTCAGATTCAATGGGTTGGTCCTTGGGTCAAAGATTTACAATTTTGACCAAAGTTGACTTTTTGGTCAAAAATTGACCTATTGGGTCAATGGGTTTGTCATTGGGTCAAGGATTGAACATTATGACCAAATTTGACTTTTTGGTCAGAGATTGACTTATTGGGTCAATAATTGGTCACTAGGTCAAAAATTGACTATTTGATTAAAATTGACTTTTTGTTCAAAAGTTGACCTATTGGGTCAAAGAGTTGGTCATTGGGTCAAGAATTGACCATTTTCACCAGAGTTAAACTTTTTGGTTAAAAGTTGACCTATTGAGTCAATGGGTTGGTCATTGGGAAAAAATTGACCATTTCGACCAAAGTTAACTTTTTGGTCAAAAGTGACCTATTGGGTCAATTGGGTGGTCATTAGGTCAAAGATTGGTCATTTTGACCAAGCTTGAATTTTCTGTCGAGATCGAATTTATCGGGTAATATTTCAGTCATTAGGTCGAAAATCGACTATTTCGACCAAAATCGAATTCAGTCGAAAGTTAACCCATTGGTTAGCAGAGCAGTCATTGGGTCAGAAATTAAACATTTTGACTAAAATTAACTTTTTTATCAAAAGTTGACCAATTGGGTCAATGAATTGGTCAAAGGGTCAGTGATTGACCATTTTGTCCAATGTTTATTTTTAGTCGAAGTCGCATATCGGGACAATGGATTCGTCATTTGGACGATGATTAACCATTTTGACCAAAGTTGACTTTTGGTAAGAGATCGACTTGTTGGATCGATAATTGGTCATAAAGTCAAAAATCGATCATTTTGACCGAAATTGACTTTTGGTGAAAAAGTTGACTCTATTTGGTCGATGGTCAGTCATTGAGTAAAAGAACTGACCATTTTGACCAAATTTGACGTTTTAGTCAAAAGTTACTTATTAGATTGATGGCTTAGTCATTAGGTTAAAAATTAACCATTTTTAGTAAAGTTAGTCAATTACGGTTAGGCGATCATTAAGTAAAAAATTAGCTATTTTGATCGAAATTGCTTTTTTGGTGAAAAGTTCGCCCATTAGTTGCAGGTAGAGGACATTGGGTCAAAAATTGACCATTTTAACCAAAGTTGACTTTTTGGTAAAAGTTGACTTTTTGGTCAAAAGTTGACTTATTGGGTCAATGGGGTGGTCCTTCGGTTAAAAATTAACTAATTTGACCAAAATTGCTTTTTTGGTGAAAAGTTGACCCTTGGGTTAACAGGGAGGTCAATAGGTCAGAAATTGACCATTTTGACCAATGTTGACTTTTTTGTCAAAAGCTGACTTATTATGTCAATGGGGTGGTCATTAGGTCGAGAGTTCAGCTATTTTGACCAAATCGAGTTTTTGGTCGAAATACGATCTATTAGGTGAGTGGGTTGGTCATTTGGTGAGATATTTGATTTTGACCAAGAGTTGACTTCAGGTCGAAAGATGACCTGTTAGATTGATGGGTTTGTCATTGGATCAAGGATTGACCATAATAACAAAATTTAGCTTTTTCGTCAGAGATTGACTTATTGGGTTAATAATTTGTCATTAGGTCAAAAATTGACTATTTTGAACATAATTGACTTTTTGTTCTAAAGTTGATCTGTATAGATTGATCGGTTGGTCATAAGATTCGATAATTGACCATTCTGGCCAAAGTAGACTTTTTGGTCGAAACTTGACTGTGGATCAATGGGCTTGGTCATTAGGTCTAAATTTAACAATGTTAGCATGAAGTTAACTTTGATTCAAAGTTTATATATTAGATCGATTGGGTGGTCATTAGATTAGGATTGTTATTTTGACCAAAAATGACTTTTTCGTCAGAGATTGACTTATTGGGTCAATAATTGGTCGTTGAGTCAAAAAACGACTATTTTGACCAAAAATGAATTTTTTCTTAAAAGTTTACCCATTGGGTTAACGGGGAGGTCAATGGGTCAGAAATTGACCATTTTGATCAAATTTGACTTTTTGGTCAAAAGTTGACTTACTTGGTCAATTGGGTGGTCATTAGGTCAAAAATTGACTATTTTGACAAAAATTAACTTTTTGGTCAATAGTTGAGATATCAATGGGTTGGTCATTTGGTCAAGGATTGACCACTTTTACCAAAGTTGATTTTTTGGTCAAAAGTTAGCTTATTTGGTCAATGGGTTGGTCATTGGGTCAGAAATTGACCATTTTGACTAAAGTTGACTTTTTGGTCAAAAGTTGGCCATTGGGTTAATGAGTTGTCATTAGGTCAAAAATTGTCTATTTTGACCAAACTTACTTTTTGGTCAGAGATTGACTTATCGGGTCAATAATTGGTCATAACGTTAAAAATTAACTATTCTGACCAAAATTGACTTTTACGTCAAAAGTTGACCTATTGGGTCAATGGGTTGGTCATAGGGTAAAGAATTGATCATTTTGACCAAACTTAACTTTTTGGTTAAAAGTTGGCCTATGTAATTGATGGGTTAGTCGTTGGGTCAGAAATTGACCATTTTGACCAAAGTTATCTTTTTGGTCATAAGTTGACATATTAGGTCAATTAAGTGGTCATTAGGTCAAAAATTAACTTTTTGACCAAAATTGCTTTCTTGGTCAAAAGTTAAACCATTGGCTTAACATGGTGGTCGTTTAGTAAGAAATTGACCATTTTGAACAAAGTTGTTTTGGTAAAAAGTTGACTTATTGGGTTAATGGGGTGGTCATTAGGTTAAAAATTGACTAATTAAACAAAAATTGTCATTTTGGTCAAAAGTTGACTCATTAGGTGAACGGGGAGGTCATTGGGTCAGAAAATGACCATTTTGACCAAAGTTGACTTTTTGGTCAAAAGTTGACTTATTGGGTTAGTGGGGTAGTCATTAGGTCAAAAATTGACTATTCTGACAAAAATTGCTTTTTGGGTCAAAAGTTCACCCATTGGGTTAATAGGGTGCTCATTGGGTAAAAAATTGCCCATTTTGACCAAAATTGACTTTTTGGTCAAAAGTTTACATATTGGGTCAATGGAGTGGTCATTAGGTCGAAATTTTCGACTATTTTGACTAAATCGCACTTTTTGGTCGAAAGTTGACCCATTGGGTTAACGGAGAGTCGATGGGAAGAAATTGACCAATTTGACTAAAGTTGACTTTTTGGTGAAAGTTAACTTATTGTGCGATGGGGTGGTCATTAGGTCGAGCTCGACTATTTTGACCAAAATTTACTTTTTAGTCAAAAAGTTGATACTATGGGTCGATGGGTCAAAGATATACCATTTTGACCAAAGTTGACATTTTGGTCAAAAATTAACCTATTGGGTCAATGGGTTTAGGGTTGGGACAAGGATTAAACATTATGACCAAATTTGACTTTTAGGTTAGTGATTGACTTATTTGATCAATAATTGGTCATTAGGTCAAAAATTAACTATTTGACCAAAATTGACTTTTTGTTTAAAAGTTGACCTATTGGGTCAATCAGTTGGTCGTTGGATCAATAATTGACCATTTTGACCAAAGTTGACTTTTCGATAATTATCTATTTTGACCAAAATTGACTTTTTAGTCAAAAGTCGATCTATTGGGTTAGTGGGTTGGTCATTGGGTCAAAGATTTACCATTTTGACTAAAGTTGACTTTTTGATGAAAAGTTGACCTATTAGGTCAATGGGTTTGTCATTGGGTCAAGGATTGACCATTATGACCAAATTTGACTTTTTTGTTAGAGATCGACTTATTGGGACAATAATTGGTCACTAGGTCAAAAATTGACTATTTGACTAAAATTGACTTTTTTGTTCAAAAGTTGACTTATTGGGTCATTGGGTCAAGAATTGACAATATCGACTCATGAGTTAGACTTTTTGGTTAAAAGTTGATCTGATCAGGGTCAATGGGTTGGTCATTGGGAAAAAATTGACCATTTTTACCAAAATTAACTTTTTGGTCAAAAGTTGACCTATTGAGTCAATTGGGTGGTCATTAGGTCAAGGATTGGTCATTTTGACCAAAGTGACTTTTTGATCAGAGATTGGCTTATTGGATCAATATTTGGTCATTATGTCAAAAATTGACTATTTTGACCAAAATTGAATTTTTTGTCAAAAGTTAACCCATTGGGTTAGCAGGGCGGTCATTGGGTCATAAATTGACCATTTTGACCAAAATTAACTTTTGTCAAAACTTGACCAATTGGGTCAATGAATTGGTCATAGGGTCAGTGATTGAACATTTTGTCCAATGTTTATTTTTTAGTCAAAAGTTGAGATATTGGAGTCGATGGATTAGACGAGACGATGATTGACCATTTTGACAAAAGTTGACTTTTGGTAAGAGATTGACTTGTTGGGTCAATAATTGGTTATAAGGTCAAAATGTGACTATCTTGACCAAAATTGATTTTTTGGTCAAAAGTTGACCTATTATGTCATTAGTTTGGTCATTGGGTAAAGAATTGACGATTTTGACCAAATTTGACTTTTTGGTCAAAAGTTACCTATTGGGTCAACGGCTTGCTCATTAGGTCAGAAATTAACCATTTTGACAAAGGTTGACTTATTGGGTCAATTGGGTGGTCATTAAGTAAAAAATTGACTATTTTGATCAAAATTACTTTTTTGGTCAAAAGTTCACCTATTGGGTTAACGTGGTGGTCATTGGGTCAGAAATTGACCATTTTAACCAAAGATGACTTTTTGGTCAAAAGTTGACTTATTAGGTTAATGGGGTGGTCCTTCGGTCAAAAATTAACTATTTTGACCAAAATTGCTTTTTTGGTGAAAAGTTGACCCATTGGGTTAACAGGGAGGTCAATAGGTCAGAAATTGACCATTTTGACCAAAGTTGACTTTTTGTCAAAAGCTGACTTATTGGGTCAATGGGGTGGTCATTAGTTCAAAAATTGTCTATTTTGACCAAAATTGAGTTTTTGGTCAAAATTCAATCTATTGGGTCTGTGGGTTGGTCATTTGGTCAAAGATTTACCATTTTGACCAAAGTTGACTTTTAGGTCGAAAGATGACTGTTATTGGTCGATGGGTTTGTCATTGGGTTAACGATTGACCATAATGACAAAATTTGGCATTTTAGTCGGAGATGACTTATTGGATCAATAATTGGTCATTAGGTCGAAGAATTGATTCATTTTGAACAAAATTGACTTTTTATTCGAAAAGTTGAACTATTAGATCGATAAGTCGGTCATTAGAGTCGATAATTGACCATTTTGGCCAAAGTGGACTTTTTCGTCAAAAGTTGACTTATTGGATCGATGGGTTGGTCATTGGATTCGATAATTGACCATTTTGACCAAAGTTAACTTTTTGGTCAAAAGTTGATATTTTGGGTCAATTGGGTGGTCATTAGGTCAAGGATTAGCTATTTTGACCAAAGTTGACTTTTTGGTCAGAGATTGACTTATTGGGTCAATAATTGGTCATTAAGTAAAAAAATGATTATTTGGACCAAAATTGATTTTTTTGTCAAAAGTTGACCCATTGGATTAATGGGGAGGTCAATGGGTCAGAAAGTGACCATTTTGAACAAATTTGACTTTTTGGTTAAAAGTTGACTTATTGGGTCAATTCGGTGGTCTTTAGGTCAACGATTGAATATTTTCACAAAAATTAACTTTTGATCAAAAGTTGACATATTGGGTCAATGGGTTGGTCATTTGGTCAAGGATTGACCATTTTGACCAAAGTTAACTTTTTTGTCAAGGATTGACCATTTTGACCAAAGCTGACTTTTTGGTCAAAGATTGACTTATTGGATCAATAATTGGTCATTAGGTCAAAAATTAATTATTTTGACCAAAATTGACATTTTGGTCAAAAGTTGACCTATTAGGTCAATGGGTTGGTCATTGGGTCAAGAATTGACCATTTTGACCAATGTTGACTTTTTGGTCAAAAGTTGACATTTTGGGTCAATGGGTTGGTCATTGGGTTAGAAATTGACCATTTTGACCAAAGTTAACTTTTTTGTCAAAAGTTAACGTATTGGGTCAACTCGGTGATCATTAAGTCAAAAATTGATTATTTTGACCAAAATTGCTTTTTTAGTCAAAAGCTGTCTCATTGGGTTAACAGAGTGGTCATAAGGTTAGAAATTGACCATTTTGACCAAAGTTGATTTGTTGATCACAAGGTGACATTTTGGGTCAATGGGATGGTCATTAGGTCAAAAATTGACAATTTTGACCAAATTGCCGTTTTGGTCAAAAGTTGACATATTGGGTCAATGGATTGGTCATTGGGTCAAGGGTTGACTATTTTGACCAATGTTGATTTTTTGGTCAAAAGTTGACCAATTGGGTCAATGGGTTGGTCATTAGGTCAAGTATTGATCATTTTGACCAAATTTGACTTTTTGATAAGATATTGATTTATTGGGTCAATAATTGGTCATTAGGTCAAAAATTAACTATTTTGACCAAAATTGACTTTTAGGTCAAAAGATGACCTATTGGGTCAATGGTTTTGTCATTGGGTCAAGGATTGAGCATAATGACAAAATTTGGCTTTTTGGTCAGAGATTGACTTATTGGGTCAATAATTGATCATTAGGTCAAAAATTGACTATTTTGAACAAAATTGACTTTTTGTTCAAAAGTTGACCTATTGGGTCAATCAGTTGGTCACTGGGTCAATAATTGACCATTTTGGCTAAAGTGGACTTTTTCGTCAAAAGTTGACCTATTGGAGCAATGGGTTGGTCATTGGGTCAAAAATTGACCATTTCGACCAAAGTTAACTTTCTGGTCAAAAGTTGATATTATGGGTCAATTGGGTGGTCATTAGGTCAAGGATTAGCTATTTTGACCGAAGTTGACTTTTTGGTCAAAGATTGGCTTATTGGGTCAACAATTGGTCATTAAGTAAAAAAATGATTATTTGGACCAAAATTGAATTTTTTTGTCAAAAGTTGACCCATTGGGTTAACGGGAGGTCAATGGGTCAGAAATTGACCATTTTGAACAAATTTGACTTTTTGGTCAAAAGTTGACTTATTGGGTCAATTGGGTGGTCATTAGGTTAAAAATTGACTATTTTGACAAAAATTAACTTTTTGGTCAAAAGTTAACATATTGGGTCAATAGGTTGTTATTTGGTCAAGGATTGACAATTTTGACCAAAGTTGACTTTTTGGTCAAGGATTGACCATTTTGACCAAAGCTGACGTTTTGGTCAAAGATTGACTTATTGGATCAATAATTAGTCATTAGGTTAAAAATTGACTATTTTGACCAAAATTGACATTTTGGTCAAAAGTTGACCTATTTGGTCAATGGGTTGGTCATTGGGTCAAAAATTGACCATTTTGACCAATGTTGACTTTTTGGTCAAAAGTTGACATTTTGGGTCAATGGGTTGGTCTTTGGGTCAGAAATTGACCATTTTGACCAATGTTAACTTTTTGGTCAAAAGTTAATGTATTGGGTCAACTCGGTGGTCATTAAGTCAAAAATTGATTATTTTGACCAAAATTGCTTTTTTAATCAAAAGGTGGCCCATTAGGTTAACGGGGTGGTCATTGGGTTAGAAGTTGACCATTTTGACCAAAGTTGATTTTTTGGTCAAAATGTGACTTTTTGGGTCAATGGGATAGTCATTAGGTCAAAAATTGACAATTTTGACCAAATTGCCTTTTTAGTCAAAAGTTGATATATTGGGTCAATGGATTGATCATTGGATCAAGGGTTGACCATTTTGACCACAGTTGATTTTTTGGTCAAAAGTTGACCAATTGGGTCAATGGGTTGGTCATTTGGTTAAAAATTAACTATTTTGACCAAAATTGCTTTTGAGGTTAAAAGTTGACCCATTGGGTTAACTGGGCGGTCATTGGGTTAGAAATTGACCATTTTGAACAAAGTTGACTTTTTGGTCGAAAGTTGACTTATTAGATCGATGGGTGGTCATTAAGTCGAAAATTGACTATTTTGACCAAAATTATCTTTTTGGTCAATAGTTGACTTATTGGGTTAAAGAGTTGGTCATTGGGTCAAGGATTGACCATTTTGACCAAATTTGACTTTTTGTTCAGAGATTGACTTGTTAAGATTAGCGGTAATTAGGTCAAAATTGACAATTTTGACCAAAACTAAGTTTTTGTTCAAAAATTGACCTATTGGGTCAATGGATTGGTCATTATGTCAAAAAGTCACTATTTTGACCAAAATCACTTTTTTAGTCAAAAGTTGACCCATTGGGTTAACGGGGAGGTCAATGGGTCAGAAATTCATCATTTTGACCAAAGTTGACTTTTTGGTCAAAAGTCGACTTATTGGGTCAATGGGGTGGTCATTAGATCAAAAATTGACTATTTTGACCAAAATTAACTTTTTTGTCGAAAGTCGATCTATCAGCAGATTGGGTTGGTCATTGGGTCGAAGTGTTTACCATTTTGACCAAAATTGAATTTTTTGTCAAAAGTTGACTTATTGAGTCAATGGGTTTATCATTGGGTTAAGGATTGACGATTATGACCGAATATGACTTTTTGGTCAGAGATTGACTAATTTGATTAATAATTGGTCATTTGGTCAAAAATTAACTTTTTTGACCAAAATTGACTTTTTGGTCAAAAGTTGTCCTATTGGGTCGATGTGTTTCTCATTCGGTCGTATTGACCATTTCTGACCAATTTGACTTTTGGTCAAAAGTTGACATATTTGGTCGATGGGTTGGTCATTGGAGTCGGGAAATTGACCATTTGTGACAAAAGTTAACTTTTTGGTCTAAAGTTGACCTTTTGGAGCGATCGGGTGGTCGGTAAGTTAAAAATTGATTATTTTGACCAAAATTGCTTTTTGGGTCGAAAGTTCACGGATCGGGTTAACGGGGTGGTCATTGGGTAAAAAATTGACAATTTTGACCAAAATCGACTTTTCGGTCAAAAGTTTACATATTGGGTCAATGTGGTGGTCATTAGGTTAAAAAATGATTATTTTGACCAAAATTTACTTTTTGGTCAAACGTTAATCTTTTGGGTCTGTGGGTCAAAGATTTACCATTTTGACCAAAGTTGACTTTTTGGTCAAAAGTTGACCTATTGGGTCATTGGATTTATCATTGGGTCAAAGATTGACCATTATGACCAAATTTGACTTTAAGGTCAGAGATTGACTTATTTGGTCAATAATTGGTCATTAGGTCAAAAATTGACTATTTTGACCAATATTGACTTTTTGTTCAAAAGTTGACCTATTGGGTCAATCAGTTGGTCATTGGGTCAAGAATTGAGCATTTTTACCAAGGTTGACTTTTTGATCAAAAGTTGACCTATTGGGGTTAATGGGTTGGTCATTGGGTCAAGAGTTGACCATTTTGACCAAAGTTGATTTTTTGGTCAAAAGTTGACCTATTTGGTTATTGGGTTGGTCATTGGGTCAGAAATTGACCATTTTGACTAATGTTGACTTTTCTGTCAAAAGTTAACATATTGGGTCAATGAGTTGTCATTAAGTCAAAAATTGGTTATTTTGACCAAACTTGACTTTTTGGTCAGAGATTGACTTATTGGGTCAATAATTGGTCATTACGTTAAAAATTGACTATTTTGACCAAAATTGACTTTGGTCCAAAATCGACTGTTAGGTCAATGGGCTAGTCATTGAGTCGAGGATTGATCATTTGACCAAACTTAACTTCTTGGTCGAAATTTGCACTATATGGTCATTAAGGTTAGTCGTTAGGTCGAGAATTGACCATTTCGACCAAAGTTATCTTTTTGGTCGGAAATTGACATATTGGGTCGATGGGTGGTCATTAGGTCGGAATTGACTATTTCGACCAAAATTGCTGTCTTGGTAAAAGTTGACCCATTGGCTTAATGGGGCGGTCGTTTTGTAAGAAATTGACCATTTTGAATAAAGTTGTTTTGGTCAAAAGTTGACTTATTGGGTCAATGGGGTGGTCATTAGGTCAAAAATTGACTATTTTGACCGAAATTATCTTTTTGGTCAAAAGTTGACCCATTGGGTGAACGGGGAGGTCATTGGGTCAGAAACTGACTATTTTGACCAAAGTTGACTTTTTGGTCAAAAGTTGACTTACTAAGTTAATGGGGCAGTCATTAGGTCAAAAATTGACTATTTTGACCAAAATTGACTTTTTGGTCAAAAGTCGATCTATTGGGTCAGTAGGTTGGTCATTGGGTCAAAGATTTACCATATTGACCAAAGTTGATTTTTGGTCAAAAGTTGACCTATTCGGTCAATGGGTTTGTCATTGGGTCAAAGATTGATGAATATGACCAAATTTGACTTATTGGGTTAATAATTAGTCACAAGGTCAAAAAATAACTATTTGACTAAAATTGCCTTTTTGGTCAAAAGTTGACCTATTGGGCAATGAGTTGGTCATTGAGTCGAGATTTGACCATTTTGACCAGAAGTTAGACTTTTTGGTTAAACGTTGACTGTTAGGTCGATGGGTTTGTCATTGGGAAAAAATTGACCATTTTGACCAAAGTTAACTTTTTGGTCGAAAGTTGACTATTAGGACAATTGCCTGGTCATTTGGTCAAGGATTGGTTATTTTGACCAAAGTTGACTTTTTGGTCAGAGTGGCTTACTGGGTCAATATTTGGTCATTAGGTCAAAAATTGACTATTTTGACCAAAATTGAATTTTTGGTCAAAAGTTAACCCATTGGTTTAGCAGGGAGGTCATTGGGTCAGAAATTAACTATTTTGACAAAAGTTAACTTTTTGGTCAAAAGCTGACCTATTGGGTCAATTTGATTATCATTAAGTCAAAAATTGAGTATTTTGACCAAAATTATTTTTTTTGTCAAAACGTTACCCATTGGGTTAACGTGGTGGTCATTGGGTCAGAAATTGACCATTTTGATCAAAGTTGACTTTTTGGTCAAAAGTTGACTTATTTTGACAATTGGGTGGTCATTAGGTCAAAAATTTACTATTTTGACCAACATTGCTCTTTTGGCAATAAGTTGACCCATTGGGTTAACGAGGAGGTCAATGAGTCAAATATTGACCATTTTGACCAAAATTTACTTTTTGGTCAAAAGTTTACTTATTGGGTCAATGGGTGGTCATTAGATAAAAAATTGACTATTTTGACCAAAATTGATTTTTTGGTCAAAAATCGATTTATTGGGTCAGTGGGTAGGTCGTTGGGTCAAAGGTTTACCATTTTGACCAAAGTTTACTTTTGGTCAAAAGTTGACCTACTGAGTCAATGGGTTTGTCATTGGGTCAAGGATTGACCATTATGACCGAATTTGACTTTTTGGTCAGAGATTGACTTATTTGGTCAATAATTGGTCATTAGGTCAAAAATTAACTATTTTGACCAAAATTGACTTTTTGGTCAAAGGTTAACATATTGAGTCATTGTGTTGCTCATTGGGTCGTATTTACCATTTTGACCAAATTTGACTTTTTTGTCAAAAGTTGACATATTTGGTCAATGGGTTGGTCATTGGGTCAGATATTGACCATTTAGACAAAAGTTAACTTTTTGGTCTAAAGTTGACCTATTGGGCCAATTGGGTGGTCAGTAAGTTAAAAATTGAGTATTTTGACCAAAATTGTTTTTTGGGTCGAAAGTTCGCACATTAGGTTAACAGGTGGGCATCGGATAAAAATTGACCATTTTGACCAAAATTGACTTTTTAGTCAAAAGTTTACATATTGGGTCGATAGAAGGTGGTCATTAGGTCAAAATTGATTATTTTGAACCAAATTTACTGTTTTGGTCGAAAGTTGACCCATTTGGTTAACTGGGGAGGTCAATGGGACGTAATTGATCAATTTGACCAAAGTTGACTTTTTGGTCGAAAGTTAACTTTTGGGTCAATCGAATTGGTCATTAGGTCGAAAATTAACTATTTTGACCAAAAATTACTTTCTGGTCAAAACTCGATCTATTCGAGTCGATAGGTCGAAGATTTACCATTTTGACCAAAGTTAACTTTTTGTCAAAAGTTGATTATCTATTGGGTCAATGGGTTTGTCATTGGGATAATGATTAACCATTATGACGAAATTTGACATTTAGGTCGAAGATTGACTTATTTGAGTCGATAATTTGTCATTAGGTCAAAATCGATTATTTTGATCAAAATCGACTTTTGTTCAAAAGTCGAGCATATTGGGTCGATCAGTTGGCATTCGTTGGTCAAGAGTGTGTCATTTTGACCAAAGTTGACATTTTGATCGAAAAGTCGATTCATTCGGGTTAATGGGTTTGGCCATTGGGTCAAGAGTTGACCATTTTAACGAAAGTTGACTTTTCGGTCAAAAGTCGACCTATTCAGTGAATGTGTTTGGTCATTGGGTCGAGAATTGACTCATTTTGACTAAAGTTGACTTTTTGGTCGAAAGTTGACCTATCGGGTCGATGAGTTGTCATTAGGTCAAAAATTGTCTATTTTGACCAAACTTGACATTTTGGTAAGAGATTGACTTATCGGGTCAATAATTGGCCATTACGTCAAAAATTCACTATTTTGACCAAAATTATCTTTTTGGTCAAAAGTTGATCTTTTGGGCCAAAGTGTTGGTCATTAGGTCAAGGAATGACCATTTTGACCAAACTTAACTTTTTGGTCAAAAGTTGGCCTATATGGTCAATGGGTTAGTCCTTGGGTCAGAAATTGACCATTTTGACCAAAGTTATCTTTTTTGTCATAAGTTGACATATTGGGTCAATTTGGTGGTTATTAAGTCAAAAATTGACTATTTTGACCAAAATTTCTTTCTTGGTTAAAAGTTGACCCATTGGCATAACGGGGCGGTCGTCTAGTAAGAAATTGACCATTTTGAACAAAGTTGTTTCGGTCAAAAGTTGACTGATTGGGTTAATGGGGTGGTCATTAAATCAAAAATTGACGATTTTGACCAAAATTGTCATTTTGGTCAAAAGTTGACCCATTGGGTGAACGGGGAGGTCATTGGGTCAGAAATTGACCATTTTGACCAAAGTTGACTTTTTCGTCAAAAGTTGACTTATTGGGTTAATGGGGCAGTCATTAGGTTAAAAATTGACTCTTTTGACCAAAATGAATTTTTGGTTAAAGTCAATCCATTGGGTCAGTGGGTTGGTCATTGGGTCAAAGATTTACCATTTTGACCAAAGTTGACTTTTTTGTCAAAAGATGACCTATTGGGTCAATGAGTTTGTCATTGGGTCAAGGATTGACCATAATGACCAAATTTAGTTTTTTGGTCAGAGATTGACTTATTGGGTCAATAATTGGTCACTAGGTCAAAATTTTTCTATTTTGATCAAAATTGACTTTTTGTTCAAAAGTTGACCTATTAGGTCAATGAGTTGGTCATTGGGTCAAGAATTGACCATTTTGACCAAAGTTAGACATATTGGTTAATAGTTGACCTATTGGGTCAATGGGTTGG
Organism: Papilionanthe hookeriana x Papilionanthe teres; assembly: GCA_022702705.1. Lineage (NCBI taxonomy): Eukaryota > Viridiplantae > Streptophyta > Magnoliopsida > Asparagales > Orchidaceae > Papilionanthe > Papilionanthe hookeriana x Papilionanthe teres. The sequence continues at coordinate 70,880,942 of CM040433.1, forward strand.
TCATTGGGAGAAAAATTGACCATTTTGACCAAAGTTAACTTTTTGGTCAAAAGTTGACCTATTGGGTCAATTGGGTGGTCATTAGGACAAGGATTAGTCATTTTGACCAAAGTTGACTTTTTGGTCAGAGATTGGCTTATTGGGTCAATATTTGGTCATTAGGTCAAAAATTGACTATTTTGTCCAAAATTGAATTTTTGGTCAAAACTTAACCCATTGGGTTAGCAGGGCGGTCATTGGGTCAGAAATTGACCATTTTGACCAAAATTATGTTTTTGTCAAAAGTTGAACTATTGGGTCAATGAATTGGTCATAGGGTCAGTGATTGACCATTTTGACCAAAGTTTATTTTTTTGTCAAAAGTAGATATATTATGTTAATGGGTTTGTCATTGGGACAATGATTGTCCATTTTAACCAAAGTTGACTTTTGGTAAGAGATTGACCTGTTGGGTCAATAATTGATCATAAGATCAAAAATTGACTATTTTGATCAAAATTGACTTTTTGGTCAAAAGTTGACCTATTAGGTAATAGGTTGGTCATTGGGTAAAGAATTGACCATTTTGACCTAATTTGACTTTTTGGTCAAAAGTTACCTCTTGGGTCAATGGCTTGGTCTTTGGTCAGAAATTAACCATTTTGACAAAAGTTGACTCATTGGGTCAATTGGGTGGTCATTAAGTAAAAAATTGACTATTTTGACCAAAATTTTTTTCTAGTCAAAAGTTTATCCATTGGGTTAACGTGGAGGTCATTGGGTCAGAAATTGACCATTTTGATCAAAGATGATTTTTTGGTCAAAAGTTGACTTATTGGGTCAATGGGGTGGTCATTCGGTTAAAAATTAACTATTTTGACCAAATTTGTTTTTTTGGTCAAATGTTGACCCATTGGTTAACGGGGAGGTCGATATGTCAGAAATTGACCATTTTGACCAAAAGTTGTCTTTTTTTTCAAAAGCTGACTTATTGGGTCAACGGGGTGTCATTAGGTCAAAAATTGACTATTTTGACCAAAATTGACTTTTTTGTTAAAATTTGATCTATTGGGTCAGTGGGTTGGTTATTGGTCAAAGATTTACCATTTTGAACAAGTTGACTTTTAGGTCAAAATATGACCTATTGGGTCAATGAGTTTGTCATTGGTTCAAGGATTGACCATAATGAAAAAATTTGGTTTTTTGGTCAGAGATTAACTAATTGGGTCAATAATTGGTCATTAGGTCAAAAATTGACTATTTTGAACAAAATTGACTTTTTGTTCAAAACTTGATTATTGGGTCAATCAGTTGGTCATTGGCTTAATAATTGACCATTTTGGCCAAAGTGGTCATTTTGGTCAAAAGTTGACCTATTGGATCAATGGGTTGGTCATTGGGTCGAAAATTGACCATTTTGACCAAACTTAACTTTTTGGTCAAAAGTTGATATATTGGGTGGACATTAGGTCAAGGATTGGCTATTTTGACCAAAGTTGACTTTTTGGTCAGAGATTAACTTATTGGTTCAATAATTAGTCATTAGGTCAAAAAATGATTATTTTGACCAAAATTGATTTTTTGTCAAAAGTTGACCCATTGGGTTAACAGCGAGGTCATTGGATCAGAAATTGACCATTTTGAATAAATTTGACTTTTTTGTCAAAAGTTGACTTATTGGGTTAATAGGGTGTCATTAAGTCAAAAATTGACAATTTTGACAAAAATTAACTTTTTGGTCAAAAGTTGACATATTGGGTCAATGGGTTGGTCATTTGGTCAAGGATTGACGATTTTGACCAAAGTTGACATTTTGGGTCAATGGGTTTGTCATTGGGTCAGAAATTGACCATTTTGACCAAAGTTAACTTTTTGGTCAAAAGTGACCTATTGGGTCAATTGGGTGGTCATTAGGTCAAAGATTGGTCATTTTGACCAAAGTTGAATTTTTGCTCGGAGATTGACTTATTGGGTAATATTTGGTCATTAGGTCAAAAATTGACTATTTTGACCAAAATTGAATTTTTGGTCAAAAGTTAACCCATTGGTTAGCAGTGCAGTCATTGGGTCAGAAATTGAACATTTTGACTAAAATTAACTTTTTATCAAAAGTTGACCAATTTGGTCAATGAATTGGTCATAGGGTCAGTGATTGACCATTTTGTCCAATGTTTATTTTTTAGTCAAAAGTTGCATATTGGGACAATGGATTGGTCACTGGGACAATGATTAACCATTTTGACCAAAGTTGACTTTTGGTAAGAGATTGACTTGTTGGGTCAATAATTGGTCATAAAGTCAAAAATTGACTATTTTGACCAAAATTGACTTTTTGGTCAAAAGTTGACCTATTGGGTCAATAGGTTGGTCATTGGGTAAAGAATTGACCATTTTGACCAAATTTGACGTTTTGGTCAAAAGTTACTTATTGGGTCAATGGCTTAGTCATTGGGTTAAAAATTAACCATTTTGACAAAAGTTGACCAATTGGGTCAATTGGGCAGTCATTAAGTAAAAAATTGACTATTTTGATCAAAATTGCTTTTTTGGTCAAATGTTCACCCATTGGGTTACCGTGGGGGTCATTGGGTCAAAAATTGACCATTATAACCAAAGATGACTTTTTGGTCAAAATTTGACTTATTGGGTCAATATGGTGGTCCTTCGGTAAAAAATTAACTATTTTGACCAAAATTGCTTTTTTGGTGAAAAGTTGACCCTTGGGTTAACAGGGTGGTCAATAGGTCAGAAATTGACCATTTTGACCAATGTTGACTTTTTTGTCAAAAGCTGACTTATTATGTCAATGGGGTGGTCATTAGGTCAAAAATTCACTATTTTGACCAAAATTGAGTTTTTGGTCAAAATACAATCTATTGGGTCAGTGGGTTGGACATTTGGTCAAAGATTTTTTATTTTGACCAAAGTTGACTTTTAGGTCAAAAGATGACTTATTGGGTCAATGGGTTTGTTATTGGATCAAGGATTGACCATAATGACAAAATTTAGCTTTTTGGTCAAAGATTGACTTATTGGGTCAATAATTTGTCATTAGGTCAAAAATTAACTATTTTAAACATAATTGACTTTTTGTTCAAAAGTTGACCTATTGGGTCAATCAATTGGTCATTAGGTCAATAATTGACCATTTTGGCAAAAGTAGACTTTTTGGTCAAAAGTTGACCTATTGGATCAATGGGTTGGTCATTAGGTCAAAATTTAACAATTTTGACCAAAGTTAACTTTTGGTCAAAAGTTTATATATTGGGTCAATTGGGTGGTCATTAGGTCAAGGATTGGCTATTTTGACCAAAAATGACTTTTTCGTCAGAGATTGACTTATTGGGTCAATAATTGGTCATTGAGTCAAAAAAAGATTATTTTGACTAAAAATGAATTTTTTCTTAAAAGTTGACCCATTGGGCTAATGGGAAGGTCAATGGGTCAGAAATCGACCATTTCGAACAAATTTGACTTTTTTGTCAAAAGTTGACTTACTGAGTCAATTGGGTGGTCATTAGGTCAAAAATTGACTATTTTGACAAAAATTAACTTTTTGGTCAATAGTTGAGATATCAATGGGTTGGTCATTTGGTCAAGGATTCACCATTTTGACCAAAGTTGATTATTTTGGTCAAAAGTTAGCTTATTTGGTCAATGGGTTGGTCATTGGGTCAGAAATTAACCATTTTGACTAAAGTTGACTTTTTAGTCAAAAGTTGGCCATTGGGTTAATGAGTTGTCATTAGGTCAAAAATTGTCTATTTTGACTAAACTTGACTTTTTGGTCAGAGATTGACTTATCGGGTCAATAATTGGTCATAACGTTAAAAATTAACTATTCTGACCAAAATTGACTTTTTTGGTCAAAAGTTGACCTATTGGGTCAATGGGTTGGTCATTGGGTAAAGCATTGATCATTTTGAACAAACTTAACTTTTTGGTTAAAAGTTGGCCTATATGGTCAATGGGTTAGTCGTTGGGTCAGAAATTGACCATTTTGACCAAAGTTATCTTTTTGGTCATAAGTAGACATATTAGGTCAATTGGGTGGTCATTAGGTCAAAAATTGACTTTTTGACCAAAATTGCTTTCTTGGTCAAAAGTTAAACCATTGGCTTAACAAGGCGGTCGTTTAGTAAGAAATTGACCATTTTGAACAAAGTTGTTTTGGTAAAAAGTTGACTTATTGGGTTAATGGGCTGGTCATTAGGTCAAAAATTGACTATTTTGACAAAAATTGTCATTTTGGTCAAAAGTTGACTCATTAGGTGAAAAGGGAGGTCATTGGGTCAGAAAATGACCATTTTGACCAAAGTTGACTTTTTGGTCAAAAGTTGACTTATTGGGTTAATGGGGTAGTCATTAGGTCAAAAAATGACTATTTTGGCAAAAATTGCTTTTTGGATCAAAAGTTCACCCATTGGGTTAACAGGGTGCTCATTGGGTAAAAAATTGCCCATTTTGACCAAAATTGACTTTTTGGTCAAAAGTTTACATATTGGGTCAATGAGGTGGTCATTAGGTCGAAATTTTCGACTATTTTGACCAAATTTGCTTTTTTGGTCAAAAGTTGACCCATTGGGTTAACGGGGAGGTCAATGGGAAAAAATTGACCAATTTGACCAAAGTTGACTTTTTGGTCAAAAGTTAACTTATTGTGTCAATGGGGTGATCATTAGGTCAAAAACTGACTATTTTGACCAAAATTTACTTTTTGGTCAAAAGTTGATCTATTGGGTCAGTGGGTCAAAGATATATCATTTTGACCAAAGTTGACTTTTTGGTCAAAAGTTGACCTATTGGGTCAATGGGTTTACGGTTGCGACATGGATTGAACATTATTACCAAATTTGACTTTTAGGTTAGTGATTGACTTATTTGATCAATAATTGGTCATTAGGTCAAAAATAAACTATTTGACCAAAATTGACTTTTTGTTTAAAAGTTGACCTAATGGGTCAATCAGTTAGTCATTGGGTCAATAATTGACCATTTTGACCAAAGTTGACTTTTTAATCAAAAGTTGACCTATTGGGTCAATGGGTTGGTCATTTGGTCAAAAATTGACCATTTTGACCAAAGTTAACTTTTTGGTCAAAAGTTCATATATTGGGTCAATTGGGTTGTCATTAGGTCTAAGGATTGGCTATTTTGACCAAAGTTGACTTTTTGGTCAGAGATTGACTTAGTCGGTCAATAATTAGTCATTAAGTCAAAAAATGATTCTTTTGACCAAAATTGAATTTTTTGGTAAAAATTTACCCATTGGGTTAACGGGGAGGTCAATGGGTCAAAAATCGACCATTTTGAACAAATTTAACTTATTGGTCAAAAGTTGACTTACAGGGTCAATTGGGTGGTCATTAGGTCAAAAATTGACTATTTTGACAAAAATTAACTTTTTGGTAAAAAGTTAACATATCAATGGGTTGGTCATTTGGTCAAGGATTGACCATTTTAACCAAAGTTGACATTTTGGTCAAAAGTTGACCTATTTAGTCATTGGGTTGGTCATTAGGTCAGAAATTGACCATTTTGACTAAAATTGACTTTTTGGTCAAAAGTTGACCTATTGGGTTAATGAGTTGTCATTAGGTCAAAAATTGTCTATCTCAACCAAACATGACTTTTTGGTCAGAGATTGACTTATCGGGTCAATAATTGGTCATAACATCAAAAATTGACTATTGTGACCAAAATTGACTTTTTGGTCAAAAGTTGACCTATTGGGTCAATGGGTTGGTCATTGGGTAAAGGATTGATCATTTTGACTAAACTTAACTTTCTAGTCAAAAGTTGGCCTATACGGTCAATGGGTTAGTCGTTGGGTCAGAAATTGACCATTTTGACCAAAGTTATCTTTTTGGTCATAAGTTGATATATTGGGTCAATTGGGTGGTCGTTAGGTCAAAAATTGACTATTTTGACCAAAATTGCTTTCTTGGTCAAAAGTTGACCCATTGGCTTAAAAGGGCGGTCGTTTAGTAAGAAATTGACCATTTTGAACAAAGTTTTTTTGGTCAAAAGTTGACTTATTGGGTCAATGGGGTGGTCATTAGGTCAAAAATTGACTATTTTAACCAAAATTGTCATTTTGGTCAAAAGTTGACCCATAGGGTGAACAGGGAGGTCATTGGGTCAAAAATTGATATATTTGACCAAAGTTAACTTTTTGGTCAAAAGTTGACTTATTGGGTTATGGGGAATTCATTAGGTCAAAAATTGACTATTTTGACCAAAATTGACTTTTTGGTCAAAAGTCGATCTATTGGGTCAGTGGGTTGGTCATTGGGTCAAAGATTTACCATTTTGACCAAAGTTGACTTTTTGGTCAAAAGTTGACCTATTGGGTCAATGGGTTTGTCATTGGGTCAAGGATTGACCATTATGACCAAATTTGACTTTTTGGTTAGAGATCGACTTATTGGGACAATAATTGGTCACTAGGTCAAAAATTGACTATTTGACTAAAATTGACTTTTTTGTTCAAAAGTTGACATATTGGGTCAATGGGTTGGTCATTGGGTCAAGAATTGACTATTTTGACCAAAGTTAGACTTTTTGGTTAAAAGTTGACCTATTGGGTCAATGGGTTGGTCATTGGGAAAAATTGACCATTTTTACCAAAGTTAACTTTTTAGTCAAAAGTTGACCTATTGGGTCAATTAGGTGGTCATTAGGTCAATGATTGGTCATTTTGACCAAAGTGACTTTTTGATCAGAGATTGGCTGATTGGATCAATATTTGGTCATTATGTCAAAAATTGACTATTTTGACCAAAATTGAATTTTTGATCAAAAGTTAACCCATTGGGTTAGCAGGGCGGTCATTGCGTCATAAATTGACCATGTTGATCAAAATTAACTTTTTGTCAAAAGTTGACCAATTGGGTCAATGAATTGGTCATAGGGTTAGTGATTGACCATTTTGTCCAATGTTTATTTTTTAGTCAAAAGTTGACATATTGGGTCAATGGATTAGACACTGGGACAATGATTGACCATTTTGACAAAAGTTGACTTTTGGTAAGAGATTGACTTGTTGGGTCAATAATTGGTTATAAGGTCAAAATGTGACTATCTTGACCAAAATTGACTTTTTGGTCAAAAGTTGACCTATTAGGTCATTAGTTTGGTCATTGGGTAAAGAATTGACGATTTTGACCATATTTGACTTTTTGGTCAAAAGTTACCTATTGGGTCAACGGCTTGGTCATTAGGTCAGAAATTAACCATTTTGACAAAGGTTGACTTATTTGGTCAATTGGGTGGTCGTTAAGTAAAAAATTGACTATTTTGATCAAAATTACTTTTTTGGTCAAAAGTTCACCCATTGGGTTAACGTGGTGGTCATTGGGTCAGAAATTGACCATTTTAACCAAAGATAACTTTTTGGTCAAAAGTTGAATTATTAGGTCAATGGGGTGGTCCTTCGGTCAAAAATTAACTATTTTGACCAAAATTACTTTTTTGGTGAAAAGTTGACCCATTGGGTTAACAGGGAGGTCAATAGGTCAGAAATTGACCACTTTGACCAAAGTTGACTTTTTGTCAAAAGCTGACTTATTGGGTCAATGGGGTGGTCATTAGTTCAAAAATTGTCTATTTTGACCAAAATTGAGTTTTTGGTCAAAATTTAATCTATTGGGTCAATGGGTTGGTTATTTGGTCAAAGATTTACCGTTTTGACCAAAGTTGACTTTTAGGTCAAAAGATGACCTATTGGGTCAATGGGTTTGTCAATGGGTTAACGATTGACCATAATGACAAAATTTGGGATTTTGGTCAGAGATTGACTTATTGGGTCAATAATTGGTCATTAGGTCAAAAATTGACTATTTTGAACAAAATTGACTTTTTATTCAAAAGTTGACCTATTGGGTTAATCAGTCGGTCATTGGGTCAATAATTGACCATTTTGGCCAAAGTGGACTTTTTCGTCAAAAGTTGACCTATTGGATCAATGGGTTGGTCATTGGGTCAATAATTGACCATTTTGACCAAAGTTAACTTTTTGGTCAAAAGTTGATATTTTGGATCAATTAGGTGGTCATTAGGTCAAGGATTAGCTATTTTGACCAAAGTTGACTTTTTGGTCAGAGATTGACTTATTGGGTCAATAATTGGTCATTAAGTAAAAAAATGATTATTTGGACCAAATTAAATTTTTTGTCAAAAGTTGACCCATTAGGTTAACGGGGAGGTCAATGGGTCAGAAAGTGACCATTTTGAACAAATTTGACTTTTTGGTTAAAAGTTGACTTATTGGGTCAATTGGGTGGTCTTTAGGTCAACAACTGAATATTTTCACAAAAATTAACTTTTTGGTCAAAAGTTGACATATTGGGTCAATGGGTTGGTCATTTGGTCAAGGATTAACCATTTTGACCGAAGTTAACTTTTTTGGTCAAGGATTGACCATTTTGACCAAAGCTGACTTTTTGGTCAAAGATTGTCTTATTGGATCAATAATTGGTCATTAGGTCAAAAATTGACTATTTTGACCAAAATTGACATTTTGGTCAACAGTTGACCTATTAGGTCAATGGGTTGGACATTGGGTCAAGAATTGACCATTTTGACCAATGTTGACTTTTTGGTCAAAAGTTGACATTTTGGGTCGATGGGTCGGTCATCGGATTAGAAATTGACCATTTTGACCAAAGTTAACTTTTTGGTCAAAAGTTAACGTATTTGGTCAACTCGGTGATCATTAAGTCAAAAATTGATTATTTTGACCAAAATTGCTTTCTTAATCAAAAGGTGGCCCATTAGGTTAACGCGGTGGTCATTGGGTTAGAAATTGACCATTTTGACCAAAGTTGATTTTTTGGTCAAAATATGACTTTTTGGGTCAATGGGATGGTCATTAGGTCAAAAACTGACAATTTTGACCAAATTACCTTTATAGTCAAAAGTTGACATATTGGGTCAATGGAATGGTCATTGGGTTAAGGGTTGACCATTTTGACCACAGTTGATTTTTTGGTCAAAAGTTGACCAATTGGGTCAATGGGTTGGTCATTGGTTCAAGAATTGATTGTTTTGATTAAATTTGACTTTTTGATAAGAGATTGATTTATTGGGTAAAAAATTGGTCATTAGGTCAAAAATTGACTATTTTGACCAAAATGGACTTTTTCGTCAAAAGTTGACCTACTGGGTTAATGGGTTGGTCATTAGGTCAAGAATTGACCATTTTGACCAAAGTTGACTTTTTCGTCAAAAATTGACATATTGGGTCAATGGGTTGGTCATTGGGTCAGAAAATGACCATTTTGACCAAACTTAACTTTTTGATCAAAAGTTGACGTATTAGGTCAATTGGGTGGTCATTAGGTTAAAAATTCACTATTTTGACCAAAATTGCTTTTGAGGTCAAAAGTTGACCGATTGGGTTAATGGGGCGGTCATTGGGTCAGAAATTGATCATTTTGAACAAAGTTGACTTTTTGGTCAAAAGTCACTTGTTGGGTTAATGGGTGGTCATTAGGTCAAAAATTGACTATTTTGACCAAAATTAACTTTTTTGTCAAAATTCGATCTATTAGGTCAGTGGGTTGGTCATTGGGTCAAAACCAATGTTGACTTTTTGGTCAAAAGTTGACCTTTTGGCTCAATGGGTTTGTCATTCGGTCAAGGATTGACCATTATGACCAAATTTGACTTTTTGGTCAGAGATTGACTTATTGGGTCAATAATTGGTCATTAGGTCAAAAATTGACTATTTTGACCAAAATTGACTTTTCATTCAAAAGTTGACATATTGTGTCAATAATTGGTCATTATGTCAAAAATAGACAATTTTGACCAAAATTGACTTTTTGTTCATAAGTTGACCTATTGGATCAATGAGTTAGTCATTGGGTCAAGAGTTGACCATTTTGACCAAAGTTGATTTTATGGTCAAAGGAACCAATTGGGTCAATGGGATGGTCATTGGTCTAAGACTGACCATTTTTTACCAAAGTTTACTTTTCGATCAGAGATTGACTTATTGGTTCAATTATTGGTCATTAGGTAAAAAATTGACTATTTTGACAAAAATTGAGTTTTTGTTCAAAGTTGACCTATTAGGTCAACGGGTAGGTCATTGGGTCAAGGATTGAACATTTTGATTAAAGTTAACTTTTTGGTTAAAAGTTAACTTTTTAGTCAAAAGTTGACATATTGAGTCAATTGGTTGGTCATTGGGTCAAGGATTGACCATGTTAACCAAAGTTAACTTTTTGGTCAAAACTTGACCTATTGGGTTATTTGGGTGGTCATTAAGTCAAAAATGGACTATTTTGACCTAAATTGCTTTTTTGGTCAAAAGATGACCCATTGGGTTAACGAGGTGGTTATTGGGTCAGAAATTGACCATTTGACCAAAGTTGACTTTTAGGCCAAAAGTTGACTTATTGGGTCAATAGGGTCGTCATTAGGTCAAAAATTGATTATTTTGACCGAAAATGACTTTTTGGTCAAAAGTTGACATATTGGGTCAATGGGTTGTTTATTGGGTCAAGTTGGATTGACCATTTTGACCAAAGTTGATTTTTTCGTCAAAAGTTAAGCAATTGGGTCAATGGGTTGGTCATTGGGTTAAGGATGGATCATTTTGGCCAAAGTTGACTTTTTAGTAAGAGATTAACATATTGGGTCAATAATTGGTTATTTCGTCAAAAATTAACTATTTTGACCAAAATTAACTTTTTGGTCAAAAGTTGGCCTATAGGATCAATGGGTTGGTCATTAGGTCAACAATTGACAATTTTGATCAAAGTTGACTTTTTCGTCAAAAGTTGATCTATTGGATAAATGGGTTGTTCATTGGGTCAGAAATTGACCATTTTGACCAAAGTTAACATTTTGGTCAAAAGTTGACCTATTGGTTAAATTGGGCGGTCATTAAATCAAAAATTGATTGTTTTGACCAAAATTTCTTTTTGGTCAAAAGTTAACTTATTGGGTCATTGGGTCACAGGTTGACCATTTTGACCAAAGTTCATTTTTTGGTCAAAAGTTGACCTATTATGTCAGAGATTGACTTATTTGGTCACAGATTGACTTATTTGGTCAGAGATTGACTTATTTGGTCAATAATTAATCATTGGGTCAAAAATTGACTATTTTGACCAAAATTGAATTTTTTGTCAAAAGTTGACCCATTAGGTCAATGGAGTGGTCATTCGGTCAGAAAAAGACCATTTTGACAAAAGTTGACTTTTTAGTCTAAAATTGACTTATTGGGTCAATGAGATGGTCTTTAGGTCAAAAATTGAATATATTGACCAAAATTGAATTTTTGGTCAAAATTGACCTATTGTGTCAACTGGTTTGTCATTGTGTCAAGGATTGATTATTTTGACTAAAGTTCAATTTTTGGTCAAAAGTTGACCTATTAGGTCAATGGGTTGGTCATTGAGTCAAGGATTGACCATTTTAACCAAAGTTAATTTTTTGGTCAGAGATTGACCTATTGGGTCAATAATTGGTTATTATGTCAAAAATTTACTATTTTGGTCAAAAGTTGACCTGATGGGTCTTTGGGTTGGTCATTGGGTCAAGGATTGATCATTTTGACCAAAGTTGACTTTTTGGTCAAAAGGTCACCTATTGGGTCAAAGGGTTGTTCATTGGGTCAGAAATTGACTATTTTAATCAAACATGACTTTTTGGTCAAAAGTTAACCTATTGAGTTAATGGGGTGGTCATTAGGTCAAAAATTGATAATTTTGACCAAAATTAACTTTTTGGTCAAATGTTGACCTATTGGGTCAATGAGTTGATCATTGGGTTAATGATTGACCATTTTGACCAAAGTTGACTCTTTGTTCAAAAGTTGACCTAGTGGGTCAATGGGTTGGTCATTGGATCAAAGATTGACCATTTCGACCAAAGTTGACTTTTTGGTCAGAGATTAACTTATTAGGTCAATAATTGGTCATTGAGTCAAAAATTAATTGGGTGGTCATTATGTCAGAAATTGACCATTTTGACCAAAGTTGACTTTTTATCAAAAGTTTACCTATTGGGTCAATGGGTGGCCAGATCCAGAGTTACAGAGTCTCCGGCCCTACGAGCTGTGATTTACATGGGAAATATCACACCTCCAATGCACATCCATACGACATTCCTTCCAAGGATGACTTGGAAGGTGATGTTATTGTCCATGTATCTCACTATTCAGACATGGATTTTGACAGCTGCTTTTAAAAGAAACTTGAAGAATCTTACACAATCCGTGTTGGATTTATATGGATTGTATGAGATATTGAATTCTCAAGGAAAATATCATCATGTTTTGGAGCAAGATGTATGATGTATTTTCGACGAGATTGGATTGAAAATGACCATGTCATGTTTTGCCTTCACCTCTTTTTGTGCAAATTGACTATGAAACGCCATTAAGTTAAATGAACTTCGAACAAAGAACAAAGAGAAAATAAAAATAAATGAGAACTCTTTTAAAAATCTGAATGTCAAAATGAATCCCAAATAAATGTGAACCTTAAATTGAAAATCAAGCTAAAATCAAATCACAACAAGCGACTAAGACAAATTCCTGAATCTGAAATCCCCGGCCTTCGGTTATTCTCAAATCTCTTTTTGACTCTTCATATTTTCTTCCCTCTTTTGAGAAGGTCGACTGAATCTACTGACACAGAACCACGAAAATTTTCGATTTGGTTCTGATGGCATGGATTCATATCCTTCGCAAAATAATCAGACTTTGATCGATCCTCGTGGGACGTGAAACACTTTCATGTCTCATTCCAAATCTTCCGCTAAACTCAAATCTCCACAACAAATTTCAACCCTTTAAACCTTCGAGACTAGAACCAAATTCCAGTTCTCTTAAACCTTCGAGACTGGAACTAAATTCAAGTTCTCTTTAAACCTTCGAGACTGGAACCACATTCCAGTTCTCTTTAAACCTTCGAGACTGGAACCAGATTCCAGTTCTCTTTAAACCTTCGAGGTACCAGATTCCAGTTCTCTTTAAACCTTCGAGACTGGAACCAGATTCCAGTTCTCTTTAAACCTTCGAGACTGGAACCAGATTCCAGTTCTCTTTAAACCTTCGAGACTGGTATCAAATTCCAGTTCTCTTTAAACCTTCGAGACTGAAACCAAATTTCAGTTCTCTTTTAACCTTCAAGACTGGAACTAAATTCCAGTTCTCTTTAAATCTTCGAGACTGCAACCAGATTCCAGTTCTCTTTAAACCTTCGAGACTGGAACCAAATTCCAGTTCTCTTTAAACCTTCGAGACTGGAACCAGATTCCAGTTCTCTTTAAACCTTCGAGACTGGTACCAGATTCCAGTTCTCTTTAAACCTTCGAGACTGGTACTAGATTCCGATTCTATTTAAACCTTTGAGGCCAGTACCAAATTCCAGTTCTCTTTAAACCTTCGAGACTGGAACCAGATTCCAGTTCTCTTTAAACCTTCGAGACTGGTACCAGATTCCAGTTCTCTTTAAACCTTCAAGACAGGAACCAAATTCCAGTTCTCTTTAAACCTTTGAGGCTGGAACCAGATTCCAGTTCTCTGTAAACCTTCAAGACTGGAACCAAATTCTAGTTCTCTTTAAACCTTCGAGACTGGAACAAATGGGTTGGTCATTGGGTCAGAAATTGTCCATTTTGTCCAAAGTTGACTTTTGGTCAAAAGTTGACCTATTCGGTTAATGGGGTGGTCATTAGGTCAAAAATTAACTTTTTGGTCAAAAGTTGACCTATTGTGTCAATGGGTTCGTCATTGTGTCAAGGATAGACTATTTTAACTAAAGCTCACTTTTTGGTCAAAAGTTGACCTATTAGGTCTATGGGTTTGTCATTGGGTCAAGGATTGACCATTTTGACTAATATTAACTTTTTGGTCAAAAGTTGACCTATCAGGTAAATGGGTTGGTCTTTGGGTCAGAAATTGACCTTTTTAACCAAACTTGATGTTTTGGTCTAAAGTTGCCCAATTGGGTTAATGAAGTGGTTATTAGGTCAAAAATTAAAAATTTTGATCAAAATTGACTTTGTGGTCAAAAGTTGACCTATGGGGTCAATGAGATAGTCAATGGGTCACGAATTGACCATTTTGACCATAGTTGACTTTTTTGTCAAAAGTTAACCTATTGGGTCAATCAGTTGGTCATTAGGTCAAAAATTAACTATTTTGACCAAAGTTAAATTTTTGGTCAAAAGTTGACCTATTGGGTCAATTAGGTGGTCATCAGGTCAAAAATTGATTGTTTTGACCAAAATTGCTTTTGGGTCAAAATTTAACCTATTGGGTCAATAGGTTGGTCTTTGGGTCAAGGATTGACCATTTTTACCAAAGTTGACTTTTTGGTCAAAGATTGACTTATTTGGTCAATAATTGGTCATTAAGTCAAAAATTGACTATTTTGACCAAAATAGAATTTTTGGTCAAAAGTTGACCCACTAGGTCAATGGGGTGATCATTGGGTCAGAAATTGGCCATTTTGACAAAAGTTGACTTTTTGTTCAAAAGTTGACCTATGGGTCAATGGGGTGGTCATTAGGTCAAAAATTGACTAAATTGCCCAAAATTGACTATTTTGTCAAAAGTTGACCTATTGTGTCAATGGCTTGGTTATTGTGTCAAGGATTGACTATTTTGACTAAAGTTCACTTTTTTGTCAAAAGTTGACAAATTGGGTCAATGGGTTGGTCATTGTGTCAAGGATTTACAATTTTGACCAAAGTTGACTTTTTTGGGTCAGAGATTGACCTATGGGGCCAATAATTGGACATTATTTCAAAAATTGACTATTTTGGTCAAAATTTGACCTATTAGGTCTATGGGTTGGTCATTGGGTCAAGGATTGACCATTTTGACCAAAGTTAACTTTTTGGTCAGAAGTTGACATATTGGGTCAATGGGTTGGTCATTGTGTCAGAAATTGACCATTTTAACCAACTATGACTTTTTGGTTAAAAGTTGACTTATTGGTTTAATGGAGGTGTTCATTAAGGTAAAAGTTGACAATTTTGACGAAAATTAACTTGTTGGTCAAATGTTGACCTATTGGGTCAATGGGTTGGTCATTAGGTCAAGGATTGACCATTTTGCCCAAAGTTGATTTTATGATCCAAATTTAACAAATTGACCATTTTGACCAAAGTTGACTTTTTGATCAAAAGTTGATTCATTGGGTTAACAGAGTGGTCATTGGGTCAGAAATTGACCATTCCGAACAAAGTTGACATTTTGGTCAAAAGTTGACCTATTGGGTCAATGGATTGATCATTGGGTCATGATTGACCATTTTAACTAAAGTTTATGTTTTAGTCAAAAGTTGACATATTAGGTTAATGGGTTGGTCATTGAGTCAATAATTGACCATTTTGACCAAACTTGACTTTTTGGTAAGAGATTGACTATTTTGACCATTAGGTCAATGAGTTGGTCATTAGGTAAACAATTGACTATTTTGACCAAAATTGACTTTTTGGTCAAAAGTTGGCCTATCGGGTTAATAGGTTGTTCATTGGGTAAAGAATTGGCTATTTTGATCAAATTTAACTTTTTGGTCAAAAGTTGACCTATTGGGTCAATGGTTGGTCATTGGGTCAGAAATTGACCATTTTGACAAAAGTTAATTTTTTGGTCAAAAGTTGACCTATTGGGTTAATTAGATGGTCATTAAGTCAAAAATTGACTATTTTGATCAAAATTATTTTTTTGATCAAAAGTTCACCCATTGGGTTAATGTGGTGGTCATTGGGTCAGAAATTGACCATTTTGCCAAAGTTTACTTTTTGGTCAAAAGTTGACTTATTGGTTCAATGGGGTAGTCATTAGGTCAAAAATTGACTATTTTGGCCAAAATTGCATTTTTGGTAATAAGTTGACCCATTGGGTTAACGGGGAGGTCAGTGGGTAAAAAATTGACAATTTTGACCAAAGTTGACTTTTTGGTCAAAAGTTGACTTATTGGGTCAGTGGGGGTCATTAGATCTAAAATTGACTATTTTGACCAAATTGACTTTTTTGGTCAAAAGTCGATCTATTGGGTCAGTGGGTCAAAGGTTTACCATTTTGAGCAAAGTTGACTTTTTGGTCAAAAGTTGACCTATTGAGTCAATGGGTTTGTCATTGGGTCAAGGATTAACCATTATGACCGAATTGGACTTTTCGGTCAAAGATTGACTTATTTGGTCAATAATTGGTCATTATGTTAAAAATTAACTATTTTGACCAAAATTGACTTTTTGGTCAAAAGTTGACCTATTGGGTCAATGTGTTGCTCATTGGGTCAAGTATTGATCATTTTGACCAAATTTGACTTTTTGGTCAAAAGTTGTCATATTTGATCAATGGGTTGATCATTGGGTCAGAAATTGACCATTTTGACAAAAGTTAACTTTTTGGTCTAAAGTTAACCTATTGGGCCAATTGGGTGGTCAGTAAGTTAAAAATTGATTATTTTAACCAAAATTGCTTTTTGGGTCAAAAGTTGACCCATTGGGTTAACGGAGTGGTCATTGGGTAATAAATTGACCATTTTGACCAAAATTTACTTTTTGGTCAAAAGTTTACATATTAGGTCAATGAGGTGGTCATTAGGTCAAAATTTGACTATTCTGACCAAAATTACTTTTTTGGTCAAAAGTTGACCCATTGGGTTAATGGGGAGGTCAATGGGACAGAAATTGACAAATTTGACCAAAGTTGACTTTTTGGTCGAAAGTTAACTTATTGGCTCGATGTGGTGGTCATTAGGTCAAAAATTGACTATTTTGACGAAAATTAACTTTTTGGTCAAAAGTCGATCTATTGGGTCAGTGGGTTAAAGATTTTTCATTTTGACCAAAGTTGACTTTTTGGTCAAAAGTTGATCTTTTGGGTCAATGGGTTTGTCATTGGGTCAATGATTGACCATTATGACCAAATTTTACATTTAGGTCAGAGATTGACTTATTTGGTCAATAATTGGTCATTAGGTCAAAAATTGATTATTTGGACCAAAATTGACTTTTTGTTCAAAAGTTGACCTATTGGGTCAATCAGTTAGTCATTGGGTCAAGAATTAACCATTTTGACCAAAGTTGATTTTTTGATCAAAAGTTGACCTATTGGGTTAATGGGTTGGTCATTGAGTCAAGAGTTGACCATTTTAACATAATTTGACTTTTTGGTCAAAAGTTGACCTATTTGATCAATGGGTTGGTCATTGGGTCAGAAATTGACCATTTTGACTAAAGTTGACTTTTTGGTCAAAAGTTGACCTATTGGGTCATTGAGATGTCATTAGGTCAAAAATCGTCTATTTTGACCAAACTTGACATTTTGGTCAGAGATTCACTTATCGGGTCAATAATTGGCCATTACGAAAAAAATTAACTATTTTGACCAAAATTGACTTTTTGTAAAAGTTGACCTATTGGGTCAATGGGTTGGTCATTGGGTCAAGGATTGATCATTTTAACCAAACTTAACTTTTTGGTCAAAGTTGGCCATATGGTCATTGGGTTAGTCGTTGGGTGAGAAATTGACCATTTTGACCAAAGTTATCTTTTTGGTCATAAGTTGACATATTGAGTCAATTGTGTGGTCATTAGGTCAAAAATTGACTATTTTAACCAAAATTGCTTTCTTGGTCAAAAGTTGACCCATTGGCTTAACGGGCGGTCGTTTAGTAAGAAATTGACCATTTTGAACAAAGTTGTTTTGGTCAAAAGTTGTCTGATTGGGTCAATCGGGTGGTCATTAGGTCAAAAATTGACTATTTTTACCAAAATTGTCATTTTGGTCAAAAGTTGACCCATTGGGTAAACGGGAGGTCATTGGGTCAGAAATTGACCATTTTGACCAAAGTTGACTTATTGGGTTAATGGGGCATTCATTAGGTCAAAAATTGATTATTTTGACAAAAATTAACTTTTTGGTCAAAGTCGATCTATTAGGTCAGTGGGTTGGTCATTGGGTCAAAGATTTACCATTTTGACCAAAGTTGACTTTTTGGTCAAAAGATGACCTATTGGGTCAATGAGTTTGTCATTGGGTCAAGGATTGACCATAATGACTAAATTTGGCTTTTTGGTCAGAGATTAACTTATTGGGTCAATAATTCGTCACTAGGTTAAAAATTCTTCTATTTTGACCAAAATTGACTTTTTGTACAAAAGTTGACCTATTGGATTCGATAGAGTTGGTCATTGGGTCAAGAATTGACCATTTTGACCAAAGTTAGACTTTTTTGTTAAAAGTTGACCTATTGGGTCAATGGGTTGGTCATTGGGAAAAAAATTGACCATTTTGACCAAAGTTAACTTTTTAGTCAAAAGTTGACCTTTTGGGTTAATTGGGTGGTCATTGGGACAAGGATTGGTCATTTTGGCCAAAGTTGGCTTTTTGGTCAGAGATTGGCTTATTGGGTCAATATTTGGTCACTAGGTCAAAAATTGACTATTTTGAACAAAATTGAATTTTTGGTCTAAAGTTAGCCCATTGGGTTAGCAGGGCAGTCATTGGGTCAAAAATTGACCATTTTGACCAAAATTAACTTTTTGTCAAAAGTTGACCTATTGGGTCAATGAATTGGTCATAGGGTCAGTGATTTACCATTTTGACCAAAGTTTATTTTTTAGTCAATAGTAGACATATTAGGTCAATGGGTTTGTCATTGGGATAATGATTGACCATTTTGACCAAAGTTGACTTTTGGGAAGAGATTGACTTGTTGGGTCGATAATTGGGCATAAGGTCAAAAATTGACTATTTTGACCAAAATTGACTTTTTGGTCAAAAGTTGACCTATTGGGTTAATAGGTTGGTCACTGGGTAAAGAATTGAGCATTTTGACCAAATTTGACTTTTTGGTCAAAAGTTACCTATTGGGTCAATGGCTTGGTCATTAAGTCAAAAAATAACTATTTTGATAAAAGTTGACATATTTGGTCAATTGGTTGGTCATTAAGTAAAAAATTGACTATTTTGACCAAAATTGCTTTTTTGGTCAAAAGTTCACCCATTGGGTTAACGTGGTGGTCATTGGGTCAGAAATTGACCATTTTGACCAAAGATGACTTTTTGGTCAAAAGTTGACTTATTGGGTCAATGGGGTGGTCATTCGGTCAAAAATTGACTGTTTTGACCAAAATTGCTTTTTTTGGTCAAATGTTCACACATTGGGTTAACGGGGAGGTCAATATGTCAGAAATTGACCATTTTCACCAAAGTTGACTTTTTTGTCAAATGCTAACTTATTGGATCAATGGGGTGGTCATTAGGTTAAATATTGACTATTTTGACCAAAATTGACTTTTTGGTCAAAATTCGATCTATTGGGTCAGTGGGTTGGTCATTTGGTCAAAGATTTACCATTTTGACCAAAGTTGACTTTTAGGTCAAAAGATGACCTATTGGGTCAATGGGGTTGTCATTGGGCAAGGATTGACCATAATGACCAAATTTAGCTTTTTGGTCAGTGATTGACTTATTGAGTCAATAATTCGTCATTAGGTCAAAATTGACTATTTTGAACAAAATTGACTTTTTGTTCAAAAGTTGACCTATCGGGTCAATCAGTTAGTCATTGGGTTAAAAATTGACCATTTTGGCCAAAGTGGTCATTTTGGTCAAAAGTTGACCTATTGGATCAATAAGTTAGTCATTGGGTCAAAAATTGACCATTTTGACCAAAGTTAACTTTTTGGTCAAAAGTTGATATATTGGGTGGTCATTAGGTCAAGGATTGACTATTTTGACCAAAGTTGACTTTTTGGTCAGAGATTGACTTATTGGGTTTTAAACATAAGGGATACATTGAATTAAAACAACTTGAACACTAATCCAAACTTAAAATCATTAATTGAAATTTTATAACTAAATCGAATGCTTTAAATCATAAATTCCAATTTTAAATTAAGAGCGATTAATTTCTTCAACAAGCTAATTTGCCCCCAAAGGTTTTCATCATCATAACTCTTAAATGAAGCGTCAAGTGAAAAGTTACGTTACTCATAGGATAATCAAACATTCTAGTTCATTGAAGCGAAATAAAACAGCCCAAATTAACTGGATAGTGGATTCGCGCATTAACGATGAAATTCATTTAGACTCGAAATAATCTCAGAAATATTGAAAAGATGTTCGGAATTTGTCGTAAGAACTTTCTCGATATGATAAGATGTTTTAGAAGAACGAGTTGAATTTAGTTGTTCGTTGGTGAAGAAAATCATCGTAAAACGAAACATACCAGAACACAGACGTCGCCAAGTTGACTAGCGATAGGATTAGGATTTTGGTAGACAACTGAAATATTCTCTTAGCTTTACCTAGGTACTTGTTGCAAATATTTAAATGCCCTAACATATGTTCAAGTGCGGCTTGGAATGACGATACCGAGTCCGGAGTATGCTTTTATTTTATTGCAATTCATTTACACCTTGCTTGTACTTTATTTTAGGCTAGTTTGTATTTTGAAAAGGGGTCGCCTACAGAAATTGTCGTAGAACTTTTAAATTTAGTTTATTGTATATATAGTTTTGAATAATTTGGAAAGTAGAATTTGATTTTAAAAATAATTTTTAAGTTTGAAAATTTTAAGATATGAAATCGAAATGATCTACATCCCAAATAGTTTATATAAACGAGCACCACACCACAAACCGTGTATCTACCTTGAAGAATAAGCACCTTTTGCTTGATGGTGGGGCTCGATTAAATAAACTAGAAGATTTGTGACATCCGCTTGAGTCTATGAACCAATTTTTTATAGGTAAAACGGTTTCTGGCAATATAAATGAATTAAGCGGGGTTTATATTACAGGTTCTTAAAGTTCCCTATGAGGCAAGCCCTATAGTTAATTACATCTTAAATGACGGAAATCACTTAAGAAAACTCTTGATAATGATCGATGGTTTTGCTCTCAAGAATTTCAAAGTTTAAGGTTTTTGAGATTGAATTTTGGAGATTTCGATAGAATGGATCAAATTTGGAACGAGTTATTTTCAGAGATCCGAAAGGAAGAGAAGTAGGAAAAGCGATGATCGAAGAATCTTGGCAACTTCCCGGAAACTATCCTATTGTTTGGCTTCAATTTGAGAGTTTATTTAATTTTGTAATACTGCCAATTTTATTAATTAGGACTTATACTTGTACGATATGATCATACGAATAGCCTCGAAGATGTGAGGGCTTATGTCGTACCGAACGACTACCTCGGAATCCTAAGACCGGTTAGGGTTTAAGTTACACAATATGATTATGCAAATGCCTAACGAAAAGGGCGAGGATTTTTGTTGCACTGAGCGGACTACCTCGAAATCCTATGGCTTGGTTATTTAAAACTAGGAAAGGTTTATTTGATGTAGATTCGAAGTTTTGGCGATGACGATGGTACAATGTTTGCCCACTATGCTCGAGCTTCTTGTCGTTGTAGAGGTTTAGTTTTTAGAAAATGATAATCAAGAGATGAGAGAAGTGTTTTGGTTTTGAGAAATCTTAAGGTTCAAATATTTTTAATGTTTTATTAGGGAATCTTAAAGTTGATTATAATAACACCGGTTAAAGTCCACGGTTCCATCATTCCGGTACCGTTATTTTTATCGTCCTTAGTCGAGATGAATTTGCTAAACTCAATTGAATGACTTCCACACTTTCATTTAGACCGTGGGAAATCCTGTTAGCAACACGTAGGTTATATCATCGAGGTACTCCAGATCATCCAACGAGACATTTTAATTTAGTTGTAGTCGTAGTTTTGTGTTATTTTTATGATTAAATTTTGAAATTTGTTTTATATTTTGAATGTTGTGGCGGTGAATTTTATCTTTTTGTGACTTTTAATTTAGTTTTGGGTTTCGGTTTTGTGGCTACCCTAAAGGTTTTAGTTTTCATGCGAGGTGTCGATCTTATTTAACATGCAAGAAAAATAAAGTGCGGTACAAGTAAGTAAATTACAATAAAATAAAAGTGTACACAGGTCTTCCACGTCATTCCAAGCTACACTTAAAACACATGTTAGAGCATTTATATATTTGCAAGAAACACTTAGGTAAATCTGGAAGGTTTTGGTTGTCTACGAAAGTCCTAATCCTGTAAGCTGAGTCGAATTCCTACGACGTTTAGGTTCTTGTGTTTTGTTGAGGATGATTTTCTTCATCAAAGAACAATTAAGTTCAATTGTTCTTCTAAAACATCTCATCATAATGAGAAAGTGCTTAGGACAAAGTCCTAAACATCATTTGATACTTCGAGATTATTTTGAGTTGAGAATAAATTTTATTGTACTAGTGAATTAATCTTCCAAAGTTTAGTTGAGTTCGTCTCTTGCTCGGTGAACTTGGACATTTGATTGTCCGATGCCTTTTTAAAATGTAGGAGTATTTGTGATAATGCCTTAATTGTTCGGGAACTTCTTACGGATATTGATCTTCGCAGAAGTGGTGGGAACATTCTTTTTAAATTAGATATTCAGAAGGCTTTTGATCATATCCAGTGGGAGTTTCTTATGGATGTTTTGAAGGCTATGGGTTTCAACTCTAGTTTTTGTCAAATCATTTATCGTATCATTAGTGGTAATTCATACTATGTTATTATTAATGGTAAGAAGCATGGTTTCTTTCAAGCTTTTAGGGGTCTTAAGCAAGGAGATCCTTTATCTCCTTATCTTTTTATTATTGCTTTAGACTACTTTTCCAGATGCTTGAATAGATTATATATGACTAACCCCTCTTTAAATTATTTTCATAAGTGGATTTTATCTATTAGCCATCATTGTTTTGATGATGACTTGATTATCTTTACTAATGCTAATAAGCTTTCTATTATGAAGGTTTCGGAGACGTTGTTGCATTTTCAAAGTGTTTCTGGCTTAACTTTTAATAAATCTGAATGTTTTTTCTGTTGTGCTAAGAAGATTTCTGTTTTAAAAAGGCATTGGATTACGGATTTCTTGGTTGTAGCCATGGCATGCTTCCTTTAAATTATTTAGGTTTTACCTTGTACAAAGGTAGATCTCATGGTAAGGATTTTTTGGGTTGTATGATAAGATTAAGAACAGAATTTTGTCATGGGAGAATCGTTTTCTCTCGTTTGGGGGCAAGATTACTATTCTTAAATCAATTCTTACTTCCCTGCCTCTTTATTCTCTTCAGTTTATGAAAATGTCTGAGTTTATTATTAAGAAGATTCAGTCTCTTTTTAATAAATTCTTTTGGGAAGGTTCTTATGGTTCGAAAATTCATTGGAAGAGTTGGGCTAAGCTTTGTAATCCACCTGAGTCTGGGGGTTTAGGCTTTAGAAGCTTAACTAACTTTATTACTATTAATTTCATGAAACTTTGGTACCGTTTCCGTAAGAATGATTCTCTCTGGCCTCCTTAATGCATTCTAAGTATTGTGCTAATAATCATCCCCTTACTATTTCACCTAAGTCTACTGATTCTTTTATTTGAAAAGATATGTTGGCCGTTTCTCATAATACTGAGCTTTTGTTACATGGGATCTGGGCAAAAGTAATATATCCTTTTGGTACGATGATTGGATGGGAAGTGGTGCTTTAGCTAATAGTTTTGGAAGCCCGGAGCATGTTAATCTGAAGGTGAATGATTTTTGGGTCCATAATAGTTGGATTCTGAATAAACTTTTGCGGTATGTTCTTTATAATGTGGCTAGTTTTATCTCTAGCATTCCCCTTAATATCAACAGAGAGGATAAAGTGACTCTCAAAGGTAAACAAGGTATTTCTGATGCTAAAATCTTTGTTGATTCTTTTGTTTATACAGCTGGTTTTGATCTTAAATGGTTATGAAACAAATGGCTTAAGCCCTCTATTTCTTTCTTTACGTGGCGTGTTTTGCATAATGTGCTTCCTTTTGATGAGATTCTTAAACTTAAGGGCTTACATCTCCCTTCTTGTTGTTCTCTTTGTATGCATGATTGTGAGTCCATTAATCATATTTTTCTGCACTGTTCTTTTGTTCGCGAGGTTTGGCTTCGTTGCTGTAGCATTCTTAGGATTTCTACTTATTATTTTCGGCATGCTACTATTATGGATCTGTTTAACGACTAGAAGAAGTTTGGACATCTATTGTTTAATTCCATTCCTTCTATCTTACTTGGTTCATTTGGGTTGCTAGAAATGATGTTCGGTTCTATGGTAAGAGACCTAATGTTGTTTCTACTGTTAAATTAATCTTTGGATATCTTTTCAATGGATTGGTTATTTTAATCTCTAAGGGGAAGCTTAACAGGAAGCTGTACAAGTTACTCCATAACTTGAGTTTCCCAAATACTAGTAATGGGAAAGTTTCTGAGATTATTCGTTGGATTAAACCTCCTGCTCCTTTTATCAAAATTAATGTCGATGATTGTTGGGATAGTGATTTTGCTAGTGTTGGGGGTGTTTGCCGTGATTTTGCGGGTTCCATTCTGTACTGGTTTGCTTCTCCTTTTGTTCATATCTCGCCCCTTGAGGCTGAAGCAGATGCTTTGGTTTTTGGTTTGCAATGTAACATCATGTTCGGATTTGACCTCCGGATTGCAGGCCCAGGTGAGTTCTGAGGGCCTGTGGAGATACCACTACCGGTAGGTTCCGTCTTGGTGCTGAAAGGAAACGGAGCAGACATCGCAAAACATTGCATTCCAGCAGTGCCTGTGGAATGAATCTTCGTCACTTTCAGGAGAATGGATGACAGAAAAATGCCTTTCTACTTTCAGCCAGATCCAGAGTTATAGAGTCTCCGGCCCTACGAGCTATGATTTACATGGGAAATATCACACCTCCAATGCACATCCATACGACATTCCTTCCAAGGATGACTTGGAATGTGATGTTATTGTCCATGTATCTCACTATTCAGACATGGATTTTGACAGCTGCTTTTAAAAGAAACTTGAAGAATCTTACACAATCTGTGTTGGATTTATATGAATTGTATGAGATATTGAATTCTCAAGGAAAATATCATCAGGTTTTGGAGCAAGATGTATGATGTATTTTCGATGAGATTGGAATGAAAATGACCATGTCATGTTTTGCCTTCACCTCTTTTTGTGCAAATTGACTGTGAAACGCCATTAAGTTAAATGAACTTCGAACAAAGAACAAAGAGAAAATAAAAATAAATGAGAACTCTTTTAAAAATCTGAATGTCAAAATGAATCCCAAATAAATGTGAACCCTAAATTGAAAATCAAGCTAAAATCAAATCACAACAAGCGACTAAGACAAATTCTTGAATCTGAAATCCCCAGCCTTTGGCTATTCTCAAATCTCTTTTTGACTCTCCATATTTTCTTTACTCTTTTGAGAAGGTCGACTGAATCTACTGACACAGAACCACGAAAATTTTCGATTTGGTTCTGATGGCATGGATTCATATCCTTCACCAAATAATCAGACTTTGATCGATCCTCGTGCGACGTGAAACAATTTCATGTCTGATTCCAAATCTTTCGTTAAACTCAAATCTCCACAACAAATTTCAACCCTTTAAACCTTCGAGACTGGAACCAGATTCCAATTCTCTTAAACCTTCGAGACTGGAACTAAATTCCAATTCTCTTTAAACTTTCGAGACTGGAACTAGATTCCAGTTCTCTTTAAACCTTCGAGACTGGAACCAGATTCAAATTCTCTTTAAACCTTCGAGACTGGAACCAGATTCCAGTTCTCTTTAAACCTTCGAGACTGGTACCAAATTCCAGTTCTCTTTAAACCTTCGAGACTAGAACCAGATTCCAGTTCTCTTTAAACCTTCGAGACAAGAACCAGATTCTAGTTCTCTTTAAACCTTTGAGACTAGTATCAAATTCCAGTTCTCTTTAAACCTTCGAGATTGGTATCAAATTCCAGTTCTCTTTAAACCTTCTAGACTGGAACCAGATTCCAGTTCTCTTTAAACCTTTGAGACTGGAACCAGATTCCAGTTCTCTTTAAACCTTCGAGACTGGTACCAGATTCCAGTTCTCTTTAAACCTTCGAGACTGGAACCAGATTGAAGTTCTCTTTAAACCTTCGAGACTGGAACCAAATTCCAGTTCTCTTTAAACCTTCGTGACTGGTACCAGATTTCAGTTCTCTTTAAACCTTCAAGATTGGAACCAAATTCCAGTTCTCTTTAAACCTTCGAGGCTGGAACCAAATTCCAGTTCTCTTTAAACCTTCAAGACTGGAACCAGATTCCAGTTCTCTTTAAACCTTCGAGACCGGAACCAATGGGTTGGTCATTGGGTCAGAAATTGTCCATTTTGTCCAAAGTTGACTTTTGGTCGAAAGTTGACCTATTTGGTTAACGGGGTGGTCATTATGTCAAAAATTGACTATATTAAAAAAATTGACTTTTTGGTCAAAAGTTGACCTATTGTGTCAATTGATTCGTCATTGTGTCAAGGATTGACTATTTTGACTAAAGCTCACTTTTTTGGTCAAAAGTTGACATATTGGGTCTATGGGTTTGTCATTGGGTCAAGGATTGATCATTTTGACTAATATTGACGTTTTGGTCAAAGGTTGACCTATCAGGTAAATGGGTTGGTCTTTGGGTCAGAAATTGACCTTTTTAACCAAACTTGATGTTTTGGTCTAAAGTTGCCCAATTGGGTTAATGGGGTGGTTATTAGGTCAAAAATTGAAAATTTTGATCAAAATTGACTTTATGGTCAAAAGTTGACCTATGGGGTCAATGAGATAGTCATTGGGTCACGAATTGACCATTTTGACCAAAGTTGACTTTTTCTTCAAAAGTTAACCTATTGGGTTAATCAGTTGGTCATTAGGTCAAAAATTAACCATTTTGACCAAAGTTAAATTTTTGGTCAAAAGTTGACCTATTGGGTCAATTGGGTGGTCATCAGGTCAAAAATTGATTGTTTTGACCAAAATTGCTTTTGGGTCAAAATTTAACCCGTGGGTCAATGGGTTGGTCTTTGGGTCAAGGATTGACTATTTTTGCCAAAGTTGACCTTTTAGTCAGGAATTGACTTATTTGGTCAATAATTGGTCATTAGGTCAAAAATTGACTATTTTGACCAAAATTGAATTTTTTGTCAAAAGTTGACCCATTAGGTCAATGGGGTGGTCATTGGGTCATAAATTGACCATTTTGACAAAAGTTGACTTTTTGTTCAAAAGTTGACATATGGGTCAATGGGGTGATCATTAGGTCAAAAATCGACGAAATTGTCCAAAATTGACTATTTGGTCAAAAGTTGACCTATTGTGTCAATGGCTTGGTTATTGTGTCAAGGATTGACTATTTTGACAAAAGTTCACTTTTTGGTCAAATGTTGACCAATTGGGTCAATGGGTTGGTCATTGTGTTAGGATTTACAATTTTGACCAAATTTGACTTTTTGGGGTCAAAGATTGACCTATTGGGCCAATAATTGGACATTATTTCAAAAATTGACTATTTTAGTCAAAATTTGACCTATTAGGTCTATGGGTTAGTCATTGGGTCAACGATTGACCATTTTGACCAAAGTTAACTTTTTGGTCAAAAGTTGACATATTGGGTCAATGGGTTGGTCATTGGGTCAGAAATTGACCATTTTAACCAACTATGACTTTTTGGTTAAAAGTTGACTTATTGGGTTAACGGGGTGTTCATTAAGGTAAAAGTTGACAATTTTGAAGAAAATTAACTTGTTGGTCAAATGTTGACCTATTGGGTCAATGGGTTGGTCATTGGGTCAAGGATTGACCATTTTGCCCAAAGTTGATTTTATGATCCAAATTTAACCAATTTACCATTTTGACCAAAGTTGACTTTTTGATCAAAAGTTGACTCATTGGGTTAACAGAGTGGTCATTGGGTCAGAAATTGACCATTCCGAATAAAGTTGACATTTTGGTCAAAAGTTGACATATTGGGTCAATGGATTGATCAGTGGGTCATGATTGACCATTTTAACTAAAGTTTATTTTTTAGTCAAAAGTTGACATATTAGGTCAATGGGTTGGTCATTGAGTCAATAATTGACCATTTTGACCAAACTTGACTTTTTGGTAAGAGATTGACATGTTGGGTCAATAATTGGTCATTAGGTAAACAATTAACTATTTTGACCAAAATTAACTTTTTTGTCAAAAGTTGACTTATCGGGTTAATAGGTTGTTCATTGGGTAAAGAATTGGCTATTTTGACCAAATTTAACTTTTTGGTTAAAAGTTGACCTATTGGGTCAATGGTTGGTCATTAGGTCAGAAATTGACCATTTTGACAAAAGTTAAATTTTTGGTCAAAAGTTGACCTATTGGGTTAGTTGGATGGTCATTAAGTCAAAAATTAACTATTTTGATCAAAATTATTTTTTTGATCAAAAGTTCACCCATTAGGTTAATGTGGTGGTCATTGGGTCAGAAATTGATCATTTTAACCAAAGTTCACTTTTTGGTCAAAAGTTGACTTATTGGTTCAATGGGGTAGTCATTAGGTCAAAAATTGACTATTTTGGCCAAAATTGCATTTTTGGTAACAAGTTGACCCATTGGGTTAACGGGGAGGTCAATGGGTCAAAAATTGATAATTTTGATCAAAGTTGACTTTTTGGTCAAAAGTTGACTTATTGGGTCAGTGGGGGTCATTAGATCTAAAATTGACTTTTTTTGTCAAAAGTCGATCTATTGGGTCAGTGTGTCAAAGGTTTACCATTTTTGGTCAAAAGTTAACTTTTAGGTCAAAAGTTGACCTATTGAGTCAATGGGTTTGTCATTGGGTCAAGGATTAACAATTATGATCGAATTTGACTTTTCGGTCAGAGATTGACTTATTTGGTCAATAATTGGTCATTATGTCAAAAATTAACTATTTTGACCAAAATTTACTTTTTGGTCAAAAGCTGACCTATTGGGTCAATGTGTTGCTCATTGGGTCAAGTATTGACCATTTTGACCAAATTTGACTTTTTGGTCAAAAGTTGACATATTTGATCAATGAGTTGGTCATTGGGTCAGAAATTGACCATTTTGACAAAAGTTAACTTTTTGGTCTAAAGTTAAACCTATTGGGCCAATTGGGTGGTCAGTAAGTTAAAAATTGATTATTTTAACCAAAATTGCTTTTTGGGTCAAAAATTGACCCATTGGGTTAACGGAGTGGTCATTGGGTAATAAATTGACCATTTTGACCAAAATTTACTTTTCGGTCAAAAGTTTACATATTAGGTCAATGGGGTGGTCATTAGGTCAAAATTTGACTATTTTGACCAAAATTGCTTTTTTGGTCAAAAGTTGACCCATTGGGTTAACGGGGAGGTCAATGGGACAAAAATTGACAAATTTGACCAAAGTTTACTTTTTGGTCAAAAGTTAACTTATTGGGTCAATGTGGTGGTCATTAGGTCAAAAATTGACTATTTTGACGAAAATTTACTTTTTGGTCAAAAGTCGATCTATTGTGTCAGTGGGTAAAAGATTTACCATTTTGACCAAAGTTGACTTTTTGGTCAAAAGTTGATCTATTGGGTCAATGGGTTTGTCATTGGGTCAATGATTAACCATTATGACCAAATTTTACATTTAGATCAGAGATTGACTTATTTGGTCAATAATTGGTCATTAGGTCAAAAATTGATTATTTTGACCAAAATTGACTTTTTGTTCAAAAGTTGACATATTGGGTTAAGAATTGACCATTTTGACCAAAGTTGATTTTTTTTTATCAAAAGTTGACCTATTGGGTTAATGGGTTGGTCATTGAGTCAAGAGTTAACCATTTTAATGAAAGTTGACTTTTTGGTCAAAAGTTGACCTATTTGATCAATGGGTTGGTCATCGGGTCAGAAATTAACCATTTTGACTAAAGTTGACTTTTTGGTCAAAAGTTGACCTATTAGGTCATCGAGATGTCATCGAGTCGAAAATCGTCTCATTTTGACCAAACTTGACATTTTGGTCAGAGATTCACTTATCAGGTCAATAATTGGCCATTACGACAAAAATAAACTATTTTGACCAAAATTGACTTTTTGTAAAAGTTGAACTATTGGGTCAATGGGTTGGTCATTGGGTCAAGGATTGATCATTTTGACCAAACTTAACTTTTTGGTCAAAAGTTGGCCATATGGTCATTGCGTTAGTCGTTGGGTGAGAAATTGACCATTTTGACCAAAGTTATCTTTTTGGTCATAAGTTGGCATATTGAGTCAATTGGGTGGTCATTAGGTCAAAAATTGACTATTTTAACCAAAATTATTTTCTTGGTCAAAAGTTGACCCATTGGCTTAACGGGTGGTCGTTTAGTAAGAAATTGACCATTTTGAACAAAGTTGTTTTGGTCAAAAGTTGTCTGATTGGGTCAATCAGTGGTCATTAGGTCAAAATCGATTATTTTTACCAAAATTGTCATTTTGGTCAAAAGTTGACCCATTGGGTGAACGAGGAGGTCATTGAGTCAGAAATTGTCCATTTTGACCAAAGTTGACTTATTGAGTTAATGGGAAAGTCATTAGGTCAAAAATTGACTATTTTGACAAAAATTAACTTTTTGGTCAAAGTCGATCTATTAGGTCAGTGGGTTGGTCATTGGGTCAAAGATTTACCATTTTGACCAAAGTTTACTTTTTGGTTAAAAGATGACCTATTGGGTCAATGATTTTGTCATTGGGTCAAGGATTGACCATAATGACTAAATTTGGCTTTTTGGTCAGAGATTGTCTTATTGGGTCAATAATTTGTCACTAGGTTAAAAATTCTTCTATTTTGACCAAAATTGACTTTTTGTTCAAAAGTTGACCTATTGGGTCAATGAGTTGGTCATTGGGTCAAGAATTGACCATTTTGACCAAAGTTAGACTTTTTGGTTAAAAGTTGACCTATTGGGTCAATGGGTTGGTCATTGGGATAAAAATTGACCATTTTGACCAAAGTTAACTTTTTAGTCAAAAGTTGACCTTTTGGGTTAATTGGGTGGTCATTGGGACAAGGATTAGTCATTTTGGCCAAAGTTGGCTTTTTGGTCAGAGATTGACTTATTGGGTCAATATTTGGTCACTAGGTCAAAAATTGACTATTTTGACCAAAATTGAATTTTTGATCTAAAGTTAACCTATCGGGTTACAGGCAGATCATCAGGTCGAAAATTAACCATTTTGACCAAAATTAACTTTTTGTCAAAAGTTGACCATTTGGGTCAATGAATTGGTCATAAGGTCAGTGATTGACCATTTTGACCAAAGTTTATTTTTTAGTCAATAGTAGACATATTAGGTCAATGGGTTTGTCATTGGGATAATGATTGACCATTTTGACCAAAGTTGACTTTTAGGAAGAGATTGACTTGTTGGGTCGATAATTGGGCATAAGGTCAAAAATTGACTATTTTGACAAAAATTGACTTTTTGGTCAAAAGTTGACCTATTGGGTTAATAGGTTGGTCACTTGGTGAAGAATTGAGCATTTTAACCAAATTTGATTTTTTGGTCAAAAGTTACGTATTGGGTCAATGGCTTGGTCATTAAGTCAGAAAATAACCATTTTGACAAAAGTTGACCTATTTGGTCAATTGGCTGGTCATTAAGTAAAAAATTGACTATTTTGACCAAAATTGCTTTTTTGGTCAAAAGTTCACAAATTGGGTTAACGTGGTGGTCATTGGGTCAGAAATTGACCATTTTGACCAAAGATGACTTTTTGGTCAAAAGTTGACTTATTGGGTCAATGGGGTGTTCATTCGGTCAAAAATTGACTGTTTTGACCAAAATTGCTTTTTTGGTCAAATGTTCACACATTGGGTTAAAGGGGAGGTCAATATGTCAGAAATTGACCATTTTCACCAAAGTTGACTTTTTTGTCAAATGCTAACTTATTGGATCAATGGGGTGGTCATTAGGTTAAATATTGACTATTTTGACCAAAATTGACTTTTTGGTCAAAATTTGATCTATTGGGTCAGAGGGTTGGTCATTTGGTCAAAGATTTACTATTTTGGCCAAAGTTGACTTTTAGGTCAAAAGATAACCTATTGGGTCAATGGGGTTGTCATTGGGCAAGGATTAACCATAATGACCAAATTTGGCTTTTTGGTCAGTGATTGACTTATTGAGTCAATAATTCATCATTAGGTCAAAAATTGACTATTTTGAACAAAATTGACTTTTTGTTCAAAAGTTGACCTATCGGGTCAATCAGTTAGTCATTGGGTTAAAAATTGACCATTTTGGCCAAAGTGGTCATTTTGGTCAAAAGTTGACCTATTGGATCAATGGGTCGGTCATTGGGTCAAAAATTGACCATTTTGACCAAAGTTAACTTTTTAGTCAAAAGTTGATATATTGGGTGGTCATTAGGTCAAGGATTGGCTATTTTGACCAAAGTTGACTTTTTGGTCAGATATTGACTTTTTGGGTCAATAATTGGTCATTAAGTCAAAAAATAATTATTTTGAACAAAATTGAATTTTTTGTCAAAAGTTGACCCAATGGGTTAACGGCGAGGTCATTAGCTCAGAAATTAACCTTTTTGAACAAATTTGACTTTTTGGTCAAAAGTTAACTTATTGAGTCAATTGGGTGGTCATTAGGTCAAAAATTGACTATTTTGACAAAAATTAACTTTTTGGTTAAAAGTTGACATATTGGGTCATTGGGTTGGTCATTTGGTCAAGGATTGACCATTTTAACCAAAGTTGACTTTTTGGTCAAAGATTGACTTATTGGGTCAATAATTGGTCATTAGGTCAAAAATTGACTATTTGGACCAAAATTGACATTTTGGTCAAAAGTTGACCTATTGGGTCAATGGGTTGGTCATTGAGTCAACAATTGACCATTTTGACCGAAGTTGACTTTTTGGTCAAAAGTTGACATTTTGGGTCAATGGGTTGGTAATTGGGTCAGAAATTGACCATTTTGACAAAAGTTAACTTTTTGGTCAAAAGTTAACGTATGGGTCAATTGGGTGGTCATTAAGTCAAAAATTGACTATTTTAACCAAAATTATTTTTTTGGTCAAAAGCTGGCTCATTGGGTTAATGGCGTGGTCATTGGGTCACAAATTGACCATTTTGACCAAAGTTGATTTTTTGGTTAAAAAGTGACTTTTTGGGACAACGGGTGGTCATTAGGTCAAAAATTGACTATTTTGAACAAAATTGACATTTTGGTCAAAAGTTGACATATTGGGTCAATGGATTCATCATTGGGTCAAGGATTGACCATTTTGACCAAAGTTGATTTTTTGGACAAAAGTTGACAAATTGGGTCAATGGGTTGGTCATTGGATCAAGGATTGATCATTTTGACCAAATTTGACTTTTTGATAAGAGATTAATTTATTGGGTCAATAATTGGTCATTGGTCAAAAATTGACTATTTTGACTAAAATTGGCTTTTTCGTCAAAAGTTGACCTACTGGGTTAATGGGTTGGTCATTAGGTCAAGAATTGCCCATTTCGACTAATTTTGACTTTTTCGTCAAAAATTGACTTATTAGGTCAATTGGGTGGTCATTAGGTTAAATATTGACTATTTTGACCAAAATTGCTTTTGAGGTCAAAAGTTGACCCATTGGGTTAACGGGGCGGTCATTGGGTTAGAAATTGACCATTTTGAACAAAGTTGACTTTTTGGTTAAAAGTTGACTTATTGGGTAATGGGTGGTCATTAGGTCAAAAATTGACTATTTTGACCAAAATTGTTTTTTTTGGTCAATAGTTGACTTATTGGGTTAATGAGTTGGTCATTGGGTCAAGGATTGACCATTTTGACCAAATTTAACTT
Source organism: Papilionanthe hookeriana x Papilionanthe teres (assembly GCA_022702705.1). NCBI lineage: Eukaryota > Viridiplantae > Streptophyta > Magnoliopsida > Asparagales > Orchidaceae > Papilionanthe > Papilionanthe hookeriana x Papilionanthe teres. The sequence goes on from CM040433.1 coordinate 70,914,606, forward strand.
TTTAGTCAGAGATTGACTTATTGGGTCAATAAATTGTAATTAGGTCAAAAATTAACAATTTTGACCAAAATTGACTTTTTGTTCAAAAGTTGAACTATTGGGTCAATGGGTTGGTCATTAGGTCAAAAATTCACTATTTTGACCAAAATTGCTTTTTTAGTGAAAAGTTGACCCATTGGGTTAACGGGGGGGATCAATGAGTCAGAAATTCATCATTTTGACCAAAGTTGACTTTTTGGTCAAAAGTTGACTTATTGGGTCAATGGGGTGGTCATTAGATCAAAAATTGACTATTTTGACCAAAATTGACTTTTCGGTCAAAAGTCGATCTATTGGGTCAGTGGGTTGGTCATTGGGTCAAAGGTTTACCATTTTGACCAAAGTTGACTTTTTGCTCAAAAGTTGACCTATTGAGTCAATGGGTTTATCATTGGGTCGAGGATTGACCATTATGACCAAATATGACTTTTCGGTCAGAGATTGACTTATTTGGTCAATAATTGGTCATTTGGTCAAAAATTAACTATTTTGACCAAAATTGAATTTTTGGTCAAAAGTTAATAACATAGGTCATGAAAAAACTAAGAGAATATAATTTTGATTTAAATTTAGATACATTGAATCTTAAAATTATAAGATTTATTTCAAAATGGATATACTGAATAAATGATCAATTAAAATTTATGTTTTAATTATTTTAAATAAATTTGATGTTGCCCTAAATAAAAAATTCAAAAGTTTGATTTAAACAATAATACGAAAATTAGTCTAATCCAAATCATATCAAAACCAGATCAAGCCATTAAACTTAATTTAAAAAACATTAATAACACCAATATTTTAACATTTAAAAAATGAAATACATCTTTTCATGCACATGTATGGTGGTATGCATGTCAAATTGTAGTATTGATGTTAGTTTGACGGCTTGGACTCGAAGATTTAGGATGCGGCAAAGGGGATCACATAAGAGCATCAACGGGAACACACTGCATACGCCTGAGATCAAACAAGTAGGAAAGTGTGACGGTTCTGGTGGCGACAAGCAACCGTTTCGGCAGCAACAGGTGGTAGTTCAGGCTGCGACAAGTGGAGGTTTTGACGGAGACGGGTACTGTCCAACGAGTATAGCATTCCAACAAAAAATTTGCATGGAACATAGAAAAAAAGAAAATTTTTTAAAATATGAAAGAGGAATTTGAGGAAATAAAAAATGGGAATTTCATAAACTGAAAATAAAAAAAAGAAAAAAAAGAAAAATTATTTTAAAAAATTATTTTTATTCTTTTCCGATGAACTTTTTCTTTTTCAAGTTTCCAAATAATAGGAAATAATATTCCGTGAGATATTTTTTTCTGCCAGAGGAATATTTTTTTAAAAAAAAATTCTAACAGTGGTAACAATGAATGATAGCATGATGTCAGGTTTTTTAACATCCACAATGGCAGTAAAAAACGTTAATTCATTAGGTGTTTATGCATTCCGTCAAAACCAATCTGACCAAAATTCAACATCAAGAGAAATTTGGCATGTGACAATGTGAGATGATTGATATGCTGCATTATTTGAATCTGGAGGAAACCTTGGATAACAATGAACATCGTGAAGAAATGTAAGAGATATTGTTTGAAGATGAACCGGAGTTATTATGGTTTGATCCGAAATTGTTGACCTACGAGATCAAATATTACGTGCTGATGTAGAATTTAGTAAGGAAATTGTGGCGAATGTTGAAGAGCAAATATCTCACGAAGATCATGAAGAACCATCGTCATATGTATCGTTGACTCTACAGATTTCAAATGAGATGGAGGGTTACTATTGATAAGCACTTTGATAACTTCTGTTAAATTTGAATAAAAATGTTGGAGATGAAGACAAGAAGCTACTTCTCTTGATCCCGCTCCCATATGAGTATAAAAACTTCACGATGACATACATTCATGGGAATGAGGTCTTAAATTATGGCGAATTGTTGTGACGTTATTAAATCATGAGTTGCGTCAAAGGGACAAGGAGTCTGCAAAGATGGAGTCAGCTGAGGCACTTACATCCAAAGTGGCGGATCTGAGAAGTTGAAAAAGAGTTCGACAAATAAAAGTGGTAGCGATGACACTTCTCATAAGCGGAGCAATTCTTGCACGCGTAGTCTAGGGAAAAATCAGTGTGCTTTCTATTTAGAGACTGCCCATTTTAAGAAAGTTTGTCGAAGCTGAAGGAGAAAGGAAATAAAGTTGCATCTGAGGTGAAAGCCTATGTTATTGTGGAAAGATGTGAGGAAGAGGTTTCAGATGCATCTTTATCTACAGTTTCTCACAGTTTATTTAAAATGATTTGTTTTGATTCTTGACACAGGTGATACTTATCACATTTGTTTTCTTCGAAGGTGGTTGTATACATATAAGAAGCTGGATAGCGGTGCAGTGACTATAAGCAATGATCAAGCTTGTCGTACTATTGAATATGAAGAATCTTTATCAGGATGCATGATAGTACTGTGACAGAGCTAACTGATGTTAAACATGCTCCAGATATCAAAAGGAATTTGTTGCAAGTTGGGGCTTTAGATTCCGATCACAGAAAAATATGTTAAGAAATTCATACCTATTTTTGATGAAATTGCACTTTAAAGAAAGGTATTTTCTTTATTTTATTGCAGGAATGAAGATTTATTGGTGATAGAAGCAAAATGCATGAAATGGAGCAAATTTAGATCAAAAAGGAAGAAATTCATGCAAATATAACTACTTCGCCGACGGCGAGATCGTGAGGAGAAATTTCTGAAGGAATTATAACTACCTCACTGACAGCGAGCCCGAGCCCGCCGACAGCGAGATCGCGCGGTTTGAAGACCTTCTAGAAGCCCCGCTGACGGCGAAGTCTTTTCCGCCGACGGCGAGCTAGTTCAAAATGCATATACATTGAACCCGGACACTTTTTGAAGAGGTGTTTAAGCACCTCTTGGACCTTTGCTTACCTCTATAAATAGAGGCCGAATTCTAGAGTCTTAAGTGTGTCTTTTGAGTCTTCTGTGAGTCTATTTCTGGTGTCTTAAGTGTAGTTTGAGTGAGTTTAGTGAGTCTATTAGTTTAATTGAGTACTATTTAGTTGTTGTACTAGAAGGAAAAGTCAAAGGAACTTCAGGAATCTGCTTGGAAGGAAATTAAGATAAGTATCTTTGTTTATTGTTTTTAACTTTAAATGAAATCCATGTTTTGTTTTATTCTCATGCATTCTGAGTAGTTTTCTTAGTCTTTCTCCTTGTTTATGAAAATTATGTGGTTTGATGAAATTAAATAAAGGCACTTAATATAATATAAATAAATTGTGATAATTTTTACTTAAAACTTAATTTACTTTCAATCCGGCCGATCGAGTAGTTAAAATATGTTGAATTATCAACTATAGTACAAATTACATCCAATATTTAGGGACATCAAAAGCCTTAGAAGGAGGGTGCAAATAAATAGGAAATATTAATTATCGGGCGTAGAATTGGATATTTTAGTGTGACGGACTAAAATACTCAATTCGATCCTACTTGTTTGAGAGCCGAAGTGTAGATGTTAGCCCTCGAGTGAGGGGAACGTGGGAGCTCAAGTGGCAACCGCGTATCCTCCCGACTTGGCCGTGGATTTAGTAATCAAACATAGGATTAGTCAATGTTCTCTGCACCTGGACCAAAGGGTAAGGAATAGGAATGCTCCTATTTGTCACAATACAATTTAAAAAATTCTAATTAAATTCATCATTTCACTTAATTTTCTAAAAACAAGAAGAAGGATACTTTTTCTGAATTAATTAAATCAACTTATTTTAAGCATTAGTTTACTTTAGTTTATTATAGTTACTTAGAATTTCTGTTCACTTTATTAAGTAATTCCTTTAAATTTAGTTGATAACAATTCTGTTAAAACCTTCCCTGTGGGATTGATAACCAGGACTCCACTAGAGCCCTGTATTACTTGATACGATACGTATACTTGCGTAGAATCCACATTATACATTAAAACATATTCCTATATTTAACTTATTATATGAGATCAGAAAATATTCAGACCAGAGCGAAAATGGGCGATTTTTACGAATCTCGCCGACAGCGAGCCCGATCCCGCCTACGACGAGATCGTGGACCATTACTCATTCAATTTTATAACTAAGTCGCTGACGGCGAGGAACTTCCCGCCGACGGCGAGGTAGTTTAAAATTTGGTTTCTTAAAGATTTTTTGTGCGGTTTTGGACGAATCTAAGCCATTGTTTCGTAAGAAATTATTCCAAATCCGATTTTACACCATTTTCTTCCTTAGGAACGACTAGAGACCAATCCATTCCATCCAAAATGGCCTCAAAATTCCTAGAAACCACAAAAAGTGAAGTTTTCAACCGGCGAAAATTTGTTAGTTCGGAGGCACAACGAATCTTCAACAAAGGCTTGATGAAGAAAAGACTTATCAAAGAAAGAGGATTCGTTAATAGAGGAGTAGAGAATTGTACTACAAAAATCGAAGAAATGATCGCACAGCGGCATTGGGAGGTATTTTGTTATACAACTTCCGCTGTAGTTATACCAGTAGTCAAAGTGTTTTACTCTAATTTACATGCGATCAACCATGAAAATGTGTACGTTAGAGGAAGATGGGTAACATTTACTCCTACAAGGGTAAATGAATTATTTTCTATAGAAATACCTCTGTTTGTCACTATTCCAACTTTGTGCCTTCAAGATATAATATGAACGAGATCTATAGATATTTGACTGATGAACCGGATGATTAGGAGTTACGAGAAGACGGGTATGTTAGTTTTTCTACATCACTTCTAAACCCTATCTCGAAGCACTGGCATTTCTTTATATCATCAAAATTATTACCTACCATGAGAGTAAATAAAGTTTCAAAGGAATGCGCTATTTTAAACTATTGTATTCAAGTGGATTACCTATCGATGTTGGATCAATAATAGTAAAGTCTCGTGGGATTAATCGTGCATGGGGCAGTGCATGGACTTGGACGACCATCTACTATATTTGCTTTATGCAGTCAGTACCAAGTTTCTTATGAGGCTTGGGAAAAAGTACTTTTACCATGGAAACCCCCGGATCCTACTGATATGTTTCCCACTTTGGATAACAATGATGAGATCACCGTTATTTCTGACAGAGCATCACAGAACAATCCTTTAGCAAGACCTATTACTGATAAGACTAATTTTATCCTAAAGAAGATTAAAGGATTGGAGAAAGAATTGCAAAATGTGATGAATTCCATTGATAATATCTCTGATATGTTTGATCATATTGATTGGAGAATGAAGGAGCACTTTGATCATACTAGACATCTGGAGGCTAGTTTTATTCATCTACTAAGACAGAAAGGATGGATTAATGAAGAATCTACTGCAGAATTCCCTTTCAAGCCTTTCTACAATTTATTTGTGCACCTTCGTCGCATCGAAAATATCAGAGAAGATATTAGTTCAGACACGGAAGAGTAGGAAGGATTTATATGTTTATGTTATATTTGTATGTGTGAGTGCTTGTTTTGGAGTTTAAGTTTTATTATGAGTCGAACTTTAGATTTGATAAGATTTTATGTAAATTGTTATGTCTCAGCATTTAGAGTGTTGTGGTTTGGATTGCGATGCTGAGTGGTATGGATTTGAACAATTAATTTAAGTGTGTGTGAAGTTGTTAGTGTGAAATTTGTAAGTTTCATGGATTTCATTTATAAAGATATTTTATTTGTTTTGTGTGAATTTTTGTAAGTATAGTACCTAATCTACTTATTAATATTCAAATTAAGTGATCGGAAGATTGATTAATGGCAATTCGAGGTTGAAAATGATTGACGAAATTCAAAAATTGAAATTTTTAGGACCTCACCGACGGCGAGAATTATCTCGCCTACAGTGACAAAACCCGCTGACAGCGAGACCGAGCTCGCCGACGACGGATTTTTCCCAAAACTTTTGCCTTATGGAATTAATTAGCTCATTGACAGCGAGAAAAATCTCGCTGACAGCGAGAACTCGAAAAGACCTATATTTGACAAGTCAACCGACACTATTCATCATCCCCTTCCTCAAATTTTCAAAAAAACCGACCTAGGGCTTGAGAGATCTTGGATTCGAAGCGATTTCAACACTTTTCGACACCGGATTTCATCTTCCCTTGGTAAGAGCTTCACTCCTATGCAAAAATTTTTGATTTTCACCATTGATTTCTTCTACATTGGGATATTTTGAAAAATTTTGAAATGTGAAGAAAATACTTGGAAGAATTTCATAGAAATCGATTTAAATGGATTTTAGTTGTTGTGGGAAGCCTTTTTAGTAATATTTTGGAGTTTAGTTAAAAATTTTGTAAATTTCACAGATGGAGAAATGGCTCCACGACAAAAGTGACGATTAGATTTTGACGAAACTCGATTCATTAATGTGAGAGCACAAACACGATATTTTCAAAATATTCAAGCAAGAAAGTGCATACAAGATCGAGTTTTCAAGAATCCAGGAGGAGAAGTAGAGCGTATTATAAAGGAGCGAGGATGGGAAAACTTCTGTTTCGTTACCAACAGAGCAGCTGTAGAAGTTGTGAAGGAATTTTATGCAAATTTAACACAGGCTGAAGATGCACCAGTAAAGGTTAGAGGATTTTTCGTAGATTTCAGATGCTGCTAGAATAAACACATATTATGAAGTTCAAGACACTCGGAGCGAATATGAAACTTTTGGAACTATGGAAGGACCACTGGAAGAGGTGATTAACTTTCTCACTGATGGGAAAGGAGTCTGGAAGATAAAGCAGCGAGAACGGGTAAACTTCCCTCTTTCTATGCTAAATGCAACATCAAAAGCCTGGCATTATTTTATTTGTTCTACTTTGTTACCTACCTACCACCATAGTGAAGTAACAAGAGATAGAGCAGTTCTGAATTTCTGTATTCAGAACCGAAGAGTATTAATGTAGGAAATGTTATATATAAAAACATATTAGCCATCGCTAGAAATGAAAGTGGAGGAGGATTAGGACATCCTGGTCTTATCATGCACTTTGCCAATTATCCAGGGTAGAGGCAAGAGATGATGAGGAATGGATAGAGCATATGAAACCCCTAACTCAAGCTAATATAAAGAAATATGAATCCCACAAAGGATGGAGATCGCGGGACAAGGGATTATGTACCTTCTTCAAGTAGAGATATACCCTCTACTAGTTATGAACCACCCCCTCAGTACACTACTCCTACCCCTCAAGATCTGATGAATGAATTAACCCTGAGTAGAAAGAGTTTTGAGTTATTTGGAAGATTTGAGCATATAGATCAAAGAATTGGAGGCTTGGAGAGAAGACACGATTATGATAGCGAATATCTCCAGCGACATTCGGAATACGAGATTGCATACTATGAAGCTGAACGTCGTTATAGGAGTGGTGATTTAGATGTTGTCTTTCACGAGTGCCCCCAATATTCACAAGATTACTCACTGCTCGACTCTTCTCGGCCCTGAGATCAAGGTGATGATACAACTTGGGATTTTGATGCAGAGGATTAGAGCTTTTGTTTAGTTTATTTGGTTTGTTTTAGATTTGTTGTTATGTTGAGAAACTTTATTATTTTAGATGTGATTATTTCGTATTTTCTGTAGACTAAGGACTTATTATGTTTTGTTTGTTTGATTGAGCTGTGATATTAGATTTCTTATGTGTGTTAAATTAGTTGCAAATTTTTATATATATAGGATGTTAGTTTTCTTTAATGTATTATTGTAAATGTATGTGTAGTAACAAATTAAGTTTTCTATGTTATGTTTGATACTTATTTTAAAAATTTCCATCCCTGCACTTTCTTTTTAATATTATATATGGAAGAATACTAACAGTACATGTTCTGTAAGTAATGAAAAAGCCTGCAAAAATTTCAAAGAAAAGAAATACCTAAAGCTCAAAGGTATGATGAATTTTATATATTTTCCCTTTTTCACTATATAGTATAGATAGAAAAATTTAAGTTTAAGGGAAGGAAAAAATACAAAATTAATTATTAAATTGTTCTCAAATTCTATTTTCAAAAATTATTAAATGATTTTCTATAGTAATTTTCAATTCAATAAATATGAGTTGCTTTATTTAATTATTATATAAAGTTAAAGAAAATACTTCTAGTAATTCAATTAAATTAATAGAAGAAGATATTTGGTTAAAAGGAATAATAATATAGTAGACTATTTAAAGTAAGGGGAACTATATTCTAAAAATTGGAAATTCTTAAGTATATAGATGAAAAAGAAAGGATAGAAACTTAATGAAGTAAAAATTATGAAATATATATAAGCAAAGAAGTATTTTAAGTTTCAAATTTAGGAAGAGAAATTGAAATTCAAAATTATTAACAGGCTTTCCAGGTACAGTAATCCTCACTTGAAAAAGAAAAGAAAAAGAAAAAAAAAAGAAGAAAAGAAAAGAAAAGAAAAGAAAAATATAAGTGAGGAGAAGCTTGAGGAGATGTCTTATCAAAAATTGGCTTTAATGGATTCAACCTAAAGGGTAAAACTTAACTATATTTCTAAACTTATATTTATGGATTAGTATTTTACTAAATAGAGTTTTCTTGAATTTCCTATCATCTAAATATCTTAAGTAATTTATTAATTTTTAATATTGTCTTTCCTGAAATAAATAGAAAGCTAGAAATCTTAAACCTAATAACTAAATAATCTTATCTCTATAAAATTAATTGAAATTACTTAGCAATATTTCTTTTTAACTTTATTATAATGTTATTTAAAATTAATTCATATATTATTTAAGTTCAAAAATTCTATTATAGAAATCATTATTTTTATTTATTATTAAAATTACGTGAGGACAAGTAATAATTAAGTTTGGGGGATTTTGATCACAGAAAAATATGTTAAGAAATTCATACCTATTTTTGATGAAATTGAACTTTAAAGAAAGGTATTTTCTTTATTTTATTGTAGGAATGAAGATTTATTGGTGATAGAAGCAAAATGCATGAAATGGAGCAAATTTAGATCAAAAAAGAGGAAATTCATGCAAATATAACTACTTCGCCGACGGCGAGATCGAGGCCGCCGACGGCGAGATCGTGAGGAGAAATTTCTGAAAGAATTATAACTACCTTGCTGACAGCGAGCCCGAGCCCACCGACGAGCCGAGATCGCGCGGCTTCAAGACCTTCTGAAGCCCCACCGACGGCGAGGTCGTTTCCGCCGACGGCGAGCTAGTTCAAAATACATGTACATCGAACCCTGACACTTTTCGAAGAAGTGTTTAAGCACCCTCGGACCTTTGCTTACCTCTATAAATAGTAGCCGAATTCTGTAGTCTTAAGTGTGTCTTTTCGAGTCTTCTGCGAGTCTATTTCCGGTGTCTTAAGTATAGCTTGAGTGAGTTTAGTGAGTTTATTAGTTTAATTGAGTACTATTTAGTTGTTGTACTAGAAAGAAAAGTCAAAGGAACTCAAGAGTCTCGTCGTGAAGGAAATTAAGATAAGTATCTTTGTTTATTGCTTTTAACTTTAAATGAAATCCATGCTTTGTTTTATTCTCATGCATTCTGAGTAGTTTTCTTAGTCTTTCTCCTTGTTTATGAAAATTATGTGGTTTGATGAAATTAAATAAAGGCACTTAATATAATATAAATAAGTTGTGATAATTTTTATTTAAAACTTAATTTACTTTCAATCTGGCCAATTGAGTAGTTTAAATATGTTGAATTATCAACTATAGTAAAAATTACATCCAATATTTAGGGAAATCAAAAGCCTTAGAAGGAGGGTGCAAATAAATAGGGAAATATTAATTATCGGGCGTAGAATTAGATATTTTAGTGTGACGTAACTAAAATACTTAATTTGATCCTACCGTTTGAGAGTTGAAGTGTAGATGTTAGCCCTCGGTGAGGGGAACGTGGGAGCTCAAGTGGCAACAGGATCCTCCCAAATTCAACATGCAGATTCGCAATCAAACATAGGATTAGTCAATGTTCTTTGCACCTGGACCAAAGGGTAAGGAATAGGAATGCTCCTATTTGTCACAATATAATTTAAAAAATTCTAATTAAATTCATCATTTCACTTAATTTTCTAAAAATAAGGAGAAGGATACTTTTTCTGAATTAATTAAATCAACTTATTTCAAGCATTAGTTTACTTTAGTTTATTATGATTACTTAGAATTTCGTTCACTTTATTAAGTAATTCCCTTAAATTTAGCCGATAACAATTCCGTTAAAAACTTTCCCGTGGGATCGATAACCGGGACTCCACTAGAGCCCTGTATTACTTGATATGATACGTATACTTGCGTAGAATCCACATTATACATTAAAACATATTCCTATATTTAAAGCGGGATCAAGTTTTTGGTTCCGTGGCTATAAACATAAATTACATACATACAAAAAGTGGGTCAGATTCCAAGGGTTACAATGTTGTTATTAGGGAAGAAATTCTGAAGATATGTTGGGAAGCGTTGTTTTTTTATGGAAGGAGTTCACCATTACAACCTTTACTTTCTTCAGTGTAGTACAGTGACTAGAACAGCTGTTATTGATGATGATTTTTCTGACACTACTACGTTATGACATATGTGGTTAGCCTATGCTGGGAAGGCTTCACTTCAGGCTTTTATGAAGCAAGGATTGATAAATGATCAAGTATAACATTGTGTATTTGGCAAGAAGACAATAGTATTTTTTGCTACTGTCATCCACAACATAAAAGATATTTTAGAGTATGTTCACATAGACATTTGGGGCTCTATGAAGACGGTATCATTCAACATGAAAAGATATTTTATCTTTTTTATTAATGATTACTTAATATATATTTGGGTGTACACCAAGAAAAAAACATCACAATGGCAAAAAATGAATAATTCGAATAGATCGAACCAGGCCCACTTATCGAAGTGTTTCCTGCCAAGCCCACTTACTGACGTGGTCAGATCGTTGTTGATTATCTTAACTGGTCTAATTCAACCAGAGATAACATTTAATCAACCTTAAATGTATTTATTAGTTTTCAAATCAACTCGTCACCGGAGACAAACGTCAAGCATCACATTGTTGAAATTGGATTGTGCACCAAGAGAAGATCTTGTCCTCATTAAAGCTTTCCCGTCAAAAGATCAGCGTAGGTGGGCCAAAGGGGAGACATGTTAAATATTTGAATAAAAATGATCGCTCTTAAATAAAAGGGGGAGGGGGTGTGGGTGGAGGGGGTTCCTCACATTCTCTCTCATACAAAAGAGCTTTAGGCAAAACACGGAGAAAGAGGATTCATCTCTCTCCTTTCGATCATCTCATGTTTCTTTATTAACATTGTAGCCATATAAAATCTTATACCAAACAGTGTGATATCATGAACGATACGGGATCCTATGTCCCAAAAAGGACAACACGTAAATATTATAATTAATATAAAATACAAAGAACCTATATAAGGCAAAATGATAAAACAAATTTACAAAGTTTTATCATTTCAATTCACCAATATTATATGCAATAATTATAAAAAAATTTAAAAAAAAAATTAATTAAGCAAAAGCCACTAATCATTATCATCGTCATCATCTTTAGTACCTTGATACTAAAGCTCCTTCAATTTATATGATCATTGACTAATACTTTTGTTGCCTCCATTCATGCATTGCATTCAGACTGAAACTGAATGTTTTATTGACATAGATAAGATATAAACCAATAATGTAATGCTAATATATATATATATATATATATATATATATATATATATATATATATATATGTATGTATGTATGTATGTATGTATGTGTATATATGTATGTATGTATATTCCAATCTTTATATAATCTTGTTGTGTGCTAGAAATTTTACGATGATAGAATGATAATTTAACTATACAGTATTGTAAATAAATGCAACACAAACATAGATAAAATAAAGTTGATGAGAGGAGACACCAATGTTATTGAAGTAGAAAAATTTTGAAAAGAGCAAAAAAATGCTTTGAGATTCATGCGTATTGTGTGCTAGAAAATTAAGAAAATATTAAGTTAAAATATTAAGAAAAGAATGAAATATATATTATGCTAAAATAAAATAAAAATTTCCCCGCATCAAAATAAAAAAAAAAAAAAACAAGAAAAGTTCCCGCTTTAAAAAAGAGAGAAACCTAATTATCCAAATCCATGCAGAAAAAGCGTGGGATTTTTTGCTGCATTTGAAATAATAATAATAATAATAATAATAATAATAATAATAATAATAATAATAAGAGAAAAAATAGGCAACGGAAATCGGAAGAGGCGACGGACGGAACCGAAATAGCGTTAGAGATACAATTAATAATTTAATCTATAAATACATAACTCTGTATCTGTATTATTACAGTACGTCGTAAGTTATAATTTTGTTGCAAATCTACTGTGGTCTGCGGCACCCACCTCCACCTAAAGAAGACTGAAGACTCCAGAAACTGAAGAGGTATTCAATTTACATTCATTTCAATTTAATAATTAGTTTTCCATCTTTTCTTCAAATAAAGAAAAGCGCAACATAAATAATTTATTTAAGATCCGTATTTTACAGTCAATGTGTAATTACTTCTCAACACTGTTTTGGATTTACAAAGAGAGAGTTGATATATCCTCAATCTTTTCGATTTGCACTGATTTTCCGCTCAAAAAATTCAATTATTTTTTTAATCCAAAAACAAATAATAATATTTCAATTTTTCCCTATTTTGTTTTTTGATATATATATTTTTTTCATTTGCACAAAAACTGAAACTGAAATTACTCTTCAAGAAAAATATCTTTTTCATTTTCATTTTCATTCATAAAATAACATTATATTTTCTTCATATATATTCTACATAAGTTTGTTCTGATATTTCTTTTCTTGATAAAAACGTTTTCTTTTTAATCTTGTTTTATTTTATTTAAATTATATTCTAAATTATAATTTATATTCAAATTTTAAGCTAATTCTTGATAACAACATCTTATCAAGTTTTTTCATATATATTCTTGATAACAACATTTTATCAACTTAGTTCAAGAATTTAAAATGCTATTATTTTTATTTAATTATTAATTAATTTATTTTTATTCTTAGTTGATTATATATAAAAATAATTTAATTTTAAATTAAATTTTAATCATATTTTATTTAAACTAAATTGTATTTGTAGCTATAATATATATTGACTTCTTACTCACATTTATGTATTACTTTGCAAAATTGAAAAAAAAATAATAATAATTTACATTTCTATGCATTTTGAAGTATACGACTTTTCAAGAGATAAATTTTGTTAGAAAATTTAGATACATACCACATAATTCTTATGCAGTTAAACACCCAATGTTTTATATTTATATTTATAAAACCTTGTTGTAATGACCCTATGCAAGTAAACTTTCCTTTTTCACTTTTAAAAAGATAATAATTGTGACATTTTTAAGTGAAGTTGAAGATTTGAGTGATTTGCATGTAGATATGAATGTTTAGGTGTTAGATATTTAAATACTTAGGAAATATAAATGTCATTTATTTATATTTTTTGTCAATATGTTCTTCCCCGTTTTATACTAAAAACAAAAATAAAATAAAAATGTGTGAATATTGGCCCTAAAATTGGATAAAATAAATTTAAGATTATATTTTTAATCCAACTATTGCGCTTTTGCATGTTCTTCAATCATCTTTAGCTATTTATCTATTTCTTCTTTTTTTTCCTTTCAATTTCTGGTAATGATTATAATAATTATAATAATATTTACGTATTAATTTAGAGATTTTATTTTTATTTTGTTTCCTAAAACCCGACATAAGAATTTGCCATAATCTTTATAAGGAAAAGGTGTGCTAAATTGAATAAATTTTCTTAGCATGTTTATTAAGATATGTAATTTTTTTGAGCATGTAAATACTTATTAAAATAATATATAAAGCTGTTTGTTTGATATTCACTTGATTAACAATTAGCATCTTTAATTTAAGCACTCTTCAAGTTTAATTAAGATATGACAATAAATGATTGTAAATATTTATCAAAGGTAAAATGAAAGTTAATTTTGTTCTGAAAATAAAAAAAAAATATTTACCAAACTATTGTATTGTTAGCAGAAAAAAAAGAAGCGAAGGACTAATTTTAAGTAATCAATCCACTGCGCAGCGGCCCCCACCTCCACCTGAAGAGTGATTTCAACATATTTTTGGTAATATTTTTCCTTATACCGGTAATATTTTTTGTAATATTTAGATTACTTATTGTTTAATTAGTAACAGTAACATGTACCTTATTTTTATTTTCAGTCTCGACTGCATTAAAGATTTTAAGTTGAGAGAAATAAGATAATTATAGTTCTTCGAGAAAAGAAAATGGCAAAATAATTAAGATTTATTTTAATTTTCTCCTTTTACATTTCATTTTTTTTTCGGTTTTAATTCAACTTTCAAGAATATCATTTAATTTGTAAATCAAAGATATGAATAGGAGCCGGAGTGCTGATCGGCAGAAAAATAATATCTTTGATAAATATAACTTTTCAATTTTCTTTGAAAAAATATTAAAGCATTCTTTTTTTTTTAAATAAAATTGCACGCAAGGTTATTCAAAATGTTATGTCAAACAAAATTTTTGTTTTAATTTTTTTGTAACGGTATGTATGAATATTTCTTTTATTCAAACTATCTATAATATTAGATCACAAAAATATCAATTTTACAGATTTAAAATTAAATAATCAGATTTTATCAATTAATTTTATCGTTATATATATATATATATATATATATATATATATATATATATATATATATATATATATATATATATATAATAATGCAATGCTTAGTTTAATAATACAATATTCTAAATATAAAGAACCTTTTGCTTTCTCTTTCATTGACGTATTAAATTAATTTATTTTATTTTATTTTTTATACGTAATTCTATAGTTACACAACTATTTTTTTTTTTCTTTTTCATAAAATCTAAGAAGAGAGGTACTAACATTTTATTTGATTTTGAAAAAAAATAAGAGAAAAAAAAGACAGATAAATTTTATCTTAAGAAAATTGTCGGGAGCATTAAATAAAAGAAAAAAAAACTTGCAAATTTATTAAAATTATATGTAAATTTATCTGTCGTGTAAATATTTATAAAGAAAAAACAATTTTTTATTTATTTGGAAATATAACCTAACATAAATAATAGAGTATGATAAAATAAAATTATCTTAATTTTTCTCACTTGTAGAGTTAATGTCTAACGTAAAATAGAGTTTAATTAAGCCCATTGGCCCCCACAACTAGGGGTGTAAACGAACCGAACATGAACGAACAGAGCTAGTGTTCGTGTTTGAAATGTTCGATCACATCATTGTTCGTGTTTGATTCGTTTGCTTATCGAACGAACACGAAACTTACGACGAACCGAACACGAAGCGTTCGCGAACAATGAGCTTTTTGACGACTACTAGCTTTGATAGGATACTTTATCAAAATGAAGCAGAATTGATCGAGTATTCGTACACATGGGTAACCCATGCTTCATCGAAATGAAGCCAAACGAATAAGGCGTTTAGGGTTTCGATTAGGGTTTTATTTTAATATATAGTATAGTATATTAATTATAATATTATAATATTTATATTAATATAATTAATACTAAAATATTATTATTGTTATTAATAATTTATCATATAATATAATTTATAGAAGTTTAATTATTTAAAATATGATAAATTTTTATCATATATAATTATTTTTAAAATATCATAAATTATATATATATAATTATTTTTAAATTATTTTATATTTCGAACAATAACGAATCGAACACGAACGAACACATACATTGTTCGTGTTTGGTTTGTTTAACAAAACGAACGAAAAAAATTGTTCGTGTTCGTCTCGTTTGCTTATCGAACGAACAGAACACGAACTGTTCGTGAACAACGAGTTTTTTTGACAGCCCTACCCACAACTAACTCAAAGTCTCGTTTGCTTCTTCAAATTTTAGAAGGCTTTGAGGTTTAGGTCATTATTATTATAATTTATTCTTTCCTTTTATGTTAGTTTTCGATCTGCTTCAATAATAATTTGCATTGTAAATCTAATTACTTTTATTTTGCCTTCTTTCCTTAAAAATACAATATTAATTATCAAGAAAATTAATCTGTCATAAAATTAAAATTTTAATCAAAATATTTAAAAAGAATTCAAATAATTTTTTATAAATTTGAATTAAAAAATTTATTACATAGCATCAAATAAATTAATTTATTTCTAAGAGAACAAAGTAATAAAGATAATAAAATTTTATAAAGAATTATCACGGAATGTTAAAGAAATTTAAAATTGCTATTTAATTATCTAGAAAAATATTTTTTTTCATGAGATTGTACTTCATAATTTTAATAAATGAATGCAAAATATTGATTAAAATTAAATAAAAATTCTTTTTTTTAGAAAATTTAAAAGCTTCCTGTATTTAAAGAAACTAAAGAAAATAATATTATCAAATTCAATGCCGACTAAATTAAAATTTTTAAATCGAGAAACCGACGATCTGAACTATAATTCTTGTAAGAAAATGTAGTCGACGGCAAAATTATTTTGATTCATATAATTTTCTCTTTTTGCATTTTAATATAAAAATTTCACATTTCATTTGCAAACAGAGATATTGACAAGACTGACAATTCTTTCAAACAAAATTGTAACATAATCTTTCTTATAAATTTGCTTCTACATAGATAATAATGGCTCATAGTTATCCCTACTTTGAGCATGACTTTGTTCATCCCTCACAATACATCACTCCACTCGAGTAAGTTTTTCTAATATATTTGATTAACTACTCTATTTTTATTTTATTTAAGTCTAACATAGAAAAATATTAATTGCACTTGTAGGGTTTGTATTGATAATGAAATGTCCGATGATTTTACTATTGTCAAGGTATTTCTATTTATTTTTTATCAATAAAATAATATTTATTATTTTGCCACACAACATAGTTATATATATTTTAAAAAATAAATATATTTTTTTTGTTTTAATTGAATGCAGATCAACGGTGCAAACAAGCACGGCATTCTTCATAAAATAGTTCAAATTCTAAGTGATTTAGATCTTATCATCTCCAAATCATACATTTCATCTGACGGTGATTTGTTCATGGATGTCTTCCACGTCACTCGTCAAACGTAGTCATAAACTGAAAGACCCCAACGTTATATGCTACATACAACATTATCTGAATATTGCCCAAAAACAATATGAAGTTTCTAATCCACAGCAAGTAAAAATCAGCCATGGGAGGATAATGAACTTTAATCATTTCGCTACCACAGTCCTTGAACTTTGTTTCCTTGATCGCCCTGATATTTTCTCTGAGGTCATTGATGTGCTCTCCAAGCACTCCTATGTAATTGACTCTGGTGAGCTATGGACTCATAATGGTCGTGTCGCATGTATCCTTTACATAAAGGAACATGACTCGAATTTACCCATATTTGATCGAGAACGTTTTGACTACTTGGGAGATTACCTAGCAAGTTTGATGAAAATGCATTACTTCATTAAAGAATTATGGGAGGTGCAACTACGAAATCCTTCAGCATGTCGGATCCATACAGAGCGGCGATTACACCAGATATTGCAAAAGAATAAAGATTATGAGGTAGACAATAAAGATAATGAAACAGAATGTTCACCTTAGGTATCAATTGAGAGATGGAAAGAAAGAGATTATTTGGTTGTCAATGTAAAGAGTAAAGATAGACCCAAGTTAATGTTTGATACATTGTGTGCTCTCATGGATTTAAACTACGAAGTGTTTCATGGCTCTGTTAGCACCAAAGAATCAGTGACAGATCAGGTATTTAATCAACTTTGAATTTTGAATTATGAATTGTAAATTTGAACTAAACTTTTAATTTTGTCATTATAGGAATACTTTGTGCGACGGATGAATAGGCACACAATGCTTGATGAGGCGGAGAAAAGGAATATGATTCAAAATTTGGCAGCAGCTGTTAAGCGAAGAATATCTCATGTATAGATCCTTGCACTTTCGATTGATAAAGTATATTTTGTTAGCATGTTTAACGAATATTTATATATAAGTATATTTGTTAATGAGTGCAGGGGCTAGGGATGAACGTGCCTACTTTTGATCAACCATGTTTGCTTTCACTCATGAGCAGGGAATTAAGAGAGAATAATCTTTCATTGAAGATGGCAAGATTTTCTAAAGTTGATTATTTGGCTGTTGGCACTTTTTACCTCACTGACGACTCATCATCGGTCAATGTCGACATTATTGATCAACAAAGATCGGACCTTTGTATGCAATAAGATCGGTGGAGATGTTTACTTTGAAAAGAGGAATGATCGCGGCATTAGCTCAGTGGCACAGAGAAGATGTAGTTTGTTTTCTAAGTTCTACTGTTTGGGGAGGATTTTGTGGTCCTACATCAAGAGTTTCTTCAGAAAATTTAGTTTCATTAGATAAAACTTTTTTTATCTTCTTTATTTTTCTCTCTCTCATTATTTCTTGAGTGAAGATTAATTACAGTAGTTTGTTTATTCTATTTGGCAATTACCAAAACTCATAAATCTTTTAGCTTCTAATTTTTGTAGTTATAATGTAATTTTTGTTTTGTTTATAGTCTTGAAAGCAAGTGAAATGTTACGTAGAAGTATGAAATTATCGTTTATAAATTTTAGTATGTGGGATTTTCTTTTTGTGCTATAATGACATTTTAAATGATTAGGTATTGTATACATATTTTATAGGTCTATTTGTGCTATAATGACATTTTAAATGATTGAGAATTATTTATATTTTAATATAAATGTTAAACTTCATATAACTTGTAGCAAATTTTATTTTATTTTGAATGTCCTTTCATTTTAATACATTACTTCGTAGCACAATAAGAAGATATATTTTTTTTTTTTCGCGAGGGATCATTGTGATCTCTTATTATATAATTTTTACTAAAATAATATAAAAGATTTATTAAAATTTAATTCAATCATTCTAAAAGAATATGAAAACCTAAAAGAATATAATTTTGATTAAAATTATAAGATTAATTTCAAAATGAATACACTGATTAAATGATGAATTAATATTTATGTCTTCATTATTTTAAATAAATTTGACTCTGGAACATCCTATGTGAATAAAAAGTTAAAAATTTTGATTTAAATTAAATCAAATAAATCAAACAAGTATTAAAGCAAATCAAACCAATAATAATCAGTTCCCAATTGTAGACTGACGAAATCATTTCAATTACTTGTATTTACATTTAAAATCGGGTATGTTAAATTTTCTTTATTTGTCCATACTTTGACGTCAAATTGGACAGTCCGGCCTGTATTATAAGGCGTTGAATCATCTTATTGTATTTAGTACAAAACATCATCAATCAATATTAAAATGCACCTCATCAAATTTTAGTCTCGATCTGATCTTGATTTGAGTCAAAATTCAAATAAAATTTAACTGAAGCATATGAAGGGGCGGAATGCGCTTCATGCCTTCATATGTCTTTGAAGTGAACTAGTTTGGAGATTGTCTAGGAGCTTCTCAAGTGTGAGTTAACCAAATTATAAAATTAAATATAATTTACACCAGATTAATGTATTTGAAGTTTTCTTTAAAGAAATTAGGAAATAAAGAAAATTATCAAACAAATAAAAATTGATAAAAATTAAATAACTATAGAATCAAAACATATTATAATAATCAGAGTCTATTTTGATACATCTATAAATACTATAAATAACACTAATACTTTACTCTCAAAATAAATGTGAATTGTGTGTTCTTACTCCCATTCAAACAATTATCAATATCTTCAAATATAATTATAAAAAAAATTATTTATCATCATACATATTTTTAAAAAATAAAGAAATAAATATAGCAAAATAAGACTTAAGACAATTCACTTCAATTTTTATTTCTATATAAATTAATATTTATTGACCTTATTTGTAAACTGCTTCTCCAAAGAGCTGGGTCTCCCTCCACAGAGTCCCAAATAAGAATTTAGAACGCATCTGGGTGAATCATTTTAAAAGTAAAATACACATTTTATAATACAATTTGCTATATATGTTAATATCAATTTTTGGGTGTTAGAAATGTAAATACATGATTGTGTGGCATGACTGTAAATTTCCCAAAATTTTATTCAGGGAACAATTTAAACGTGAGACTTCTACCTTTAAAATTACATAGCATTCATGCCATTAGTTACATAATAATTGACACCAATATCGTATTTCTTCCCAACTGTTAAACATGTATGTGCAACTACTAAAAAAAATCAGATGGTTGACGTTTAATGTGACCAAACCATCTAAGACGATTATTTCTAATTTTGTCCATTACTAAAGCTACACCAATCCTTTCACAGATATATTCATTTCGCATTTTGTCTCTAAGTGTAAAGCCACTCATCAACCTAATCTTTCAGATTTCGGCAACACTTAGCTTAGTATTATGCTTCTGTTTTAATGGCCAACATTCAGCTTCATAGAGCATTGTAGGTCCCACTACCATCTTATAAAATTTTTCTTTCAGTCTAAGCGGTATTTTTCTATCACACAATAGGCCCGATGCATTCCTCCACTTCAACCAACCAACTTGAATTCTACTATTAACATCTCCATCAATATCAACATGGTTTTGAACAATAAAACTGAGATATCTAAAAAGTTTACACCTTTTAATAATTTGATCACCCAAAATAACACTCCTGTCACTGGAGCTACTATTACTAAAATTACATGCCATGTATTCAGCTTTAGCTCTACTCAAATGAAAGACCTTTAGACTCCAACGTAGACCTCTTTAATTCAAGTTTTTTCTGGGCTTAATTTACATTAATTCTCTTTTATTTTCGGATTCCAACTTTTGATATTCAAACTTTAATTTTATGAACTTCTAACTCCTTAAAAAAATAAAATGAGTAAGAACAAAAAATATTTGGTGTTCTAAATTTTTGTTGTTTGTGCTTCACAGCTTTTGGCCCCCCTTGTCATGCTCCCGATTCCCGTAGTTCCTACCCATCTCACGCCCAATAGATATGTCACCATCAACAATGCATGACACAGATCTCAAGAAAATTTTTTGAGATTTTTATTTCATAATTTTAATAAATGAATGCAAATGTGTATTAAAATGAAATAAAAATTTCTTTTCTCTTAGAAAATTCAAAAGCTTCCCGCATTTAAAGTAACTAAAGAAAATAACATTTTTATTAAATTATTATTTGATATTAAAAAAAGAATGTGAAAATTTATTCTGACAGAATAAAATTTTAAGATTGTATTGAAAAAATAAAAAATAAATAAAATCATGCTTTTAAAAATTTTGAAAAAAAAAGATCCCCAATCCTCATTAATCATTCTCCTAACAGAAAGCCCATTTTATGCAGTCTAAAAATCAGGTAATAGATTACCGAGAAGATGATGGACGAAATCAAAATTACCGTCAAAATTGAATTAATTATTTAATCTATAAATAATAGAGCGCCTTATCTTACTTTTACACACACTTAACACCGATTTAACAGTCTCTCCTTAGGCATCACACCAAGAAGGTTTTAATTAAATCAGCCGGGACCCACATCCCTCCCACTCACAGTCGTCTTTCCTTCTCCAAATTTTAAGGAGGCTTTCTTCAGGTTATTGTCATTTATTCCTTATTTTAATTCGAGTTTCAGATCCATATATTTTTCCTCTCTGCATTTAAGTTTTCCCCTTTTCTTTTCTTTTTTAATTTTTGCATTTAATTTTGCTGTTTTTTATTTTTTTGCAATAGAAAAAAAAAGTTTCACTGTTGTGATTCATTTTTAATGAATTCTTGATGAATAACTATTTTATTTTATTTATTATTTTATGACATTGAAATTTAATATCTTAAATTACATTAAGTGCTTTGATCTTTGCATTTAGGAATCTGCATCGTCCTCTCATCTTGCAAAATCAATGTTGGTCAAATAACTAATTTTGCAATAAGAAAAAGATTCGTCAATATATAAGACCATTTATTCATCTGTTTTGATTCACATTCATTAAGTACCTGATTGATATAGAGCCTTTTGTTTGTTTGATTGCTACTTCAAATTATTTTCTTTTTTTTTCCTTCTTTCATCCCTTAATTGAAGTGTTAAATTTAATTTTTTATTATTTTTTATCTTTTTTTCTGAAATTTGTTTTTTCAGGAACATAAAATATTAAAATACTCTTTTGTTTACCTCTTATCGTTAATGATCAGCACAAAAAAATAATTGGCATATTATCTAAAAATCTAGAATTATTTTTTAAATGATATTATTTTACTTTTGATTAATTTTTCGGAGTATTAATTTGGTGAATTGATGGAAGATAAATATGAATAATGACAAATATATTTGACATAGATTTATTTTTTTATTACATCTGACTATAAGTTTATTGTTTGCTAATGACTGGATTAATAATTTAAGCACTCTTCAAGTTTAATTAAGATATGGAAAGGAGAAAATATAAATATTTATTAAGGTAAAATAAATTAAATTTTGTTCTGAAAATTAAGAAGAAAATATTGTTTTTCGACTTAAAAGGAGGGAAAAAAAAACAATCCTAATGTTAGCAGAAAAAGAACAGAGGGATTCAAAATTTGTAACAGAAAGCGAAATAAACTGCGTGTTGTGGGAAAATTGACTTGGCTAGAAGAACATCAAAGAACAAAAGCAAACACAAGAAGAAACACAAAGCAATTTACGTGGTTCGGTCTCTTTGGACCTACATCCACGGGAGGAAACGATCAAGAGATTCACTATGGCAAAAGCAAAAGAGTACATAGCCTTACAAGATGAGCCCTCATCTTCCATGGGTCTTCATTTGCTCCCAAGACCCTTAAGATGCTCTCCTCACCTTCCTCCAAGGCTAATCTAACTCTCTCAAGTTCTTGGACAGAATTTCTCACTTGCCTCTCACACATATACCCTTAGCCCAAGCCTCACCCACCCTCATCTATATAAAATAGAAGGAGCCTAAACAAGAGGCTTAAAGGATGGGCAATAGTACAAGAATGCCCCTTTGCCTTTAGTCAATTGTGAGTCACTATTAACAATTCTCCACCTTGACTCTCAATTTCGAAGCTCTGAAAAGATGATTCCCTCACATTGTCCTGAGGGGCCCTCAGCCCGTGGTAAAGTTCACTAAGTCCAAACAATGTTTGAACTTAGCTATAGGTAGCGCCTTGGTGAGCATGTCAGCAGGATTCTCCTCAGTAGGTATCTTCTCCACTACAATTGAGCCTTTGGTGACGACATCCCTCACAAAATGAAGCTTCACATCGATGTGCTTGGACCTTTCATGGAAGATTTGATTCCTGGTGAGATGAATAGTGCTTTGATTGTCACAGAACACAGTTACCACCTTTTGAGGTATCCCAAGCTCTTCAGCCATGCCTTTTAACCACATGGCTTCCTTGATTGCTTCAGTTACGTCAATGTACTCAGCTTCTGTAGTTGAGAGAGCTACGACGGATTGGAGATTAGACTTCCAACTGATAGTAGTACCGAAGACAGTGAAAATGAAACCGATCAGTGATTTCCTGGTGTCGATGCTTCCAGCATAATCAGAATCCACGTAACCAACTAACTTATCCTCTTTGTCTTCCTCTCTTTTAAAGAGTAGCCTCAAATCAGTAGTGCTTCTTAAGTATCTCCGGATCCATTTTAGTGCTTCCCAGTGAGTCTGCCCTGGATTTGCCATGAACCTGCTAACAACACGGACGGAGTAGGCTAGATCTGGTCTGCTGCAAACCATACCATACATGATGCTACCAACCCCACTGGCGTAGGGGACACCCTCCATGTATTCTTTCTCTGCTTCAATCTCAGGTTCTTGAGAATTTGATAATTTGAAGTGCTGACCAATCGGTGTTGCAACCTGCTTGGACTTGTGCATATTGAACCTTGCCAGAACTTTCTGAATATAGGACTTCTTAGATAAGAATAAGCTGCCCCTTTTTCTGTCTCTCTTAATCTCCATCCCTAGGATCTTTGTAGCAGGTCCTAGGTCCTTCATGTCAAATTCAGAATTGAGCATACCTTTGATTTTCTGGACTTCATCCCTGCTTCTGCTGACTACTAACATGTCATCTACATATAAGAGCAAGTACGTACTTATTTCACTGTCTTGCCACTTCATGTATACGCAACTGTTGTAGCTGCTTCTAACAAAGCCGATCTTTATCATGAACTCGTCAAATCGTTTATACCATTGTCTGGGGCTTTGTTTCAGTCCATACAAAGCTTTCTTCGACGAGATGAAACTTTGTCGTCTCGTCTCGGGTGTCTTGTACCCATCCGGTCGATCCATGTAGATAGTTTCTTCAAGCTCTCCATGCAGGAATGCGGTTTTAACATCTAGTCGCTCTCAATTCCAATTGAATTGAACCGCTAGTGCTAAAACCATCCTAATGGAGCAATGCTTTACCACGGGTGAGAAATTTTCGTTGAAGTCGATTCCTTCTACCTGAGTGAATCCCTTTGCAATGAGTCTGGCTTTGTATCTGATCTTTTCAATACCTGGTGTGTCTTTCTTTTTCTTAAAGGTCCACTTGCAACCAACTACACGTTTGTTCGTTGGTCGATCCACAAGTTCCCAAGTCTTGTTCTTCATCATAGAAGTCATTTCCTCATTCATGGCGTCAACCCATCTATTTCTTTCCTTGCTCTTTAAAGCTTCCTGGTGGCGATGGAAAGAAAGAAAATATATATGTGGTGCGACCACGGTGGGATGTGTTTCGTGGTGTTTGATGATGATGATGTCATCATGTCATCGCCATCCAATATATCATGTCAATGTCATGGAGTCACCATCTAATATTAGCCTAGTTTTTTTCGTATAAATCCTATGAAGGATTTAGAGAATTTTTAGGACTAATAGTAGAAAAAGGTGTTTATGATAATTCTTATATGAGGATATTCTAGAATAACGTATTCTAGAATTTTCATATTAAGAAAATCATGGTAAACTGGAGATTTACGATTTTGGGTTCTTTCGGATCTCCTATGAGGTAAGCCTCTATAGTTAATTACATCTTAAACAATTCTCGATTGTTTAAGAAAACTTCTAATTAATGTTAATCATTTGTTTTCTAAAAGATTTATTTTAAGGAGAGATGTACCACTTATCACTCCCAAATGTCGTTATATCATGTTATTGAATACTTTAGGTATTATGTCTAACCTAAAGGTTTTGGTTTTGTTGTCATGTCGTTGTTGTGTTGAAAAGTTTCGGGTTATATGTCTAACCTAAAAGTTTTGTTTTGTTTTCAATGTTGTTGTCTTGTTGAAAAGTTTCGGAGTTATATGTCTAACCTAAAAGTTTTGTTTTGTTTTCAATGTTGTTGTCTTGTTGAAAACTTTCGGGTTATATGTCTAACCTAAAAGTTTTGTTTTGTTTTGTTGCTAATATTCGTTGTCGGCGTCCTGCAAAACAGAGTTAGCACACCTTATAACATGTAAAGAAAATCTAAACGGAATTTCTTGTCTTCATCCTGCGAAGAAAATATCGTCGAAATAATATCGCGGAATATGTTAAGTTATTTTGAAATGTCGACTTCATGCTTAATCATGTTGTTTTTTTTAAATGTCAAATTTTTGTTGATTACGTCAACATCGGATTTATGTTGGTTATGTCAATTTTAGAATGTCAAATTATGTTGAATTGATTTTGAGTTTGAGCTTAAATTTCAGGTTCGTGTCTATCAAAAGATTTAAAGTTAAATTCAATACTAATTGAACTAACTTGGGCTCAGGTATAGTTGAACCTAAGTTAAATTCAATGTTGATTGAATTTGATTAACTCGAGTTCATGTCTGTTTGAACTTAAGTTAAAAGGTTTAAATTCAATATTGATTGAATTAACTTGGATTCATGTCTGATTGAATCTAAGTTAAATTCAATGTTGATTGGATTTGATTAACTTGAGTTCATGTCTGCTTGAACTTAAGTTAAAAGGTTTGGTTTTGGATGGACTTAAATAAATTTTAAACCTTGTTTAAATAGGATTTAAAGGTTAATCAAGCCTAATAAATTAGAATTAATTTGAATTATAGACCATTCAAATCCATTTTAGGTAAGGTTTAAGTCTTAATCAAGTCTATTTTGTCGGACTTAGATTAAGGATTGTCTTAAGTTCATTAGGAGTTGAACTTAAGTTCGGTTTGATTTAAGCCTAATGTAGATTAGACTTAACTTTAGTTTAGGTTGAATTTAGGTTCAATATGGACTGGACCTAAGATTTAGATTAACTTGAGTTCGAGTTGGATTGAATTCGAGTTAGGTCATGTTTGAATTTAAGTTAGGTTCAATAGGAATTGGACTTAAGATTTTGGGTTAACTTGAGTTCAAGTTAGATTGAACTCGAGTTGGGTTATGTTTGAGTTAGGTTCAATGTGGATTGAACCTAAAGTTTAGGTTAACTTGAGTTTAAGTTGGGTTGGGTTTAGGTTAGGTTCAATGTGGGTTGAACCTAAGGTTTAAGTTAACTTGAGTTCGAGTTAGGTTGGACTCAAGTTAGGTTAGGTTTAGGTTAGGTTCAATGTGGGTTGAACCTAGGTTTAAGTTAACTCGAGTTCGAGTTAGGTTGGACTCGAGTTAGATTAGGTTTAGGTTAGGTTCAATGTGGGTTGAACCTAAGGTTTAGGTTAACTTGGGTTCGAGTTAGGTTGGACTCGAGTTATGTTAGGTTTAGGTTAGGTTCGATATGGGTTAAACCTGGGTTTAGGTTAACTTGAGTTCGAGTTAGGTTGGACTCGAGTTAGGTTAGGTTTAGGTTAGGTTCAATGTGGGTTGAACCTAGGTTTGGGATTAACTTGAGTTCGAGTTAGGTTGGACTCGGAGTTAGATTAGGTTTAGGTTAGGTTCGATGTGGGTTGAACCTAGGTTTAGGTTAACTTGAGTTGAAGTTAGGTTGGACTCAAGTAAGATTAGGTTTAGGTTAGGTTAATGTGGGTTGAACCTGAGGTTTAGGTTAACTTGGGTTCGAGTTAGGTTGGACTCAAGTTATATTAGGTTTTAGGTTAGGTTCGATGTGGGTTGAACCTAAGGTTTTAGGTTAACTTGAGTTCGAGTTAGGTTGGACTCAAGTTAGATTAGGTTTATGTTAGGTTCAATGTGGGTTGAACCTAAGGTTTAGGTTAACTTGGGTTCAGGTTAGGTTGGACTCGAAGTTATGTTAGGTTTAGGTTAGGTTGATATGGGTTGAACTTAAGGTTTAGGTTAACTTGAGTTTGAAGTTAAGTTGGACTCAAGTTAGGTTAGGTTTAGGTTAGGTTTAATGTGGGTGGAACCTAAGGTTTAGGTTAACTTGGGTTGAAGTTAGGTTGGACTGAGTTAGATTAGGTTTAGGTTTGATTTAGGTTGATGTAGGTTGAACTTAGAGTTTGGTTTGACTTAAGTCTAATGTAGATCGAGGCTTAAGTTAGGTTTAAGTTTAGATTTAGGTTCATGTCGGGTTGAACCTAAGTTTGGTTTGACTTAAGTCTTATGTAGATCGGGCTTAAGTTAGGTTTAGAGTTGATTTAGGTTCGATGTGGGTTGAACTGAGTGTTGGTCTAAGTTTGATTAAACCTTAGTTAGTTAAGGCTTAATGGTTTAATTAGGTCTAAGGGTTAGACCTGATTAGGGTTTAAGTTTGATTAAACCTTAGTTAGTTAAGGCTTAATGGTTTAATTAGGTCTAAGGGTTAGACCTAATTAGGGTTTAAGTTTGATTAAACCTTAGTTAGTTAAGGCTTAAAGGTTTAATTAGGTCTAAGGGTTAGACTGAGTAGGGTTTAGGTATGATTAAACCTTAGTTAGTTAAGGCTTAATGGTTTAATTAGGTGCAGGGTTAGACCTAATTAGGGTTTAAGTTTGATTAAACCTTAGTTAGTTAAGTCTTAAAGGTTTAATTAGGTCTAAGGGTTAGACGTAATTAGGGTTTAGGTATGATTAAACCTTAGTTAGTTAAGGCTTAAAGGTTTAATTAGGTCTAAGGTTTAGACCTAATTAGGGTTTAAGATTGATTAAACTTTAGTTAGTTAAGGCTTAATGGTTTAATTAGGTCTAAGGGTTAGACCTAATTAGGGTTTAAGTTTGATTAAACCTTAGTTAGTTAAGGCTCAAAGGTTTAATTAGAGTGCAAGGGTTAGACTACAATTAGGGTTTAGGTATGATTAAACCTTAGTTAGTTAAGGCTTAAAGGTTTAATTAGGTTCAAGGTTAGACACTAATTAGGGTTTAAGTTTGATTAAACCTTACTTAGTTAAGGCTTAAAGGTTTAATTAGGTCTAAGGAGTTAAACCTAATTAGGGTTTAAGTTTGATTAAACCTTAGTTAGTTAAGGCTTAATGGTTTAATTAGGTCACAAGGGTTAGACTCTAATTAGGGTTTAGGTATGATTAAACCTTAATTAGTTAAGGCTTAAAGGTTTAATTAGAGTTCTAAGGGTTAGACATCAATTAGGGTTTAAGTTTGATTAAACCTTAGTTAGTTAAGGCTTAAAGGTTTAATTAGATTACAGGGTTAGACCTAATTAGGGTTTAGGTATGATTAAACCTTAGTTAGTTAAGGCTTAATGGTTTAATTGAGTGCTAAGGGTTGGACATAATTAGGGTTTAAGTTTGATTAAACCTTAGTTAGTTAAGGCTTAATGGTTTAATTAGATGCAAGGGTTAGACACTAATTAGGGTTTAGGTATGATTAAACCTTAATTAGTTAAGGCTTAAAGGTTTAATTAGGTCTAAGGGTTAGACCTAATTAGGGTTTAAGTTTGATTAAACCTTAGTTAGTTAAGGCTTAAATGTTTAATTAGGTCTAAGGGTTAGACCTAATTAGGGTTTAGGTATGATTAAACCTTATGTTTAAGGAGGTTAATTAAGTTTAGTATGTCTTTAAACCTAATTAAGGGAGTTTAGTTCTGTGTTAATTAAGTTTAATATGTCTTTAAACTTAATTAAAAAGAGTTTAATTTTATTAAACCTAATTTAGGTAAGGTTTAATGGGTTAATTAAGTTTAGTGTGTCCTTAAACTTAATTAAAGTTTAATTTTATTGAACCTAATTTAGGTAAGGTTTAATTGGTTAATTAAGTTTAGTGTGCCTTAAACTTAATTAAAGGTTTGATTTTGTTAAACCTAATTTAGGTAAGGTTTAATTTGTTAATTAAGTTTATTATGCCTTTAAACTTACTTAAAGGTTTGATTTTATTAAACCTAATTTAGGTAAGGTTTAATTGGTTAATTAAGTTTAGTGTGTCCTAAACTTAATTAAAGGTTTGATTTTATTAAACCTAATTTAGGTAAGGTTTAATTGGTTAATTAAGTTTATTATGTCTTTAAACTTAATTAAAAGAGTTTGATTTTTATTAAACCTCATTTAGGTAAGGTTTAATTGGTTAATTAGTTTAGTGTGTCCTTAAACTTAGTTAAAGAGTTTGATTTTTATTAAACCTAATTTAGGTAAGGTTTAATTGGTTAATTAAGTGTATTATGTCTTTAAACTTAATTAAAGAGTTTGATTTTATTAAACCTAATTTAGGTAAGTTTTAATTGGTTAATTAAGTTTAGTGTGTCCTTAAACTTAATTAAGGGTTGATTTTATTAAACCTAATTTAGGTAAGGTTTAATTGGTTAATTAAGTTTATTATGTCTTTAAACTTAATTAAAAGAGTTTGATTTTATTAAACCTAATTTAGGTAAGGTTTAATTGGTTAATTAAGTTTAGTGTGTCCTTAAACTTAATTAAAGGAGTTTGATTTTTATTAAACCTAATTTAGGTAAGGTTTAATTGATTTAAATGTCATTTTAAGCCTTAATTGAATCTAATCTTGTCATTTTAGACTCGAAGTGAGGTTTATTATTGCTTTATCATAAGCTAGAACCATTTTCGAACTTAAATTGTTGATGAAAATAGTTCGATTTTACAAAAGGTCATTTTAGGATCAAAATTATTTAATTAATAAATGCTTTTAACCCTAAATTTCCAAATGTCATTCAAGATTGTTTCTATGACTTAGAAATATTTTTCTAGGGTCATTATGCATTTGCCTCTATCATTCTAGTCATTTGTATTTTTATTTTCTTAATTTTCAAATTTTTATAATTATTATTTGAAATAATTACAAAGAAATTTGAAAATTGAGAAAAGATATCTAGGCATGTTTTACGTCCTTAGAAAAATTATGGAAGGTCCCTAAGAACATAAAGATAAATGCCTCGAAGTTTCATATTTTTTTGATTTATAAATAATTTTTAATAATTAAAATACTCCGAGAGTATTTAATTAATTAAAAATTAAATACTAAGAATAAAATTATGATTTTGGTCTCATAATTTTCTTCTCTTGAAGAGCTTTCCGAGAGGTATTTTTATTTTATTTTTAGGACCTGCTGGTTAAAGAGATATGAATTTTTGAAGTTTAAGGGATTAAAAAAATTTTTTTTTTAATACGGCGCCGCCGAACTCACGTCCGTTCGACGCGTGTCCTCGGACGCGTCGAACTGGCGGGGAAGATCCGTGCGGCGGTCGGACCGCGGGGCTCCGTTCGGCGCGAGTCTGCGCCGTCCGTTCCCAGCGCCGGATCGGACGGCACGAAAAATCGGGATTTAATCCGAAATTCGTAGCCATTGAACTTGAACATTAATATCTCACTCATTTCTTGATGAAATTGAGTGATTTTTTTTAAATGCTCGTCTAGACAAGTAGTATCGATCCATACGGTGATGATACACTTTTGAGCTATCAAAATACATGATTTATTAAAAACATGAATTATTTTGCAAATATAAATTCCATACCTTGGCCACAAGTGGATCGAGTCGAGATCAGACCCATGGTTGTCTTCTTGGACCCCGAGAAGATTGTGGAAGCGGCAATTTGTTCAGAAGTTGTGGTTGGAGAGGAATTTGGGAATTGGTCTGATTTGGGCTAATTTTGAAAATGGCTCGAATTGGCCCAAATGGGTTAGATCTATGGATGGGTTTCACTCCTAAAAGATAGTGGGGACTCTTAGGAAGAACTTTTATGTTGGGAGCGGGAGGATTTGGGAAACTATAGGTCTCACTAAATATTTTCTTCCTCCTTAGCTAGTTTCGGCCAAGGGCTCTATTTATAGCCAAATGATGGAGTTGGCTTGCCTTAGAGTACATTCTTGGGCATTACTTATCTCCCCTACATGCTGATTGGGTGATCGATTGGCGGGAGATAAGCTTAGATTTTCTCTCTAAGTATTTCATGATGAATTTCATCTCTTTGCCTCTTGTCCAGTTGGCCATTGTGGGAGGTTACTTGTGAGTTGTTGTTAGGCTTGCTAAGGAGCTTACAACTCGATCCATGAGCTTAAGAAGTGATGACACATAACCTAGCCTATAGCCTAGCCTTCATCATCACCATTTACCATGGTAAGAGGGGTTACATGTGAGGTTTTCTCCTCATTGGGTGGCTTGGGTGGTGGTCATTTTTGACCATGTTGGCCGGCCACCTTAAGGAGGGAATGAGGGAGGTGATGACACCTCATTCCATGCATAACCATGGGGGTTAAGCCATGGATGATGGGCTTTAGGATGGGCTTTAGGATGGGCTTTAAAATGAACTTTAAAATGGACTTTTTATATGTTAAAGAGGCTTTTAAAATGAATTAGCCCAATTAAATATGAAGAACCCACTTGTATTTTCATCCCTCCCCTTTAATTTCCATTTTAATTAATTTTTTTATTAATTAAAATTGGTGGAAATTATTTGATTAATCGATTTGCTAATTGAAAATGATTTCGAATTAATTAATTGATTATTTTTGTCATTTTATGTCATTTTATGATTTTTAATTTAATTTTCATTTTAATTATGTCATTTAATCAAAATGTTGAAAATTAAATCATTAATCATTTTAATTAATCAAAATAATTTTGAAATTAAGCTATTTGATTAATTTTGTTATTTTTATGTCATTTTTATCTATTTTAATTAAAATAGATAAGTGTTGACAATTTTGACTTGGGTTGACCCGAGTTAGCCCAAATTAGTCGAATTGATTTTAAGATGTCCGATGTGCGTGATTTTGTCATTGTGGTGTTTTAAATGTGTTAGTGGGTGAAAAGGTTGATTTATGGGTCAACGGGGTGGTCATTAGGTGCAGTCGACCGATTTGACCAAAGTTGACTTTTTAGGTCATAGGGGTGTCTATGGGGTCAACGGTGTAGGTCATTAGGTGCGGTTTGACAATTTGACCGAAGTTGACTTTTTAGGTCATAAGGTTGACTGTAGGGTCGACGAGTGTAGATCCTTGGATGCAGTTTGACGAGTTTGACCAAAGTTGACTTTTTAGGTCGTAGGGGTGACCTGTGGGGTCGACGGGTGTAGGTCATTAAGATGCAGTTTGACCGATTTGACCAATGTTGACTTTTTAGGTCATAAGGGTGACCTATGGAGTCGGCAGTGTAGGTCACTTAGGTGCTGGTTTGACCAATTTGACCAATGTTGACTTTTTAGGTCATAGGGTTGACCTATGGGGTCGACATTGTAGGTCATTAGGTACGGTTTGACCAATTTGACCGAAGTTAACTTTTTAGGTCATAGGGGTGACCTATGGGGTCAACAGTGTAGGTCATTAGGTGCAGTTTGACCAGTTTGACCAAAGTTAACTTTTTAGGTCACGGGGTTGACTTATGGGGTCGACGAGTGTAGGTCATTAGGTACGGTTTGGTCAATTTGACCAAGGTTAACTTTTAGGTCGAAAGGTTGACTATGGGGTCGACGATGTAAGTCATTAGTTACGGTTTGACCGGTTTGACCAAAGTTGACTTTTTAGGTCATAGGGTTGACTTATGGGGTCGACGGTGTAGGTCATTAGGTGCACTTTGACCGAGTTTGACCAAAGTTGACTTTTAGGTCATTAGGGGTGACTATGAGATTCAGCAAAGGGCCCGATATGTGTACGAATACTATATAAGTATTACACGCATATTGGCGTTGACGGAGTGGTCTGCAGAGATGTTTCATAATGATCGGGGAAAAGGAGGGGATATCGTATCGCTCTCGAGAGGATGTCGGATGTCTTTTATGTTGGTTTGAGATTTTCTTCTTGTATTTGAAAAGAAATTTATTGGGAGGAAAAATGAACGTCATATTTCATTTTCGAAATGTCGATGTCGATATTTTGCTAAAGGAATGTCGTGATTTCCGTGTCGGGAAAGGACGAATACCACTATAACGAGGAGGGAGAAAATGGATGTCATTTCTATTTCTCGAAATGTTAATGTTAAGACTTGGTTAGAGGAAAGCCATGATTTCAGTGGAAGGAAATGACTTACATCCGATAATACGGAGAGAGAAAATAGATGTCATTTTCTATTTCCCTCAAAATGTTAATGTCGAGATTTGGTTAAAGGAAAGCGTGATTTCCAGTATCGGGAAAGGACTTATATCCGATAGCAGAAGAGAGAAAATAGATGTCATTTTCTATTTTCCTCGAAAGTGTCGATATCGAAGATTTGGTCGGAGGAAGCCGTGATTTCCAGTGTCGGGAAAGGACTTATATCCGATGGCCAAGAGAGAAAATAGATGTCATTTCTATTTCCCTCGAAATTTTGATATCGAGATTTGGTTAAGGAAAGCCGTGATTTCCGATGTCGGGAAAGGACTTATATCCGATAACAGGAGAGAGAAAATAGATGTCATTTTCATTTCCTCGAAATTTTGATATCGAGATTTGGTTAGAGGAAAGTCGTGATTTTCGTGTCGGGAAAGGACTTATATCCGATAACCGAAAAGAGAAAATAGATGTCATTTTCTATTTCCCTCGAAATTTTGATATCAAGATTTGGTTAAAGGAAAGCGTGATTTCCGTGTCGGGAAAGGACTTATATCCGATAACGGAGAGAAAATAGATGTCATTTTCTATTTTCCTCGAAATTTTGATATCAAGATTTGGTTAGAGGAAAGCTAGTGATTTCCGTGTCGGGGAAAGGACTTATATCCGATAACCGAAGAGAGAAAATAGATGTCATTTTCTATTTTCCTCGAAGTGTCGATATCAGATTTGGTTAGAGGAAAGCCGTGATTTCAGTGTCGGGAAAGGACTTATATCCAATACTTGAGAGAAAATAGATGTCATTTTCTATTTTCCTCGAAGTGTTGATATCGAGATTTGGTTAGAGGAAAGCCGTGATTTCCGTGTCGGGGAAAGGACTTATATCCGATAGCAGAGAGAGAAAATAGATGTCATTTTTATTTTCCTCAAAGTTTTGATATCGAATTTGGTTAGAGGAAAGCCGTGATTTCCGTGTCGGGAAAGGACTTATATCCAATAGCAGAAGAGAAAATAGATGTCGTTTTCTATTTTCCTCGAAAGTGTCGATATCGAGATTTGGTTAGAGGAAAGCCGTGATTTCCGTGTCGGGAAAGGACTTATATCCGATAGCAGAAGAGAAAATAGATGTCATTTTCTATTTTCCTCGAAGTGTTGATATCAAGATTTGGTTAGAGGCAAAGCCGTGATTTCACGTGTCGGGAAAGGACTTATATCCGATAGCCGAGAGAGAAAATAGATGTCATTTTCTATTTTCCTCGAAATGTCGATATCGAGATTTGGTTAGAGGAAAGCCGTGATTTCCGTGTCGGGGAAAGGACTTATATCCAATAACCGAGAGAGAAAATAGATGTCATTTTCTATTTTCCTCGAAGTTTTGATATCGAGATTTGGTTAGAGGAAAGCCAGTGATTTCAGTGTCGGGGAAAGGACTTATATCCGATAGCAGAGAGAGAAAATAGATGTCGTTTTCTATTTTCCTCGAAGTGTCGATATCAAGATTTGGTTAGAGGAAAGCCGTGATTTCCGTGTCGGGAAAGGACTTATATCCAATAACCGAAGAGAGAAAATAGATGTCATTTTCTATTTTCCTCGAAGTGTTGATATCGAGATTTGGTTAGAGGAAGCCAGTGATTTCCGTGTCGGGAAAGGACTTATATCCAATAACCGGAGAGAGAAAATAAATGTCATTTTCTATTTTCCTCGAAGTGTTGATATCGAGATTTGGTTAGAGGAAAGGCGTGATTCAGTGTAAGGAAAGGACTTATATCAGATATGCTCGGAGAGATGGCGAACTCATTAATATTTTTGGTGGGAATTTCCGCTAGGGTTTTTGACCTATATAGGTCGAAAGTTAATTCTCATGTTTGGTTATCATAGATTATTCATTTTGTCATTTATTGATTTCGGGACTGTCGACACTATCACAGAGACGATGAGATATATTTTCCTTCGGCCTTTTGTTTATTTCCATAAAAAAAGTCACGAGTACATATTTATTGCAAACAAAAGCTTACGGTACATACATATGTACATATCATATGTACTTATTTCATGACAAACTGCGATATTTTATATGTCGCGGCTACGATATATCACACATCGACAGCGCATAGATATATTATATGTCGGGAGTTCTTCATGTCTTCGCTGATTTGGAGATTATGGATCGTATAGCGTCTGCACTCCACGAAACATCATTCGTCGAACATGTTTGAGGTGTTGGACATTTATGGAATCACGGCGGTTCCAAAGGCTTTGGTCCTTTGAGCTGCGGTATCGGTTGATATCCGTCTGGTCGTTTGTCGGGTTTCATTCGTCGCGGGTAATGGGATTCTTGGCTTGTTGACACTTGGGTATGCGAGTGTTTCACAAAATGCGATTCCTTGGAGCAGAAGAGCGATCCTAGAGTTAAAAGGACGCGACATGTCCCTTCAAATTCTCCGGGTCCCAAGATTTGTATCTCTCTTAGAATATCACGGAGCAACGATTCATTAAAGAGAGAGTACAAAATGGTCTTTTCAAAATCCTTGGTATCGATGTGAGGGGAGGGGATACGATCCCTTTATCATACATATTAATGATGCGGTATCGGGAACACGGTCTGCCGGGTATGATCCCCCCGAGTAATGAGGTGTCGTCATTTGGATTATCACAACGGGTAAAGGGTCGACTTGTTCATGTCGTAGAATCCAGGGAGAGATTTCCTTCTCTTGTCTCTTGCATAGTTATAGCAACATCCGTATTGAATGGTTTGCACACCCTTACCTCGAATCCATTTACTAGGTTGAATAGGTCCTCCTTCGAAGGCGTCAGCTACCATGATCTCGGGCTTCTATGATGTGGTTGATGATAGCAACTTGTTCGGATTTCATCAAATATTCGGTAAAAGTTTATGACCATCCGAATATTTATTGTTCTTTTATTCACATATTTATATTGTTGAGGTTCTCAACAAATGGCACGAATTCGCGTATCTCTTCCTCACCGAGGTGATTCTTTTCGTCGGATTCCCTCAAATATTGAGCGAGTGTGGCCAGATGGTGGTGTGACTGCTGTATCCTCTTTTCGTGTAAGGTCTAGATTTATGGTTGAATCTATTATTTCCCTCGAGGAGTATTGATAGTCGTGATTTTAATGAAACTCATATCTTCCATGTCTTGTTTCTCTTGTAATTGTTTTTGTCGTTTTAGTCAGTATTAGTTTTGCCTTTGCAGTACGGTAAATCTTGTCGTTGGATTTTGAGATTTGCGATGTTGATGCTCCTTGCAGGCCATCTGGTCCTTCATATTGGTATCTTGGAGATATTTGAGAGTCATATTCTTCGGGTTGTCGGAGTTTAAATTCTATCAAAGGTGTTTGCGGATTAACTTCCTTTAGCTGATTCACGGATAAGTAACTATCCATGATATATGGATTCAGCCTATGATAGATTCGAAATCGAAGTGAACTACGAGATCGCGTCTATGTCGACGGTCGAGGAAAAGTCATATTATTCGGAATGAGAAAAATAATGCGATGTCTTGAACATTGCAAATATCAAGACGGAATATCATTTTAGATTTTCAAATGTTTGTTCGACGAATGAAAGAGATGTCGCAAGAGCAAGATGATTTTTTGAAAGGAAATTTATTTTCCCGAGTTTATAAATAAGTCTTTATTCATTTCTTTCTTTTTTATGTCGCGTAGTATTTCTTTAGAAAACGCCCATTGATTGGAGGTAAGTTCTTTCTCCTTGACAATCCACCAATTGATGAGATCCTCCGGAATATGTCTTTTCGATTGTATGGACCTTCCCGCTATGGGTTCGAATTTTGCCACCTATCTTTCGATGAGCTGGCCTGGGTCTTCGAAGAACTAAAACAAATTCTTGATTCAAGGGTTCTAGGACGAACTAGTTTGTCGTGAGCTCGTATCATTTTGCTTGATATAATTCAGTTTTGTTGGGCTTGCAAACGCTTGCCCTCCAAATTTTCAAGTTCTTCGAGTCGCAACTTGACATTTTCTTCTTCGATTATTTTTTTATCGATTATTGCGATTACGAGAGAGAATTTGGACTTCTAGAGGCAAATGGCCAGAACCATATACCAAAGCAAATAGTGTAGACCGTGTTGGAGTTCGGTATGTAGTTCTATAAGCTTATAAAGCTTCTATTGGTGATTATGCCTTGTCTCGGGCTATTACTTAATGTCTTTTTCAAGATTTGCACCAATGTTTTATTGAAAGCTTCGGCTAATCCATTGGCTTTAGGGTAATGGGTGTGGAATATCTCAGGTGATCCATGCCTGGATGAAGTGATTAATTTTTGTATTTTTGAAGGCCCGACCCACGTTATCGATATGACTCTTGAGGGAATCAGAATCTATAAACGATATGGGTTTTAAAGAGTATGGAGAACTTGTTACTGCCTTGACTTCTCGAAGGGTATTGCTTCTGCCCATTTAGAAAAATAGTCGGTAACTGCCATACTAAATTTATGGCCCTTGGAGGATGGAGGAAGTCTATAGGGCCCACTATCATCGGTACCCAAACATTAAGTGTGATGCAATAGTTGGATGTAGGACATTTGGAGGTTGATGTAAAACTACTCCATGTAT
Source organism: Papilionanthe hookeriana x Papilionanthe teres (assembly GCA_022702705.1). Taxonomy (NCBI): domain Eukaryota; kingdom Viridiplantae; phylum Streptophyta; class Magnoliopsida; order Asparagales; family Orchidaceae; genus Papilionanthe; species Papilionanthe hookeriana x Papilionanthe teres. The sequence goes on from CM040433.1 coordinate 70,952,596, forward strand.
TTGACATTGATGACATTTCTTTGCAATTTCGAAGACAATCTGTCATCATTGTTGACGATAATAACCCATTCTTTTTATTTTCATTTCATTTTGGGCTTGAATTGATGTGCTGCATAAATCTGAATGAACTTCTTTAACAATCTCTCGAGCTTCAATTTGGTTTAAACATCTTAACCGCATTTGATCGAAAAGATAATTTAAAAAGGATATCATTTATTAGAGCATATGATAATGCTCTTTGTTTAATTTGGTTGGCAATAGAACTATTTTCGAGTAATTCTCCGGTTGTAAATATTTGATGATTGGTTGCATGATCATCCTTCTATCATTATTGCGGTTATTCGTATTTTTCGCCGATTTTATGCAAATTATCCATATCGAAATTTGAGAAGAACATCGTCCTTTTATAGAAATCGGTATGTCATCTTCTTACGAACACGCAAATTCCTTTGCGAAGTTTTGTTGAGCATCCATTAAGAAGAATTGTCTCGTCTCGGGATTAAGAAGAATGTTACATCAGGAATTTGTTGAAGTAATTTCAGAGTGTGAATATTGCTCAGTCGTGGTTTACAGTGTATTTACCGGCAATTTGATTGATAATTAATGGGAGTCTCCATAGATATCAATATTCTCGATTTCGTGTATTGTCGGTCGAACCGGTTATGAGAGCTTCATATTCGGCTTCGTTATTCGTGCATGGTTCTGTCGGAATGATAGGAAAAGGGCATCATCATTTTAGCCTGGAGTAATTAATCCTACTCCGGCTTTGCACGGTATGATTGTACGCTTGTCTTTATCTTTCCATACGAACGGTAACAAATCCCAGTAGAGTTCAATCGTTGCATGTTAGGGAATTTTTTACTTCGTGTTGTTCTATCGAGGTAGATCGTCATTAAGGGGTGATCTGTTGGAGGTGGGTGTCTTGTTAAGAAATCTGTAGGATTTGTCTTTAATAGCACGTAGCGGTACGAATGTTATGTCGAATTGTAAGCAGATCATTGCTGATGCTTTTAATCTCCGAAAGTGTCGGTCGTGTTATTAAATATTGTAACGGGTTAACTCTTGAAATAAGAGTTATTTTATGAGAAAGCATATAATGTCTTAGCTTTTGTTGCGAAGATCAAGGCTAAACAATGCTTCTCGGTGTCGGATATTTATTTTCATTGGAAGTAAACAACGACTCGAAGTAGTATAACACATTTCTTTTTCCTTCATCATTTACTTGTGCTAGTAAAGCTCCAAGTGAATTGTCCAATGCCGCGGTGTAAAGGATTAAAGGTCTTCCTAATGCGGGGAAATTTTGCTAAGGCAGGAGGTTGTCTAATATTGTTTAATGTCTTCGAGAGCATGTTGACACTTTTCATCCCACACGAATTTGGCATCTTTTCTAGTAAGGGCGGTAAGGGGTTGACATCTACCCGATAGATTGGAAATGAAAGAACGTCGTATGTATGCTAATTTTCCTTGGAAGGATCTCAATTGAGTTAGATTTTTAGGAGGAGGAGGCATATTTAGAATAGCTGATTTTGAGAGGATCAATTTATCCCGATGTCGAGCTACGAATCTGAAAATTTTCACGAGGTGACACCGAAGGCGCCGCTTTAAAGGTTCATTTTAAGATTATATCGTCGTAATCGTTCAAAGACAATTCTTAATCGTACTATATGATCATCTTTGTTCTTTTTATTAGCCGATCGTCGACATAACATTCGACTTGATTATGTATTAGTTCATCAAAAATTCGTGTCATGGTTCTTTGATAGAGTTGCACCAGCATTTTTCAGTCAAATGGCATAACCTTATAACAATATATACTGATGGGTGTTCGGAAAATTTGTATTTACTTTGTCTTCCGAAAACATTTTTATTTGGTTATATCACGATGATCCATCCATGAAAGAAAATATTGCATATTTTGATGCGATATCCTTATTAACTCGAGGAATTGATAAAGGAAATTCATCTTTTGGACATGCTTTGTTCAAGTCCTGTGGTATGAAGACTCTTATTTATCCCATTTTTCTTTTTAACGCACCACATTGGCTAGCCATGTTGGATAGTTTTCTTCTCGTATGAAGTGAGTCTCTTTCAATTTCTTGACCTACTGATGACTTGTTGCTGTTCGACACACATCCTTCTCGGAGCTTGTTTAGCGGTTTATGATTTGAGTCACATCCCAAGTTTATGGATTGCAATTTACGGGAGATAAACCGGGCATTTCGTCATAAAAGTCGGGCAAAGCTGTCTTTATATTCCATGGTAATTGATTTATGTCTTTTATTTCCCTGTCATTGGGAATGAACTAATAAAAGTCGGTTTTGGATTTTTCATTAGTTCCTAAATTTATTTCTTTTGGTTCATCGATTGTCGATTTAATTTCTTCTTCCTTCCAGGAGCATTTTCGGTGGAAGATCGAACTGATATTTCGAAATCACATTCTTCTGTGAATGACAAAGTCTGTATCATGTCCCAATGGTCCAGAAACTCCAGATCAACACCTTTTTAGAGTTAGAATTTAGTTTATTATCATTTCCACATTTGTTCGATGAAATGCGGTTGTTTTAAAGACCATTGTTTGAGCATTAAACTATTTTGAATGAATTTTCGTGCCCAAGGGAGAATGAAGCTCAAAAGGAATTTTCATTGATTGTGGAAGAAGTTTATACTTTCTATTTTTACATCATCTTTAGTGCAAGACGAAGTAGAGCCCGAGTCTAAACTTAATTGGCTTTGTCATCATTATATACTTCTTTGGTTATTAAATTCTCGATCTTAGAGTGGAGATTGGAGTTAGAGTCATAGAATGTATGTCTAATGATTGATTTTGTCATACATTGATTGAAATTGTTTCTCTTTGTCTTCTTCTTCTAAAGATATTTTGAATTGGGGTTCCTTTGACCACGGATGTACGTTCTTCTTCGGAGATAATTGGTTTTGGATTTCGGTGTGTCGAGAGGTTTCTTCCTTCATTGGCATGGCAACGATTGGATCTTCCTTCTCTCTCCTTCGTCCTCGTTCTAGCTCGACCTCGAGTGCGTGCAGCCAATCGTCTCTGTCTTTATTAGAAGAAAAATCCCTTTTCATTTATTTCTTTCTTTGTTCTTTTCTTTATATTTCGTTGTCTCTTTGGAAGATATTGCTTTATTTATAGGAGCATAATATCTTGCATCTTATGTATACCAATTTCATGGATTGAAAACGAGTTACGAGGTCTCTGCATAATACAAAATTCTCGTCCTTTAGTAAATATTTGATAAATTGATGTAATGAAGGAGATGCTATTTTATATTCATGGATCCATGGTCGCAAGTAAGGCATTAAAGAGGTGTCTGAATCGATAATGTGGAAATTTCTTGTTGTTGCGAGTTGGCTATTTTTAAGAGCTTGATATTATTGATCGAGGGCCGTTCTCCTTGTTGTTGAATCCTCTTAACATCATCGTATCCCTTGATAGTTGAGAGGCATCAATGTCTAAGTATGCGAAAGTTCTCGAATTCATAATGTTGATTGAAACTGGGTGATAAAGACTCTTGAAAGTATCGTGCCATTGATGTTCTTGTAATATATAGTGGACGATTGTGTTCGGTTGTCCAGAGCATGGAGTCATTGTCGAGAGAAGGTAATCTTTATTTGATTCCTCTAATGAGTAGGCTTCGTTTTGGGTAGTGCGGCAAGTTGAGTTGAGCGGGAAATGTCGGGGTCCGAAAGAGCACTGTTAATGATTCTCTGTTCTTTGATATGAGAGCGTCATAAATTCTTAATTTTTGCGAGGTAATTTTCTCGAGTGATCATTATAATCCACCTTATTGTGAATCATCATATTTCGAAGTTCGAGGATATATTGAATGATCTTATACCGGGTGTAATTATTTGTTTTCTTTTTCTTGTGGAGTTATCTGGGAGGTAAGATTTTTCCACTTCTCGAGTTAATTTATTCTTTCTCGATTGATTATCAATTAGTACGTTTACAGTCAGGACTCGATCTTTTATAAATCGAATTCATATGTAATTGAAGAATAGCAATGTCATCTTCATTTGTGTCATTGTCTGATTTCTCATTTCGTTTTCATTAGTTTAGTTGTCTTTAGATTGATCGTATACGTTGAAGCATTGTTTTATGAGGTTAGAATTCAAGTATTGGGTAGATTTCTCCAGAAGCATCATCAGAATGGACAAAATGTACGCAAAACTAGGATTGTTATTATTCATGATAAAAGTCATACGAAGTTATTGGCTTAAGGATTTTTAGATGTGGTAGACATAACTATCTGTCTGAAATTGAAATATTTAGAAGGTACAAAAGAAGGAGTTGCAGCCCCTTTGTTTGGAAGACCTCTAATCTTTTTCATTTTCTTGATTTTCTTTTTCTTTTCTTTCTTGGGAGATTTTGTAACTTGGTATTTATAGTGCTGAAATGCTATCCTTGTTTTTAGGATTAAGTTTCTCTATCGAAACCATATTGAGCGATCCCTTTTCGGGTTCTTTGAGTATTCTTTTGGAATGACTACATTTCCATCTTTAAAATTAAACTCTAACCAGTCTTTGAAGACAAAACATTTTCAATTTTATGTCGAGCATCCTTTGATAAGGACGATAATTAGGATTGTCCTTCATGTCGATATCTGTGGCCTTTTGGCTTACGGTAGCTTAAATTCGGGTATTTTAAGCAAAAATTTCTGAAATATTTCTTAGATGTCTGTTTTAAATGAATATACTTTATTCATTCTTTGAGCCATTGTTTTCTTCTCGATTGATCTTGGGATTGGTTGGTAAAGTTGTAATTGAGGTGATGTTTGTGATGTCAGAGGATTTTGTCGTTGCTTCTTTTGCTGCGAGGATTTGGTTGCATCTTTTGTTTGCCTTCTGCATATTTCCGGGTTTCTTTTCAAAAGTTTTGATAGTTTTTGTCTTTTCGAGTTTTTCTCCCGTTGCCTAAATGTCCTTGTATATTGAAGATTGGCGGCTTTCATGAGAGTAATTTTCAAAAGTTTTTATCGTAAATCCTTTAAGCATGAATGCTATGGGACCATGGATATTTTTGAAATGATATTCAACAGCATGTTGTTCTTGTAGTGTGGTTAACATTTCATCTTGGAATTTCTCAGCGTAAAATATAATGCAAGGTTTTCTCACGGTTTTGTTTCTCTACCACGATCACCAACGGTGGTGTGATGTTGTGCTCTATGAAAGCATTGAATAAAAAGGCTTTATTTCTGCAAAAGTTTGACAGTCCGTTCGTTCATACCGGTCGAAGGCAACTCCGTGGACGGTAACAGTTATCGGGCGTCATTTCCTCGGCATTACGGTAGCTTGCTCACAAATGTGTCGGATGTTGTCGGGGATTTCCCGTCCCATCGAACATTTTAAAGACGGGAGGAACAAAACCTTTAGGATGTGGTGAAGATAAATTCCCTCTGGTTGCCAGCTTACCCTTTGGAGTTAATGCTCCGACTTTTGCGAGCCATTATTTCTTCAATCTTTTGTTCCCTTATTTTGTAATATCCTTTTTAAGGTTTCGTTATGAGGAGAATTCTTTCTCTTTCAGAAACTGCTTTCTACGGCAGTTCTTTTGCTTTCGGGATGTGAATAGCCTCTGGTCTAATGATTTCGATATTTCGGAGAGATGCATTGGTGGTTTTTGCGAAGTCGTACAGGTTCTTCCATTCTTTGTTCGAGCCGACTTATTTGTTCATCTCGTTGTCGTATCACCTCTGCCAATTCCTCTTCATTTGATTCTCGCGCTAAGGAAGCGGATCGGGTTTCTACGTGTGCTTATTTACTTGACATTCTCATTGGAACTTTCGAAGTATTTTTTCCTTTTTCTTGTCTTGAAAGTTGTTTAATATCTTCTTTTGATTTCTTTAATCTCTCACGAAATGATTTTGTGGGAATGTTTTACGCAAATCTCTTCTTGTGAATTATTTGCGGGAGTGTTGGTGGTATCGAATTTCTTTGAGATGATTTTCGTCTCCATACATTATTTTCGAGTATATGGCGAGAATTCTCGGGTGGTGTATCATATCCGGTATAAGATAATTTGCTTTGTAGCATACGTACCAGAGTACGTCATTTTAGCGGTTGTATTTTCTGCCAGGCATTAGAATTGTCATATCGAGTTTGTCATTGGTGACCCATACATCTTTTATTCTAGGGCCCCGGTCGAAATTTTACTAGCACTCGAACACGATGTTCATCGGTGGGAATTGATAATCGGTTTCTTGATAATCAAATTTCAGTTGCTAAAATTCTCCTTTTCATGGTGTTGGAGACTGCACAACCCATTTTATATAATAACTTAGATAATGAACATTTTTCTTTCGTCTTAATCTCTTAAACAGCGAATGTACGGCACAAAATGGGGAGATCTTTTGGTTGAAAAGATTGTCGGTGTATTCGCGGGAATTGGAATATATTGATTTTCCTCCAAAAAGGAAGGATTTCCAAAAATAATGCAGTTGAAATTCAGACCTTTCAAATTATCGTTTTCGTTCCACCTTTTCTTTCTTTTAAATGAAGGAGTTTCATGAACGTTCCTTGAAGAAGATCCGATCTCATACATAGATGATGGTGGAACATCAACTTCCTTGTAAACTTGTTTTCCTTTCTTATCACTCTGTCTTTTCATTTCTTTAAGGGTGTAAGGTTCTTCGGGTGTATATTCGGGTAAATTGTCGTAAAATTGAAAGTCTTCATAAGGTTGGCAAATTCTTGAAAAGATTGAGAATTAGTTTGATATGGATTATCTAATATGAATTCGTTTCCTTAAATAATGTGTCCATTATGATAGAGGAGGATTTTCATATTGGTATGTCGAAATCTTGAAAGCCAGAAAAAGATCGAATTCGGAGAATCCAATGCGATTACCCTATAATTTCAAGAAAAACGAATATTATCGACTTACATAAGTAGGAATTTTTATTTTTAAAATTTTGAAATGAAAAACAAATGATAAAAAAAGATGAGAAGAAGATTGTCCCCCGGCGGAGTCGCCACTCTTGGTAGCGATGGAAAGAAGAAAATATATATGTGGTGCGACCGCGGTGGGATGTGGTTCGTGGTGTTTGATGATGATGATGTCATCATGTCATCGCCATCCCGATATATCATGTATTCATCAGGTCGCCATCCCAATATTGCTTTAGTTTTATTCGTATAAATCCTATGAAGGATTTGGGAATTTTAGGGCTAATAGTAGAAAAAGGTGTTTATGATAATTCTTATATGAGGATATTAAGAATAACGTATTCTAAATTTCATAATGAAAATAAGGTAAACCGAGGATTTTGTTTTGGGTTCTTTCGGATCTCATAGAGGTAAGCCTACATAGTTAATTACATCTTAAACAATTCTCGATTGTTTAAGAAGGCTTACGATTATGTTAGTCATTTGTTTTCCTAAAAGATTTATTTTAAGGAGAGATGTACCCACTATCCTCCCAAATGTCGTTATATCATGTTATTGAATACTTTAGGTATTATATGCAGCCTAAAGGTTTTGGTTTTGTTGTCATGTCGTTGTTGTGTTGAAAAGTTCGGAGTTATATGTCTAACTTTAAAAGTTTTTTTTGTTTGATTTTGTTGTCTTGTTGAAAAGTTTCGAGGTTATATATGCAACAAAAAGTTTTGTTTTGTTTTGTTTCTAATATTCCGTCGTCGGCGTCTGCAAAACGAGTTAGCACACCCTATAACATGTAAAGAAAATCTAATAGATTTCTTGTCTTCATCTGAAGAAAATATCGTGAAATAATATCATAGAATATGTTAAGTTATTTTGAAATATCGGCTTCATGCTAATCATGTTGTTTTTAAATGTCAAATTTTCGTTGATTACGTCAACATCGATTTATGTTAGTTGTAACGATTTTAGAATGTCAATTATGTTGAATTGTTGATTTTGAGTTTGAGCTTAAATTTCAGGTTAGGTAATACATCAAAAGATTTAAAAGTTAAATTAAATCTTAATTGGAAGTAACTTGGGCTAATGTCTGGTTGAACCTAAGTTAAATTCAATGTTGATTGAATTTGATTAACTCGAGTTCATGTCTGTTTAGTTAAGTTAAAGGTTTAAATTCGAAGTATTGATTGAATTAACTTGGATTCATGTACGATTGAATCTAAGTTAAATTCAATGTTGATTGAATTTGATTAACTTGAGTTCATGTCTGTTTTGAACTTAAGTTAAAAGGTTTGGTTTTGGATGGACTTAATTAAATTTTAAACCTTGTTTAAATAGGATTTGAGAGTTAATCGAAGCCCCAATAAATTAGACTTAATTAGAATTATAGACCATTAAATCCATTTTAGAGGTAAGGATTTAAGTCTTAATCGAAGTCACATTTTGTCGGACTTAGATTTAGGATTGTCTTAAGTTCATTAGTTGAACTCGAAGTTCGGTTTGATTTAGTCAATGTAGATTAGACTTAACTTTGGTTTAGGTTGAATTTAGGTTCAATATGGATTGGACCTAAGATTTAGATTAACTTGATTCAGAGTTGGATTGAATTCAGTTAGGTCATGTTGAATTTAAGTTAGGTTCGATAGGGATTGAACCTAAGATTTGGGTCTAACTTGAGTTCAAGTTGGATTGAACTCGAGGATAGGTTATGTTTGAGTTAAGGTTCGATGTGGATTGAACCTAAAGTTTAGGTTAACTTGAGTTTAAGTTGGGTTGGGTTTAGGTTAGGTTCAATGTGGGTTGAACTTCAGAGTTTTTAGGTTAACTTGAGTTGAGTTAGGTTGGACTCAAGTGGGTGGGATAGGTTAGAGTTCAATGTAGTTTGAACTGGGTTTTTTGGTTAACTTGATTGAGGATTGGTTGGACTCAAGTTAAGGCTTAGTTTTAGGTTAGGTTCAATGTGGGTTGAACATAAGATTCAGAGTTAGCAGGTTAGAGTTAGGTTGGACTCGAGTTAGATTAAGGATTTAGGTTAGGTTGATGTGGGTTGAACTGGGTTTAGAGTTAACTTAGGTTGAGTAGGTTGTACTCAGTTATGTTAGGTTTAAGTTAGAGTTTAATGGGTTAGACCTAAGGTTTAGGATAAGCTTGAGTTGAGTTAGGTTGGACTCAAGTTAGGTTAAGTTAACTTAGGTTCGATGTGGGTTGAACTGAGATTTAATTAACTTGAGTTGAGTTATAGGTTGAATCAGGTTAGGTTAGGTTTAGGTTGGAGTTGATGTGGGTTGAACTGGAGTTTAGGTTAGCAGGTTCGAGTTAGGTTGGACTCGAGTTAGATTAGGTTGGTTAGGTTCGATGTGGGTTGAACTGGAGGTTTAGGTTAACTTGGGTTGAGTTAGGTTGGACTCAAAGTTATATTATGTTGAGTTAGGTTCGATGTGGGTTGAACCTAAAGTTTGGAAATTAACATGAGTTCGAGTTAGGTTGGACCTGAGTTAGATTAGGTTTAGGTTAGGTTCGATGTGGGTTGAACTGTAAGGTTTGGGTAGCTTGGGTCTGAGTTAGGTTGGACTTCAAGTTATGTTAGGTTTAGGTTAGGACATTATGGTTGAACCTAAGGTTTAGGTTAACTTGAGTTGAGGATTGGGATGTGGACTCGAGTTAAGTTAGGTTTAGGTTAGGTTGATGTGGGTTGAACCTAAGATTTGGGTTAACTTGGGTTGAGTTAGGTTGGACCTGAAGTTAGATTAGGTTTAATTTGATTTAGGTTGATGTGGGTTGAACTAAGTTTGAACTGACTTAAATTAATGTGAATTGACTTAAGTTAGGTTTAAGTTTAGTTTAGGTTCATGTCGGGTTGAACCTAAGTTTTGGTTTGACCCAAGTCAATGTAGATCATGCTTAAGTTAGGTTTTAAGTTTGATTTAGGTTGATATGGGTTTTTAACTTTAAGTGTTTGGTCTAAGTTTGATTAAACCTTAGTTAGTTAAGGCTTAATGGTTTATTAGGTCTAAGGGTTAGACCTGATTAGGGTTTAAGTTTGATTAAACCTTAGTTAGTTAAGGCTTAATGGTTTTAGTGGAGTGCAAGGGTTGGGCAGTAGGGTTTAAGTTTGATTAAACCTTAGTTAGTTAAGGCTTAAAGGTTTAATTGAGTGCAGGGTTGGGCAATTAGGGACTAGTATGATTAGGCCTTAGTTAGTTAAGACTTAAAGGTTTAATTAGGTCTAGGGTGAACTTTAATTAGGGTTTAAGTTTGATTAAACATTAGTTAGTTAAGGCTTAAAGGTTTAATTAGATTACAGGGTTAGACTGAGTGGGTTCAAATGATTAAACCTTAGTTAGTTAAAAAGGCTTAAAGGTTTAGTGGAGTGCAAGAGTTATACTGTTAGGTTTAAGTTTGATTAAAGCCTTAGTTAGTTAAGGCTTAATGGTTTAGTGGAATTAAGGGTTGTAATTAGGGTTTGGATTGATTAAACCTTAGTTAGTTAAAGCAAAGGTTTAATTCATTTAATGGTTAGACCTAATTAGGGTTTAGGTATGATTAAACCTTAGTTAGTTAAGGCAAGGTTTAATTAGGTCAGGGTTAGACTAATTAGGGTTTAAGTTTGATTAAACCTTAGTTAGTTAAGGCTTAATGGTTTAATTGAGTCTAAGGGTTGGAACTGTAATTAGGGTTTAGGTATGATTAAACCTTAGTTAGTTAAGGCTTAATGTTTTAATTGGGAGTGCAAGGGTTAAACTTCAATTAGGGTTTTAAGTTTGATTAAAACATAGTTAGTTAAGGCTTAATGGTTTAATTAGGTCTAGGGTTGAATTTAATTAGGGTTTAGATTATGATTAAACCTTAGTTAGTTAAGGCTTAAAGGGTTTAGTGGAGTGCAGGGTTGGGCACAATTAGGGTTTAAGTTTGATTAAACCTTAGTTAGGAAGCAAGAAAGGTTTAATTAGATTAAGGTTAGGCTTTAATTATGGTTTAGGTATGATTAAACCTTATGTTTAAGGAGGTTAATTAAGTTTAGTATGTCTTTAAACCTAATTAAGGGAGTTTAGTTAAGTAGTAATTGATTTAATATGTGTAAACTTAATTAAAAGAGTTTAATTTTTGTTAAACCTAATTTAGGTAAGGTTTAATGGGTTAATTAAGTTTAGTGTGTCCTTAAACTTAATTGAAGAAGTTTAATTTTTAATGAAACTAATTTAGGTAAGTTTAGTGGTTAATTAAGTTTAGTGTGTCCTTAAGCAATTAAAGGAGTTTGATTTTTGTTAAACCTAATTTAGGTAAGGTTTAATTGGTTAATTAAGTTTATTATATCTTTAAACATAATTAAAAGAGTTTGATTTTTTTATTAAACCTAATTTAGGTAAGGTTTAATTGGTTAATTAAGTTTAAGTGTGTCCTTAAACTTAATTAGGAGTTGATTTTATTAAAACTAATTTAGGTAAGGTTTAATTGGTTAATTAAGTTATTATGTCTTTAAACTTAATTAAAAAGAGTTGATTTTATTAAACCTAATTTAGATAAGGTTTAATTGGTTAACGCTCAGTTTAGTGTGTCCTTAAACTTAATTAAAAGAGGTTTGATTTTACTAAACCTAATTTAGTGAGTTTAATTGGTTAATTAAGTTTAGTGTGTCCTTAAACTTAATTAAAGGAGTTTGATTTTATTAAACCTAATTTAGGTAAGGTTTAATTGATTTAAATGTCATTTAAGCCTTAATTGAATCTAATCTTGTCATTTTAGACTCAAGTGAGGTTGTGTGCTATCATAGGCTAGAACCAATTTGAAACAGAATTGTTGATGAAAATAGTTCAATTTTACAAAAGGTTATTTTAGGATCAAAATTATTTAATTAATAAATGCTTTTAACCTAAATTTCCAAATGTCATTTAAGATTGTGTCTATGACTTAGAAATATTTTTCCTAGGGTCATTGTTTGTTGCCCTATCATTTCTGATCATTTGTATTTTTATTTTCTTAATTTTCAAATTTTTATAATTATTATTTGACAATTACAAAGAAATTTGAAAATTCGAAAAAGTATTCTAGCCATGTTTACGTCCTTAGAAAAATTATGGAAGGTCCCTAAGAACACTTAAAGATAAATGCCTCAAAGTTTCATATTTTTGATTTATAGATAATTATTAATAATTAAAATACTCTAGAGAGTATTTAATTAATTAAAAATTAAATACTAAGAATAAAATTATGATTTTGGTCTCATAATTTTCTTCTCTTGAGAGCTTTCCAGAATTATTTTATTTTATTTTAGGACCTGCGGTTAAAGAGATATAAAGATTTTTCAAGTTTAAGGGATTAAAAAAAATTTTTTTTTTAATTCCACGCCGCCGAACTCACGCCCGTTCGACGCGTGTCCTCGGAGGCGTCGAACGGGCGGGAAGATCCCGTGCAGTGGTCGGACCGCGGGGCTCCGTTCGGTGCAGATGCGCGTCCGTTCCTGAGCGCGGATCGGACGGCGCGAGAAAATTCGGGATTTAATCCGAAGTCCATCCCAACCATTGAACTTGAGCTTTAATATCTGCTCGTTTCTTGATGATTGAGTGATTTTTTTAAATGATCATCTAGACAAGTAGTATCGTCAAGTACGGTGATGATACACTTTTGAGCTATCAAAAATACATGATTTATTAAAAACATGAATTATTTTGCAAATATAAATTCCATACCTTGGCCCATAGTGGTCCAGTCGAGATCGGACCTGTAGTTTGTCCTTCTTGGACCCACAGAGAAGATTGTGGAAGCGGCAATTTGTTCCGAGAGGATTTGTGGTTGGAGAGGAATTTGGGACTTGAATACGTTGGGCTAATTTTAAATGGCTCGAAATTGGCCAAATGGGTTAGATCTATGGGCGGGTTTCACTCTAAAAGATAGTGGGGACTCTTAGGAGGAACTTTTATGTTGGGAGCGGGAGGATTTGGCGGCTATGGGGTCTCTTCAAATATTTTCTTCCCCCACCCAGCTGGTTCGGCCCGAGGGCTCTATTTATAGCCAAATGATGGAGTTGGCTTGCCTTAGGCTGTTCTTGGGCATTACTTATCTCCCCTACATGCTGATTGGGTGATCGGTGGCGGGAGATAAGCTTAGATTTTTCTCTCTAAGTATTTCATGATGAATTTCATCTCTTGCCTCTTATTAAATTGTGGCCATTGTGGGGGTTGCTTAGTAATTTGTTGGTAGAACTGCTAAGGAGCTTACAACTCGATCCATGAGCTTAGAGAAGTGATGACATATGAAACATAGCACAGAACTGTCATCACCATTCACCGTAGTGAAAGTTACATGTGAGTTTTCTCCTCGTCGGTGGCTTAGGTGGTGGTCATTTTTTGACCTATGTTGGCCGGCCACCTTAAGGAGGGAATGAGGGAGGTGATGACACCTCATTCCATGCATAACCATGGGGGGTTAAGCCATGGATGATGGGCTTTAGGATGGGCTTTAGGATGGGCTTTAAAATGAACTTTAAAATGGACTTTTTATATGTTAAGAGGCTTTTAAAATGAATTAGCCCAATTAAATATGAAGAGCCCACTTGTATTTTCATCCCTCCCCTTTAATTTCCATTTTAATTAATTTTTTATTAATTAAAATTGGTGGAAATTATTTGATTAATCGATTTACTAATTGAAAGTGATTTCAAATTAATTAATTGATTATTTTTGTCATTTTATGTCATTTTATGATTTTTAATTTAATTTTCATTTTAATTATGTCATTTAATCAAAATGTTGGAAATTAAATCATTAATCATTTTAATTAATCGAAATGATTTTGAAATTAACTATTTGATTAATTTTGTTATTTTTATGTCATTTTTATCTATTTTAATTAAAATAGATAAGTGTTGATGATTTTGTCTTAGGTTGACCCGAGTTAGACCAAATTGGTCAATTGATTTAAGATGTCAATTCTGTGAATTTTGTCATTTTGGTGTTTTAAATGTGTTAGTGGGTGAAAGGTTGATTTATGGGTCAACGGGGTGGTCATTAGATACCGAGAATTCGACCGATTTGACGAGATTGACTTTTTAGGTCGTAGGGGTGACTGCCAGGATTGACGGTGTAGATTATTGGGTACGGATTTTGACGATTTGACCGAGAGTTGACTTTTTAGGTCGTAGGGTTGACCTATGGGATTGATAGTGTAGGTCACTGGGTACGGTTTGGCCAGTTTGACCAAAGTTGACTTTTTAGGTCGTAGGGGTGACCTATGGGGTGTTGTGGTGTAATGCGTCTGGTTTGACCAATTTGACCAATGACTTCTTGGTCATAAGACATTATAGGATCCTTCGGTGTAGATCATTAGGTATGGTTTGACCAATTTGACCAATGTTAACTTTTTTAGGTCACGGGGTTATTCTTGAGGATCACTGATGTAGGTCATTAGGTCTGGTTTGACCAATTTGACCAAAGTTAACTTTTTTAGGTCGGGGTGACCAATGGGAGTCCTTGATGTAGGTCATTATGTCTGGTTTGACCGGTTTGACCAAGATTAACTTTTAGGTCGCGGGTTAACCTATGAGGTTAACGGTGTAGGTCGTTAAGATTACTGGTTTTGACTAATTTGACTAGGAGTTAACTTGTTAGGTCAAAAGGTTAGGCCTATGGGGTCAACGGTGTAGGTCATTAGATCTGGTTTGACCGGTTTGACCAAAGTTAACTTTTTAGGTGGAGAAGTTGACCTATGGGGTCAACTTGAGTGTAGGTCATTAGTGCAGTTTGGCCAGTTTGACCAAAGTTGACTTTTTAGGTCATAGGGAGTGACTATCGGTGACACTTCCTTATAATTGTTCGGTTCGGCTTGTATCGGCAATGACATAGGCGTAAGAAGATATGTCTATACTTGATCGTATCTCTCTGTGGTCGATAGTTCTTCTTTGTACGTCTCTTGTCGGCTGTAATCATCGATGTTGTTTTAGGATTGTCTGCGATCTTACGCCGCCATCTACGATTGTTTCACGACGGTCCTTTGATCGGCCAGTTTTGTAGTTGTTGCGGCTCCGCCTCGATAGAAGAACCCTCCTTAGCGGCCTTCATTTTTGGTAACGTAGCTTTGCGATTTTTCATTTGGATTCATCGAATGTCGCGTCTGCTTGATGATGCATTTTTGTTGATCTAGACACCAAAGTTTGTAACCCTTGGTTCCGAGTGGATATCCGATGAAAATGCACTTAGCTCTTGCTTCCGGCTTATCATCTAACATGAGGCGTAAACGTCTTGTCAAAAACTTTGATTATCGTAGTTACACAGTTTTCATACCACATCTTGAAAAGGAGTCTTTATATCGATAGGCATCGATGGACATCTGTTGATAAGGTAGCGATCGATTGACACGGCTTCACCCAAGAAACTTTTGGTTGACTTGCCTCCAGTAACATACACCTCACTCTCCAGAATGCTTGTTCATCCTTTCAGCTAGGCGTTACGGTGAGGAGTGTTCGGTTGTCTTGTGTCTTGTGATGCCATTCTTCTGCACGGCTCTCAAAGCTGACCTAAACGATTACTCTAAATAGTCGCCAGTTCTCGAAGTGTTCAGTTTGCTCCGTTTTGTTTTACGGCGAAGTTAGCAGAGTCTACAGGGCGCTAGCTTCATCCTTTAGTTTTAAAGGATGGGAACCCATCTGCCCTACGAGATTGTGATCGTCAATGATAGACATGAAGTATCTCCCTCCTCGGCGAGTACGAGTTAAATTTGGCCCCAGCAAATCCTTTGTGTGCGTGTCAGTGGCTTCTTCGATGTATGATTTACAGTGAGAACTTCACCCTGGTAGCCTTCACGAGTACACAGCATTCACAGAATTTAATTTCATGACTCGATCTCGGCATAGCAGTTTTGCTGCGGCTCTGCCATCCTCTTTCCTTGTACCGTCATATTGTAATACAGTCTGTCAATCTCTAGTTAATTGCATTTGAGGATTTCCGTGACGGGATAAAACTAGAGAGTATATGTGCTTTCTTTCGACCCCTTTCATGATAGGTGAACCTTTGAAGTATTCGTCAGAGCCGTTCTCACCGCCTTGAACGTGTATCCTTGAATCAAGTCTTAAAGTTAGTTTGCTTTTCGCTCGGGAACGTCTTTGACGTGTTGAAGTATCCGCTCGGCTCCTTGAACATCTTTATTCTTATTCTCGCATTGCAGTACACTGTGATGTTTATTCATCTCCCAGTAGAGCAGACCGCCGTTTGCCATTTGCGATGTCTCGAGCCGGTCTTTGAGGCTTTGTGGAAGAACACCGTGAGGATCACTCATGGCTGGATTCTGATTCACAGTATCTCGGAAGCTAGCTAAGAAGTAACACAGCCATACGAGATACACTTGCTTCTCACAGAGTCTTGTTTCTCTGAGAAAGCTTTCTTTCTGTCCGAGACCGAGTTCCTCACAGTGACCTTCTTTGTGATGACCTTTGTTAGATCTCTTGAAGGAGCGGCCTCTTCCTTTCTAGTTTTGATATGTTCTGATCACTTTTGGAACCTTTCTTGCTCGGTCTTCCTGCTTGTCCAGTGTCTCCTTGGCTTCTTCTTTCATGTCATGCTTCTTTTGAAGTTCCTTGGCTACGATCGGAAGTTGAACCTCTTCAGTAATGGTACGTACCCTACCATAGAGCATCACATCTCAAATGCTCGTAGCTCTTAGAATAGAGTTCTACTTGGCCAATGATGACTTATTCTAAATTGTCCAATCTTAATCGATGTTTTCAAGATAAATACATCGCGTCTTGTTGAACTAAATCAATCAACAAAACCCCGTTGTCTTCATGCATTTTGAATGGAAATTATAGCATTTGCTGAAAAAGTACGGTAGCTAGAGATTTGAGTCGTATAAAGTACCTGATTTGGCCCGAGTACTGGCCGGTTGTCACCCGCCGACGAGTTGTCTCCCCTCGGCCTCCCTCGTGCTTTGTCGCCCGAACTCGGGGGAATTATTAGGCTGACGGAGCCCTTTCCGGAATGGCGTTCTTCTCGGTCGGGTCGGACAGCAATGTTGCCGAACCTTGCAGGCTTCTGCAACGCCTGTTGGGCTGATGGGGCGCTCTTATCTTTACTCTCAACGGCGAAGTCGTTCTTTCCGATGAGATTTCTCGATGTCCAAATTTGGGTGGAAGGACCCATTATCCGCAAAGAGCTCTTCAGCAAGATCTTCCGTGAACCGCCTAACACCTTACGGTCCCTGCGGATTAGCCAAGAAAAGATCCCATTGAGCCTTTAAGAAACCACTCCTTGCTTCCTTTCTAATTTCGGTTATGTGGCCGAAATGAAGGCACAAAGTGCTGTGTTCAGCGGGATTCCTATGGCGAGATTGTACTGCCCAATGCCCGCAGTTCGCAGGAGCACTGCGGTACTCCGAGCCCTCTGCAGTGAGCCACCTTGAAGGCTTGTCGAATTCTTCTTCTGTTGAGAATTAGCTACATCAGTAGAGCCACAGCTGGCCGATTACTTAAAATCTGCGGATCTTGGACTTCTGTACTCTGCCGAGCCCCGAGTAGGTCGCGCCTCCAGCTGATCGCCTGCGGATCTTTCTACTTGACAATGTGCGAGCAGAGGACATTTCACCTCTTCCGTCGCACACGGGTGAGCGGCCCAGCGAAGAACGGTTCCGAGATTCGAACTCCCGAGGCGAGAGGCTGAGGGCAGCATGATTTGCGAGTCTCGTGCAGATCTCGCGGGTAAGCCTCACTGTGCCGGGCTCTATCTGACGCTCGCGAATCCCTGTCACACAAGGGAAAAAAGTCGGTAGCGCAAATCCGCGCCGGCTGTTCAGCCTGCTTTATGATGCGGCTGGCGCTCTATCGCGATCCTCGGATCCACTGGTATTTCTTCAGTTGGACTCTCCGCCTCGATCCTTGGCCTCGTCGCGAATTCTTCTACGGGATAGCGATCACGTAAGCGAGCCCGAGCTTTTCCGACCTCCGGCCGAGCTCATATCGTGTCTTGGCCGGTACCGGCTGTAACCTTGACGGTCGAATGGAGGAGGGAACATCTGAGCGGATGTAAAGTTCTGCGACGAAGAACTCCGAGCGGCACCTGCGCCGGGGTGCGATAAAATGGAATTGTCGAACTACTTTCACTTGAACTCGAAACCCTTTCTGACCACGAGAACTTGGATTTCGAAGAAACGGCGAGGGCGGGTTGCTAAAGGACGCTACGGTGTCGACTGTCTGGTTTCTGCCGAGGCTTAAAGAAGACTCCCTACATATTTGTTGGAGTTGTTTGACACTGCGAGAGGAGCCTCTAAGAAGCAAACTCACCGAATGAGATATTTCCTTACTCAAGATCTGGAAGGCGAGATATCTATGTGAAAATGCCGTTCGCAGACGGCGCCGGTGTTGTGGAAAATTGACTTGGCTAGAAGAACATCAAAGAACAAAAGCAAACACGAAGAAACGCGAAAACGATTGCGTGGTTCGGTCTCATGGACGGCAACGAGAGGGAAACGTCAAGGGGTCACTATATGGCAAAAGAAAAGAGTACGTAACACAAAGATGAGCCTCTAAATCTTTCATGGATATTCATTTGCTCCCAAAGACCCCTTAAGATGCTCTCCTCACCTTTCCTCAAGGCTAATCTAACTCTCTCAATTCTTGGACAGAATTTCTCACTTGCCTCTACACATATACCCTTCGCTTTAAGCCTCACCCTCATCTATATAAAATAGAAGGAGCCTAAACAAGAGGCTTAAAGGATGGGCAACAAAATGAAGAATGCTTGCTTTGCCTTTAGTCAATTGTGAGTCACTATTAACACTGCAGATAGTAACGGAATCGTTATAAGCTGTGGATATTTGTAACTATAATTTATATTGACTTCTTGGTCACATTTATTTATTACTCTGCAAATTCAAAAAAAAAAATAATAATTTATATTTCTATGCATTTTCATACTTACCACATAAGTATTACGTAGTTAAATACCCAAAGTTTGATATTTATGTTTATAACACCGTATTGTCGTAACCTTATCCATGAAAACTTCCTTGTTTCACATTTTTAAAAAATAATAATTGTGACATTTTTTATGTGAAGTTAAAATGTCAATATGAATGTTTTAGGTGTTAGATATGTAAATACTTAAGAATTGTGTGGTATGCATGTAAATGCCCTTTTTTAATATTAAAAAATTTGAATTTAATTGATTATAAATAATATACTAATTGATTTATTGTAAATTTAACTATAAAATTAGAATAATTTAATGAATAATTAAATTTTCAATTAAGATCAAAAAATTTGAAAATTTGATGATGCTGGGTAACTTAAATATTATTAAAGATTATTAACTAATACAGTAATTTAATAATCACTTAACTAATACAGTAATACATTACAGGACATTAAATAAATTTTATGCTTTAATATATATATATATATATATATATATATATATATATATATATATATATATATATATATATATATATATATATATATATATCAATCTACATATTCGTCTGATCTTAAGAAATTAAAATTGGTCTAATTGTAAATTTTACATAATGATAAAAATTTATCAATTCATTTGTTTTCTTAATTTCTCTTATTCATATTGATTATTTAATTCTTAATTGATATAGAGCCATTTGTTTGATTGTTACTTCAATTTTTTTTTCTTCTCTTAATTGAAGTGTTTTAAGATAAAAAATAATACTTTGCATTCTATTTTAGAACTAAATCATTATTTTTTATTTTATAAATTCTAAAAAAGATGTTATTAAATTACATAAATATGATTTTTATTATTTTATGTAAGGATAATTCATCTAATTCAAATTCCATAAAATATGTATGTAATTAGGAATAAAACAAAGAATTTTACCAGAGAGAATCATAATCACTGCAAAAAATTCAATATTTTTTAAATAAAACAATAATAAAACTACATTTTTTTCCTTTTTTTTTATATATCTTTTTTTTACACAAATCTCAATGTAATTTTAATTTAAAATTCATTTTGACTAAAGAAAAAAAAATCTCATCGACCCCATTTATTTTGAACTTTAGATGAGGGATGATTGTTTAAGATAAAATGAAGAACACATTATAATATGATTGAATATAATGTTTTTTGTCCCAATAAGCATGATGTAATTTTACAATAATAATCAAAAAAAATTTTTAAAGAAAGTTATATATTTATATAACATTCTTATAATACCAGCATGTTTTATATGTAAATCTACCATTAAATCTTTTTAAATAATATATATAATTTAACCGTCAATATTTTATAAGTTATTAATGATTTAATCATATAATTATATGTATGACATTTTAAATTTATAATTTTTTCCAAAATAAAATATCATCTCAGATTATTAATTTGGTGAATGGATGGAAGATAAATTTGAATAATGATAAACATATTTGACATAGTTTTATTTTATTTATTATATCTGACTATAAGTTTAGGCTTTGATAATGACTGGATTAACAATTAGCATCTTTAATTTAAGCACGCTATAACTTTAATTATATAACTGAACAATCCTAATGTTAGAGGTAAAAGAAGCGGAGAATTCGAAATTTGTAACAGAAAACGAAATAGGCTGCGGCGGATTATTGGACGGAATCGAAATTTGCGTTATGACTTAATTAATATTTTAATCTATAAATATCTGAATGTTTGTAATACAGTGCGTACTGTTCTTTGGCTTCTTGCAATTAAGGAGAGTTCCAGTAATCAATCCACTGCGAAGCGGCCCACCTCCACCTGAAGAGTGATTTCCACATATTTTCGGTAATATTTTTCCTTATGGTTTATTTTGATTAATTATGATACAAGATATAGAAATATATAATTATATATCTATATCTTGTTACAATTAAGGAGAGTTCCTGTACCATTCATTAAAGATTTTAAATTGAGAGAAATGAGATAACTACAGTTCTTCAAGAGAAGAAAAGGGCAAAGTAATTAAGATTTATATTAATTTTCTCCTTTTCATTTCTTTTTTTTTTCGGCTTTAATTCAACTTTTAAGAATATCATTTAAAAGAATACAACCTTTTTTTATTATTTTATTATTTTATTTGAATTATTATTATTTTTATTATTTTATATCTTACCTGTAATTCTACAAATGCAGAACTACTTTTTTTTTCTTTTTTCATTTTCACATAATTTAAGAAGAGAAGTTCTAATATTTTATTTGATTTGAAACAAGTAAAAGAAAAAGTAAAAGATAAATTTTATCCTTTTTCATTTTATGTTAAAGAAAAAAAATAGAAAAACAAAAACATACAAATGTAGTAAAATAATATGGAATTTTATCGAGCGTGTAAATATTTTTAAAGATAGATTAAAATTATTTTTGTTTTGAAATAAATCCTAACATAAAAGTTACACTTTGACACAAAAACAATTTAACAAATTCAAATGGGCGCCACCTCAAGTCAGTCTTCTTTGTTTCTCCTTCAAATTTTAGATGGGTTTCAGGTTTAGTTCAATATTATTACTATTTATTCTTTATTTTTTATTTTAATTTTCGATCTGCATCAATAATAATTTGCATTGTAATTCCGATCGTCATATATTTCCTCTCTGCATTTATGTCTTCCAATTTTCATTTTTTTTAATTTCAAGAAAAGATTATTTTTTTTTGCAAAAAATAAAGAAATAAAAAAAAGGTTTCGGCCTGGTTCTTTCTTGTGACTTCATGGTAAATAACTTTTCTATTTTATTTATTGTTTTATCAGACTGAAATTTAATTTCTCAAATTAAATTAAAAACTTTAATCTATATATTTCAATCTGCATCTTACTCTCCTCTTGCAAAATTAAAGTTGGTTAATTAGTTAGTTTTGCAATATGAAAAGATTAATTAGTATAAGACCATTTATTCATATGTTTATATATAACTTCTCTAATTCACATTCATTATGTACTCAATTCATGCAGAGCCCTTTGTTTGTTTGATAACTACTTCAATATATTTTCTTTATTTATCTTAACTTTCTATTTCTTTTTAACTTTTATCTTAAGTTTCTTATTTTCAGAAACGAAAATTTAATGATCAGTAGATAAAAGTACTTTACATATTATTCTAAAAATTCATTACATAGCACCAAAATAATTATGTCAATGGGAATAAAATAATAACGATAAATAAAATTTTATAAAAAATTATCACAGAATGTTAAACAAATTTAAAATTGCTATTTAATTTTCTAGAAAAATAAATTTTTCATGAGCTTGTATTTCATAATTTTAATAAATGAATACAAATATAGATTTAAATACAAATAAAAATTCTTTTTTTTTTCAAAATTCAAGAGTTTCCTGCATTTAAAGAAACTATAGAAAATAATATTCCCAATCTCAACGTCGACTGCATTAAAATTTTTAAATCGAGAAACCGTCAATCTGAATTATAACTCTTGTAATAAAATGTGGTCGATGACAAAATAATTCTAGTGCATATAATTTTCTCTTTCTGCATTTGAATACATAAATTCCACATTTCATTTATAAGCAGAGATTGCAACAAGTCGACAATTCTTTCAAAAAAAAATTCTAATATAATTTTTCTTATAAATTGGCATCTACAGAGATAATAATGGCTCATAGTTATCCTTACTTTGAGCACGACTTTGTTCATCCCTCACAATACATCCCTCCACTCGAGTAAGTTTTCTCTAATATATTTGATTGACTACTCTCTCCTTACTTTATTTATGTATAACTTAGAAAAATATAATTATTGCTGCAGGGTTTGTATTGATAATGAAACGTCCGATGATTTTAGTATTGTCAAGGTATTTCTATCAGTAGAATAATTTTTATTATCTTGCCACACAATATATTTATATCTATTTTTCTTTGTTATTGTTAAATGCAGATCAACGGTGCAAACAAGCACGACATTCTTCTTAAAATAGTTCAAATTTTAAGTGATTTGGATCTTATCATCTCCAAATCATACATTTCATCTGACGGTGATTGGTTCATGGATGTCTTCCATGTAACCAATCAACATGGTCATAAACTGAAAGATCCCACCCTTATATGTTACATACAGCATTATCTCAATATTGCCCAACAACAAGAAGAAGCTTCTAACCCACCCCAAGTAAAAATCAGCCATGAGAGGATAATGAACTTTAATAATTTCGCTACCACAGCCCTTGAACTTTGTTTTCTTGATCGCCCTGATATTTTCTCTGAGGTCATTGATGTGCTCTCCAAGCACTCCTATGTAATTGACTCCGGTGAGCTATGGACTCACAATGGTCGTGTCGCATGTATCATTTACTTAAAAGAACATGACAAGAATCTACCCATATTTGATCAAGAACGTTTTAACTACTTGGGAGATTACCTAGCAAGTTTGATGAAAATGCATCATTTCGTTAAAGAATTATGGAAGGTGCAACTACGAAACCCTTCAACATGTCAGATCCATACAGAGAGGCGATTACACCAGTTATTGCAAGAGAATAAAGATTATGAGGTAGACGACAAAAATAATGAAGCAGAATGTTCACCTCACGTATCAATTGAGAGATGGAAGGAAAGAGATTATTTGGTTGTCAATGTGAAGAGTAAAGATAGACCCAAGTTAATGTTTGATACACTGTGTGCTCTCATGGATTTAAACTATGAAGTGTTTCATGGCTCTGTTAGCACCAAAGAATCAGTGGCACATCAGGTATTTAATTAACTTTGAATTTTTAATCATGAATTATAAATCTGAACTAAACTTTTAATTTTGTCATTATAGGAATACTTTGTGCGGAGAATGAATGAACACACAATGCTTGATGAGGTTGAGAAAAAATATATGATTCAAAATTTGGCAACAGATTATAAGAATACTTTGTGCGGAGAATGAATGAACACACAATGCTTGATGAGGTTGAGAAAAAATATATGATTCAAAATTTGGCAGCAGCTGTTGAACGAAGAATCTCTCATGTATAGATACTTGCACATCTCGATTGATAAAGAATATTTTTTTTGCATGTTTAACGAATATATATAAGTATATTTGTTAATGAGTGCAGGGGCTAAGGATGAACGTGCGCACTTTTGATCGATCTAGTTTGCTTTCACTCATGAGCAGAGAATTAAGAGAGAATAATCTTTCATTGAAGATGGCAAAATTCTCTAAAGATGATTATTTGGCTGTTGGCACTTTTTACATCACTGACGACTCATCGTCGGTCAATGTCGACATTATTGATCAACAAAGACTGGACACTATATGCAATAAGATCAGTGGTGATGTTTACTTTGAAAGGAAGAATGATTGTAGCATTAGCTCAGTGGCACAGAGGAGATTGAGTCTGTTTTCTAAGTTCTACAGTTTGGGGAGGAGCTTGTGGTCCTGCATCAAAAGTTTCTTCAGAAAATTTAGTTTCATTAGATAAAACTTTTTTATATATTCTTTGTTTTTTTTTTCTGCCTCATTCCTTCTAGAGTGTTTTTCTCTCTCACTCATTCTTGAGTAAAGATCAGTTGTAGTAGTTTGCTTTTTCTATTTGGTATTTACCAAAACTTATAAATCTTTTAGCTACTAATTTTTGTTGTTGTAATACAAATTTTGTTTTGTTTATAGCATTCAAAGCAATAGGAAAGTTATGCAGAAGTATCATAATTTTAGTAATTGTTGTATAATAAGAATTTAAATGATTAGGTTTTGTTTTCATATTGTAGGTCTCATAAAATAACTTAAATATTAGACATACAACATTAAGGATTATTTATATTATAATATTAATTTTAAGTTTCATATAATCTATAATAGACTTTATTTTATTTTGAATGTTCTTTAAATTTAATAAATTAATTTGTAGCACGATAACTAAATATAATTGTTTTCTTCTTGGAGGAGATCCTTGTGATCTCTTAATACAAGCATACAACTAATTATAACATAGGTTATGAAAAAAATAAAAGAATATAATTTTGATTAAAATGTAGATACGTTGTATCTTAAAATTATAGGATTTATTTCAAAATGGATATACTGAATAAATGATCAATTAAAATTTATGTTTTAATTATCTTAACATTTAAAAAATGAAATTCGTATTATCATGCACATGTATGGTGCTATGCATGTAAAATTGTAGTATTGATGATAGATATGTAAATACATAGAAATTGAGTGGCATGTTTGTAAATCTTCCCATTTAATTTCAGTTCACCAATGATATTTGCTTTTGTTAGATTCAAAATGCGGTGTTATCTGTTCTGGATCAGTGAAGTGGCAATGTTACTAGATGTTGTAAGGGATCTTCTCAATGCCAAATCCATAACTTTGGATGATTGTGCCGCAACTCATGGACACATCATTGTCGAAAATCTTCTTCTAGAATTCGATACGGGTCTAGGGCTTTTAAAGATCCAATGTTGGGCTGAGCTGAGGAAAAAATTTTGGTTCAAAATTTGGCTTGTAGCCCTGCTCGTTTATATCTATTTTGTCTCAATCCAAGACAAAATTCAAATCAATTTTCTAGCAATTAATGATCTTTGAGCTAGAGTTGCTAAAATCATAGTCCTAACATCATTAGGACGGTTATCGATATGATTTCGAGCCCACCTGAACTCGATATGTTGTGAGATATGCACTTCCTGGCATAGAAATGAAATGCAAAGAACACTAAAACAAGGACACAAAGCGATTTACGTGGTTCGGTCCTTTGAACCAACATCCATGGGAGGGAGTCAACCAAATAATTCACTAAGACAATAAAGAAGAATTACAAGACTTCTACACCATTGAGGAATAAGCTCTCATCTCCAGATCTCTCTCTTGAGTAACCTCGACCCTAGATCTCCAAGATCTACCCCCTCAATCCTTGAAGCCTCTCCCTTTCTTCTCTACTTCTTCCTAGTTCTCACACTTTTTAGTTCTTCTCCTCACCCCCTCTCTACAAGCCTCACACCCTCTCTATTTATACAAACCAAGAGTGTGGTAGGTGGGAGGTAGGTGGGAGGTAGGTGAGCGGTAGGTGAGCGATAGGTGGGATTTACATTAGTGTGCTATTATCTTAGCCCAAGTAATTGGGAGTCATTAACAACAATTCTCCCCAATGACTTCCAATTACAAAATTGCATAATGATGATTCCCTCCTCGGTTGCACCTCTTGCCTTCAGTTCACCGAACTCCCCACAAACCTTTCTCTGCGAATTGTGAACAGTGCTCGACCAAGCTCCTCTGTTCACAAAGCTGACGAACCACACGACAACCTTCTTTCCTGGCGTGTGAGCCAACTGCATTGACGTTCCTTCCTTCGCGAACTCCTCCTACCGTCGCTTGATTGACAAACTTCCTGCTGGGTTCGTGACTCCTTCACGAAGTAGCCAGGCGTAACAAAGAATCCAGTGCCGCGCAAACAGCAGCTCGCAACCTCCTCTGTGAAATCTCCTTCGCAGAGCCCTTGCCGAACTTGTCTTCTTGCTTCTACTGAATACCTGGGCAGCCCAAAACGGATGCAGTTCAATTATCTTGAGTCTGAAATCAGACCGCCTACCTTGCTTGCTTTCAAGGGCTGAACACCTTTCTCTGCTCGCAAATCTCTCCTACGGTGAAAGAAGAAGCTGCGCTGCAACCTCTCTTGCAGCGGAAGCTGATCGCGAACCTCGCCTGGGCCTGAGGTCCCGAACGCCGAACACTCGGATCCTGCTCCTCTTCTTCGTCGCTGGCCGCAAACACCTTCACGCAAACACCTCTAGCCAAGAAGTATGGATCTTCCCACAGACGACACCAATTGTTGTGAGATCTGCACTTCCTGGCATAGAAATGAAACTCAAAGAACACAAGAACAAGGACACAAAGCGATTTACGTGGTTCGGTCCTTTGGACCTACATCCACGGGAGGGAGTCAACCAAATAATTCACTAAGACAATAAAGAAGAATTACCAGGCTTCTCCACCATTACATCTAACTCAAAGTCTAGTTTGCTTCTTCAAATTTTAGAAGGCTTTGAGGTTTAGGTCATTATTACTATAATTTATTCTTTTCTTTTATGTTAGTTTTGAATCTGCTTCAATAATAATTTGCATTGTAAATCCAATTACTTTTGTTTTGCCTTCTTTCCTTAAAAATATAATATTAATTATCAAGAAAATTAATTTGCCATAAAATTAAATTTTTAATCATAATATTAAAAAAGAATTCAAATCATTTTTTATAAATTTGAATTAAAAAATTTTTTACATAGCACCAAAATAAATTAACTTATTTCTATGAGAACAAAGTAATAAAGATAATAAAATTTTATAAAGAATTATCACGGAAATTAAAAAAATTTAAAATTGCTATTTAATTATCTAGAAATTTTTTTTTCATGAGATTGTACTTCATAATTTTAATAAATGAATGCAAATATAGATTAAAATTAAATAAAAATTCTTTTTTTTTAGAAAATTTAAAAGCTTCCTGTTTTTAAAGAAACTAAAGAAAATAATATTATCAAATTCAATGCCGACTAAATTAAAATTTTTAAATCGAAAAACTGTCGATCTGAATAATAATTCTTGTAAAAAATTGTAGTCGACGGCAAAATTATTTTGATTCATATAATTTTCTCTTTTTTCATTTTAATATAAAAATTTCACATTTCATTTGCAAACAGAGATATTGACAAGACTGACAATTCTTTCAAATAAAATTAAAACATAATCTTTCTTATAAATTGGTTTCTACAGAGATAATAATGGCTCATAGTTATCCCTACTTTGAGCATGACTTTGTTCATCCCTCACAATACATCCCTCCACTCGAGTAAATTTTTCTAATATATTTGATTAGCTACCCTCTCTTTATTTTATTTAGGTCTAACATAGAAAAATATTAATTGCTCTTGTAGGGTTTGTATTGATAATGAAACGTCCGATGATTTTATTATTGTCAAGGTATTTCAATTTGTCTTTTATCAATAAAATAATTTTTATTATCTTGCCACACAACATATTTATATATATTTATAAAAAATAAATACATTTTCTTTGTTTTAATTGAATGCAGATCAACGGTGCAAACAAGCACGACATTCTTCTTAAAATAGTTCAAATTCTAAGTGTTTTGGATCTTATCATCTCCAAATCATACATTTCATCTGACGGTGATTGATTCATGGATATCTTCCACGTCACCAATCAACATGGTCATAAACTGAAAGACCCCAACGTTATATGCTACATACAAATTTATCTGAATATTGCCCAAAAACAAGATGAAGCTTCTAATCCACCGCAAGTAAAAATCAGTCATGGAAGGATAATGAACTTTAATCATTTCGCTACCACAGCCCTTGAACTTTGTTTCCTTGATCGCCCTGATATTTTCTATGAGGTCATTGATGTGCTCTCCAAGCACTCATATGTAATTGACTCCGGTGAACTTTGGACTCATAATGGTTGTGTCGCATGTATCCTTTACATAAAGGAACATGACACAAATTTACCCATATTTGATCGAGAACGTTTTGACTACTTGGGAGATTACCTAGCATGTTTGATGAAAATGCATCACTTCGTTAAAGAATTATGGGAGGTGCAACAACGAAACCCTTCAGGATGTCCGATCCATACAGAGCAGCGATTACACCAGTTATTGCAAGAGAATAAAGATTATGAGGTAGACAACAAAGATAATGAAGCACAATGTTCACCTCAAGTATCAATTGAGAGATGGAAGGAAAGAAATTATTTGGTTGTCAATGTGAAGAGTAAAGATAGACCCAAGATAATGTTTGATACACTGTGTGCTCTCATGGATTTAAACTATGAAGTATTGCATGGCTCTGTTAGCACCAAAGAATCAGTTGCACATCAGATATTTAATTAACTTTGAATTTTGAATAATGAATTATAAATCTGAACTAAACTTTTAATTTTGTCATTGTAGGAATACTTTGTGCGGAGGATGAATGGACACACAATGCTTGATGAGGTTGAGAAAAAGTATATGATTCAAAATTTGGCAGCAGCTGTTGAACGAAGAATCTCTCATGTATAGATACTTGCATATCTCGATTGATAACGTATATTTTTTTGCATGTTTAACGAATATATAAGTATATTTGTTAATGAGTGCAGGGGCTAAGGATGAACGTGCACACTTTTGATCGATCTGGTTTGCTTTCACTCATGAGCAGAGAATTAAGAGAGAATAATCTTTCATTGAAGATGACAAAATTCTCTAAAGATGATTATTTGGCTATTGGCACTTTTTACATCACTGAAGACTCGTCATTGGTTAATGTCGACATTATTGATCAACAAAGACTTGACACTATATGCAATAAGATTGGTGAAGATGTTTACTTTGAAAAGAAGAATGATTGTAGCATTTACTCAGTGGCACAGATGAGATGGAGTCTGTTTTCTAAGTTCTACAGTTTGGGGAGGAGTTTGTGGTCCTGCATCAAGAGTTTCTTCAAAAAATTTAGTTTCATTAGATAAAACTTTTTTATATATTCTTTGTTTTTTTTTCTGTCTCATTCCTTCTAGAGTGTTTTTCTCTCTCACTCATTCTTGAGTAAAGATCAGTTGTAGTAGTTTGCTTTTTCTATTTGGTAATTAATTTATTTTATTTTGAATGTCCTTTCAATTTAATACATTAATTTGTAGCACAATAACTAAATATAATTTTTTTTTGCTTGCAGGAGATCTTTGTGGTCTCTTAATACAAGCATACAACTTATTATAACTAAAAGAATATAATTTTGATTAAAATGTAGATACGTTGAATCTTAAAATTATAAGATTTATTTCAAAATGTATATACTGAATAAATGATTAATTAAAATTTATTTTTTAATTATTTTAAATAAATTTGATGTTGCCCTAAATAAAAAATTCAAAAGTTTGATTTAAACAATAATATGAAAATTAATCTAATCCAAGTCATAATCAAAACAAGATCAAGCCATTAAACTTAATTTAAAAAACATTAATAACACCAATATTTTAACATTTAAAAAATGAAATACATCTTTTCATGCACATGTATGGTGGTATGCATGTAAAATTGTAGTATTGATGTCAGATATGTAAATACATAGAAATCAAGTGGCATGTTTGTAAATCTTCCCATCTAATTTCAGTTCACCAATTGTACTTGCTTTTGTTAGATTCAATATGCAGTGTTAGCTGCTCTCGATCAATGAAGTGGCAATGTTACTAGATGTTGTGAGGGATCTTCTCAATGCCAACCTTGAACTCTGGATGATTGTGCCATAGCTCATGGACACATCATTGTCGAAAATCTTCTTCTAGAATTCAATACAAGTCTACGGCTTTTAAAGATCCAATGTCGAGCAGAGCTGAGGAAAACGATTTGGTCCAAATATTTGGCTCGTAGCCCGACTCGTTTATATCTATTCTGTCTCAATTTAAGACAAAATTCAAATCAATTTTCGAGCGATTAAAGATCTTTGAGCTAAAGTTGCTAAAATCATAGCCCTAACATCATTAGGGATGGTTATCGATATGCTTTTGAGCCCACCTCAACTCGAGAAAATTCAATCCAAAATTTTGGTTTGTAGCTCGGCTCTTTTATATCTATCTAATCTTGATTCGAGCCAAAATTCAAATAAATTTTTTAGGGGCGGAATTGCTTCATGCCTTCTTCATATGACTGTGAAAAGAACTAGTTTTGAGATAGTTGAGAAGCTTCTCAAGGTTGAGTCAGCTCGGTTGATCCAAATTATGAAATAAAATACAAATTAATCTAGGTTAATGTATTTGAATTTTTCTTTAAGAAAATTAAGAAATAAAGATAGTGATCAAATAAATAAAAATTAATATAAAATAAATTATTATAGAATCAAAACATATTAAAATAATCAGAGACTATTTTGACGCTTCTATAAACTCTATAAATAACACTAATATTTAAGCTCAAAATAAATGTATCGTGTTAGTTATTTTTTATTCACTTCCCAACAATTATCGTTATCTTCAATACAATTATTAAAAAAATGTTTATCATCATACATATTTTAAGAAAATAAAGAAATAATTATAAGTAAGACTTACGATAATTCACACGAAAGTGCTCTATTTTTATTTCTATATAAATTAATATTTATTGAAGTTATTAATACAATTTAAAAATAAAATATTCACATAAACAAACATAAAAATTATTAAGGAATTAAAAATTAAACTATTAAAAAGGTATGTTTAAGACAACTTCCTGATCTATTTTACTTTTCAGACCACCATCACAGTTTTGTATGAGAATTATTTTTTATATTTTTTTAATTTTTTGTGATGGAAATTTAATTTTTCCAATCTAAAATAATAAAATGTGATAATTATAAGAAAATAAATTTTAAATTTTTAAAAATAAAATAAATTTATAATAGCTGAGATGTCCCTCCACAAATACTCCAATAAAAATTTGGAAGGCGCAACAAAAGTTAGCCCTCTGTGAGAATCATTCATCGATCTTTCTTCCACAACATTCCCGACTTCATCGAATTTGAATCCTTATCTTTTCAAATCCCAACCTGCTAATGGATGCAAATCATCTGACGCTACCTCCGATCGGAAGCCCTATTCCTCCGTCATTCAAAGACGGCGATTTGCATGGCGGAGCATGCGTTCTGGGCACTCCGATGATACCCCAACCACGTCTGATTAACCAGCGCCGCCGCTTGGATCCCCGTTGATTATAAACAGAGTTTTTCTTTTGCCGCCGATATTCCGAGCTACGGGATCTACTCCGCTGCATCTCATGCCGTCCCCGATAACCCTTATGTGCATGCCCTCGGATCGAGCGATAAGAGTAAGTTTTCAGAGTAATTTCTAAAGAGTATTTGGCTTCAGATTAGATTGAGTTGTTTAGGGTTAGTAGGTTTTAGATAATGTGGAGGAGGATTAAGGGGATGAGAGTTGAGAGACTTAGAGAACTTAATCTAATGATCCCGAAGATTTCAATAATTATAATCAGAAGGAGAGCTGGTTTGAAATAGTCTGGATTGGGCCTGTTGAATCCCGAACTTATTAATTCTTAGGTATATTTGGTACTATGCTTTAATCGGTAACTTAAGGGCCTGTTTGGGGCAGCTTATTGAACTGCGGTAGCGGTACGAAAACGCCACCTCAGTGTTTGAAAAAAGCATTCGGTGGACTTATTCTTACCGCTGCTATAAGTGCGGCAGTATTTTGTGAAGAGGATTGGAAGCGGAGACTACCCCGCATCCCGCGTAAGCTTCTGCGTTATGTAAGGAAATCTCGAGCTCGCCCCTCGCCCTCCCCGCTTCGTCTTGCTACTTCATCCTCGCGGAAAGGAGGCAGAAAGGAGGAGCTCCAATTCTCTCGACGCCCCTCGTCATCTTCTTCCGTCGCCTTCTTGACTGAACCACGATGAGTGCTTCCCAACTCAAGCGCGATCTCCCGAAGAGCAGCCCTGCCGAGCAACTCGTCCAACAAGAGAAAGCGATGATCGAGCACCTCTCAGATACCCCAATGTTCGTTCGCGAGCTCGCCAAGGGTGTCACCTACACGGATCCGATTCCCACCGACTGGAAACCCCACCCCCCCATCACCATCCGCCGAATGTCTATCCGCCAAGCCAACGCCATTCGCTGCCAATGGCACATCCTCGTTGAGGGAGATGATGTCCCGCCTCCCATCAAGAACTTCAAAGATATGAGGTTTCCTGAGCCTATCTTGAAGAAGCTAAAGGAGAAGGGGATCGTTCAGCTAACCCCAATCCAAGTGCAGGGCCTGCCTCTGATTCTTAAGGATTTCTCTCGTTCTTGGACGTGGTTGTTCTTCAGATCCCGGAGGTATTTCTCTCGTTCTTGGTAAGCTCCTTCAGCAGCAAATGACGGTTTGTTTCCTTACATGATTAGAAAAAAAAAACTGTTCTGGTTGCCCTTTTTACCGCCTAAGCTATTAGAATTGTTGAGAGATAGCATTGAGTGGAAAGCTGTGAACTGGTTAGAAGGCACTAGCAATAGTTATAACATTTCTTTCCAAACATCCCTGCTTTCTTCTAGCTGATGAAATTATGCTCAATTATTTTATATTGTTGTTTATGGTTTTAGCTTTTCAAGTATCTTCTCATCTTAATTGGGATTGGAAGTGTTTATGAATCTTTCCAAATCTAAATATTGGAAATCAAGGAGATTTGATGTGCTTGTTTCGTTTCCAGTTTACTCCATCAAACCTTTTACTAATGTTGAAGCTTCCACAATCAAATACTAGCTGTTAGGTGGTTTCTGGTAGCTTCTGGTGGGGATATAGTTCCATTTTTCCAGTTCTCCTTGAACATTTTTTCAATTGTCTTTTGAAAATGAGGATATATATATGGCTTCACACGAATGTTTAGCTCCCATCACCTAATGAATAGTTTGATCAATTGTTTGATATGGTGGTAACATTTGTGATATATTAAGCACTTGTTTTATTTGAATCAAAGCTGAATATGGAGCATGGAAGTTGAGTGCTTACTGTTGATAGCTAACCGCTATGATCTTGAAGCCTTTCTTGTACCTCATTTGTTGCTTGAATTTGATAACAACATTGCATAAAATTTGTATTAATTAGAAGTCGTAGTTGATGAGAAGATACGAGCTACAAAGATTTTATATTTAAAAAGTAAATTTTATATTTAAAAATATTTATACTTAATAAAATTTTATTAATAAAGAGGAACATAAATTTTATTTTTCTACAAACAGCTGCATATAAGCTGTTTTCAAACCGCAGAAACTAAACAGCTCAACAGCTTATTCATTTCAGGGGCATAAGAGTCATTTATCTATAAAAAGCTGCTAATCAGTTGTTTTCCAAACGCTCAAACCAAACAGACAGACAGCTTATTCGAATCAGCTGTTTATCAGCAGATTATCAGAATAAGCAGCTTATCTGAATAAGCTGAATAAGCTGCAGCTGCCCCAAACAGACCCTAAGGGTGTGTTTGGTTCGACTTAGCTACTTACATGACTAGAATGCTTACGTTTCTAAGAAGTAGCTTGCGGAAGTCTGGTTGTCTCGTTTAGTTGTGATCATGGAAAACAATATGCAAGCGTAAAATGACCAGATCGCCTCGTTTAAGAAAACTGTTTGAAAATTTCGATTTATTTATATGATATACAGAATTTGCAAATGCAATTTTTTAAAAAAATTCTATATTTTAAATATTCAAACTAATAAAAATAAATTTAATTTTTAAAAATTTAAGCGTCATATGTTGTTAAATATATTGTTCAAATTAATAAAATAAAATATTTATAAGCTTTATATCTTCTTATTTTTATATTTCTATATATTTTAAAAGTATTAAAATTTTTTATATCTATAAAAGTATGTCTTTATTTACATATATATATATATATATATATATATATATATATATATATATATATATATATATATATATATATATATGTATTAAGAGTATTAAAAATTATTGAGTTTTAAATCATCTATTTGCACAAGATTTGAAACGACAAAACATCAAGATAACGATTGCATATCTCAAAAAAGTCATAAAGTTCTACAGGTGAACATAGAGTCCTCTCAAGCACATGCTAGTAGCAGTATAGTGAAAAAAAACTGCAGGACTATTATAACAACAACCAACAATATAATAATGTTCACTTTAGTTTTTATGTCCTGCTCCCAAAGTGCAGGAGTGGCAACTTCTTTGTTCTTATTGGACATACTATGAATAGGAGAAATATTAGCGATATCTTTACTCATAATAGCATTGACAGATATCTTTACTCATAATAAAGTAAAAATGCTATAAAGACAGTAGAACACATCAATTTACGTGGTTCGGTTAGATTGACCTACGTCAACGGGAAAGGAGTATTATATCTTCATTTACGAAACTTTTGAACATGTACATGGCTTTTACAAATGGATTCTAAACAGCCCAATCCCGTTTTAAAAGAAAAAAAGCACACATTGCTCAATCCACCCATAATAACTCTTCCAGCCGCAACAGCACACATTGCTCAATCCAATTGCACTGCAAATCTGCACATACTAAACAATTCTATATGCACGATTACACACTAAACACAGCCTTGTACTGATACTCCCAACCTTGGCAATATGAGGCTATTGAACACATGAATCATTTGAAAACTTTCAATCCAAATAATTTCAATCCCATAGCTGAAAATAGATAAGAATTTAAGCAGTTCATGTTTGATTAACAAGCAGTAAAGAGAAAGCTCAAATACAGAACTGCAGTTTTACTGCAGTTTTACTGCTATATACAGTTCATTTCAATCCCAATGCCCAAATAGAGTTCATTTCAATCCCAATGCTGCATCTATGTTAAAGCCAGAATTCGAGCGAAGGTAAGCATAGAACTGCAGTTTTACTGCTATATAAATAGAATTCGAGCTAAATTCCAAATACTTCAGGTCAACCAATGTATTTACACACCTAAACCTAGTGTTCCCACACTTCTTCCTTTTACGATTTCTTTTTTTATAATGACTGCATTCCTTATCATCACTGTCTTTATGACAATTGTATCAAAGATAGTTTACAGGTAATAAAAATAATTGATAAATTCAACCAGCATAGACCCAAGTGCAAACCATTAAACATTTCTCATAATAAAATGTAATAAATAATAGCAACTGCGTAAGTTGCAAGTATGCACAAACAACAACACCATGGATTAAGCTTTGAGATTTCACTAGCGAGAAAGAGACCAAATTAGAACTGCTAGAACAACACTGAGAACTCAAAAAAGTAATCACAGGTTCAGCCAGCTCTGTAAAGAGCCCCCGGGATGACAGAATTTACTTCAATAAATAGATATAACAACACCAGACTGTGAGCTCAATGAATAGATTTTAGGAGCAGTGGAAAAAAAATTACTTCCAAATTGTCGTGACCCAATCCGGGTCCACTGCAATGCAGGGATGATCTCACAACAAATGCGGTAACACACTGAACGATCATCAGTGGATGATCTTATTTCAAAATTTTTATAACATAGAAATTTTTAATAGAACTGCTAGCGTAGAACACGAAGAACTAATAAAACAAAACAGTCCACAAATCCTTTTCGGATTAGGGAGCTAAAAATTTTTAATCCATTTCAGATTTTGAACATTTTGTACCATAGAACACAGCAGGCAAAAGATCGAGATAAGAACTGATAAAATCCTATAGGAACATAAATAAAAACTGCCATAGATCTTCCCTGTATGAGCTTAGTAGAGAAAATTTCAATCACATTTCATAGAATAGAGAAATAAAGCTGCCATAAATCTGGATTCATGCTTCCAACTACTCAAGATCGAAGATATAACGAAAGATGTTGCAGGAAGGAACGAGAAAGAGGAGGGAGAGGTGGACGGAGCCTCAAAAGAGAAGGATACCGGCTAGATCGGAGGTATGCGACCTTCGATTTGTTTCTCTGTGGAGAACCGCTGCAGATCTCGCGAGAAGATCTAGGGCGGAAAAGGAGATCGGGAGCTCAGACCACGGGAGCACGGGCGAGCGAGGGCAACGAAAGGAAAAAGCTGAATGGAATTCGGGGCCGCGGGGTTTATCCCGCGGCCCGCTTTCGCTCGGCTTCGCGGCGAAGCACTGCGAATTTCCCTCTAATCGAACCCGCGGCGCAAGAATTTGCGGCGCTTTTGCCGTGCCGCTGCGCAAAAAAGCGGAACCAAACAGTCCCTAAATCTACCCAAATCCCATAAATATGTTAGATATATCTGTTGTTAAGTTAAATTCAATTTTTGTTTGTTCCAGATTATTAGTTAAATCCATTTATTAGTTGGATTTAATGAATTCAACAGAAAAAATATTTCAAATAGACGTATGCCAAATACCTCAAATAGAATTAATTTGATTTAACTTTAATTGCACGGAACATTTAAGATTTAATAATATTTAAATTTACTAAATACTATTTAACTTAAAATCGTCGCAGTCAAATTAGACTGTAAAAGTAATTGTTAGGAAAGATTAGGTGTATTATATTGAATATTATTATGGGATGTTTGACAATGGATTTAGTACATCCTCTAATTCGGATTTATGGCAAAATGAGAGGAAATTAAACTGAGATTAGATTTACTTAAATACAAGATTTAAAAGTTATCACTTTATGTTTGGCAACATTCAAGTTAAATCCACTGAAATTTGTTAGTAGAAAACCCTTGTCTCAATGTAAGGGCCCATTTGGGGCAACTTAGAAGTGCAGTGGCGTTTTTGAAAATACCGTCTAACCGTTTGGTTTGCGCGTTTTTGAAAACGCTGTCTGCTGCGTTTGGGTACACTAAATGAAGGTCGCAGATCTACCTCCAAAGTTGACCCGCGGGCCGCCTTTCAGGATAAGCTGCTTATTCCGAAATGCACAAACTGCCCCAAACAAACTCTAAATTTAAACAGATCTAACATAATTTAGGTTGAAACTTGCCAAACATGTAGCAAGGGACCTTTAAAAGTTGTCTCCCTTAAATTTTGAGTCTCGTTGGTATTTGATGAACTTTATCTTAAAACAGGGGTATGCAATCAAATTGATAAATCGATTCACAAATTAGTCAGATTAAATAAAATCAAAATTTAAAATTCAAAAACTGGAACTAACCAAATATTTACTTAAATTAATCCAAACTAAACTGAATCATATTTTTATTTAATTAGTTCAATTTTGAGCAAATTGGAATTTAACTTGGGGCATAATAGTATTAAAAATGAAGATTGTACTTCAAAATTAAAAAATTTGCGTTTCTTTTTTATCTTCTCCAATCTCTTCAAAAATAAAAATTTAGAAGTTAATCAAATAACATATTATGTGCTCAATTAATTTTTTCACAAATAAATTTAATTTCATAATCAAAAAACCATTAAGGCATTGTTTAAGAATGCGTTGAACTTCCATTCAGTTGCACGGAACGCTGTTGCTAGAAAAATTTTGTTTGGTGCAGGAGCGTTTTTAGAACGTCTTTGAACATTGGATCACAAAAATAATAAGTTTTTCCGTTCAAATTGTAGTTGGACTTTTGTGTTCAACGAACACGACTTTTAAATCAAATTTGTACGTGGGGTCAGCTACATGAATCCTTTTTTCTCCATTGCGTCCTATTGAGTGCCATATTTTCATTTAGTTCTAATAAATTAAGATCATTTTTTATACAATAAGCCCAAATCTTCTTAGATCTACCTCTCTCTTTCTTAACATAAGTTGAAAATAATTATTTTAAATTAATCTAACTAATTGTTATAAATATTTAATCACCATCTTCTTGAATCTTGAAGAAGTTAAACTACTTTATTTAGGATCATTTCAAAATAATTTAATTGATAGTTGAACACTTCAAATATTTGAAAAATATTAAATTTTTTATGAGAACTTTATTATTTAATTTAGGGAAATTTACATACATAGCCTACAATTCTTAAGTATTTACATATCTCACCCATGAGCTTTTATGTATGCATGCAATCATTTTGGTGCTTAAATTATATGCATGAAAATGTGTATTTTGCTTTTAAAAAGCGGTAGTAGTGTTATTAATGCTACTTTCTAGGTGATATTAAATATTTGACTGCTATGTGTATAAATATAAAAGTTTAGGTGTGAGATATGAAAATACATTAATTGTTTGCTATATATGTAAATGCCCCTTTAATTTAATGGACATTGAATAGAAAAGTTAATAATTGTTGTTGCTAAATCTCATTGGGATATATAATTGATTAATTATTAACTAAACCCCTTCTAAAGTTTCAATCAAATGAGATCTCACACTGGAATGTCAAAAGAATATTTATGTCATTTTAAAGTAGAGCTCTCCTATCGGCTATTGCTGTGCTTGTAGTTTTAAACTATTTCAAATAAGGGATTTCTGTCATTTTGTCACACATGAATGGCCCACAATAATGCTAAAATAAAATCATGTACATGTCTACTTTAAGCTTGCAGGATAAGATCATCTGGCTTAATAGTGCAGCTATGTCCTGTCCACCATGGCAATTGGTGGTCTGAGCCACGGAAAAAAATTACGTACGTCAATCGTAGGTAGGAGCTGCGTACGTAATACATTACATGGGGGTTACAAGAGAATTACAAGCGTGTTATAACCTCCTTGTAACTCCTGTGTAACTCACTTGTAACCCGTGCGGTTCTTATTTCATCCATTTATAGGTTACAAATGTTACAAGGTTACAGGGGGGTTAACGACAGTTACACGGAGGGTACAAGAGGGTTATAACCCTCTTGTAACTCCCGTGTAACCCCGTGTAATCTATTATGTATGCAACTCCTACGTACGGTTGACGTACGCAATTTTTGCCCACACATAAAAATGGAACTGCAAAAGAATTTATTATTATTTCCCTAATGGGCTAAAAATATATGTTCAGCCTTACTGTGTGTATATAATCCTAGAAATAATAAAATTGAAATATTTTTGAAACTATAGTGTAGATATTGAATAAAATATGATGTTAATGAATTCAAACTCTTGGTGGTTGGAATTAGTAAAACATTACTTGCATTGAAATAATTAAGACTTTATTTTGGGGAGTTGTTGTTTGAAGAATGTGGAGAGAAGTAGCGGTTAAATAGATTATTGTGAAAAATTATACATAATTTAAATGTAAAATACACATTTCATAACACCAATGTGCTATAAATGTTAATATCAATTTTTGGAGGTTAGAAATGTAAATACATAAGAATTGTGTGGCATGAATGTAAATTTCTCAAAATTTTATTCAGGAAACAATTTAAACTTGAGACTTTTACCTTCAAAATTACATAGCATTCATGCCATTAGTTTCTTAATTGTTGAAACTCATATCATCATATAAAAAAAAATTAGATTTTAAAGCTAATCACATTTCTTCCCAACTGTTAAACATGATTCGAGAAATACAAATTTAGTTTTAATACATGCAATTACTAAAACCGGAGAGTATATAGCAAAGTTTTTATTAAATGACAAGAAATTTTCTAAAAGCTTCAAAATTGTCACTTAATTGATCAATTAAAAATATTCTATACGTAGTTAAGTAGACCATCGACCCCACTTAGTCTCATGGACACCACTTATTTGGAATTTTGGATGAGAGATCATTGTTTAAGATAAAAAGAAGAACATATTATAATATGATTGAGTATAATGCTATTTGTTCCAATAAGCATGATGTAGTTTTACCAAAAAATAAAAAAACATTAAATTTAGGAAGCCTCATCAAATAGAGATGTATGTATAGTCATTTGGCCAGTCTTGATGTATGTGAGAATGGTTTGCTCAAAATTAGCTATATGCAGCTGTAAGTAAACTCTACATTTTTAAAGCAACAGGAGCAGATATTGAAATTTTATTCTATTTGATTAGTTTGAACAATCCTTTTTTGACCTTATGATCTTCTTATTAGTTTTGCATCTATTTGATAAAATGTTTCTAGGATTTTCTTATAAAGATTCCAATCTCACAAGGGAAATGCGTAAGCGTTTTTTAAATTGTTTAATAGGATTTGTTTTTTAAATTGTTTAACAGGATTCGTTTTGCTTATTTATTAATAGGATGTTTTCTCTTGTACTATTTTATTTTTAGATCTTTAACTTATTGTTTGTATTGTTTGAAGTCATTTTTTGTTTCTCAAATATCAAATATATTGTTATGATGACAGTTTTGTTGCAAACAACATTACTACACAGAGGCAAAATTCTCAATTATCCAAAAACAACTGCAAATTAATTGTTTCCAAACGCACAAACCAAACAGTAACATGAACTATTCATCGCGATCGATGAAACTTATCGTGATAAGTACTGCAATTTGCCTAAACAGACCCTAAATCAAAATAAACATATTATGTGCTCAATTAATTTATTTTCAAATAAATTTAATTTCATAATCCAAAAACTGTTAGGCTTTATTCGATAATGCATTGAACTTCCGTTCAGTTGCACGAAATGCTGACGCTAGAAAAATATTATTTGGTGTAGAAGCATTTTTAGAACATTTATGAACGCTGCATCATATAGATGATAAGTTTTTGTCGTTCATATTGTAGTTGGACAGTTGCGTTCAGCGGACGTGACTTTTAAATCAGATTTGTTGAACAGAAATGTTTCTTCAAATTAAGTCTAAGTTTCTTTTTTTTTATTTGATTTATCAAAGATCAAAACTAACCCAAAAAATTGAAAACTTATTATTGAAAGTTTTAAAGCCAAAATAAAATTATTATTTCAAAACTGAAACAAATTAATCAAAAGGGTTCAGTTTTTAATGCAATATTTTGTTTAGATTAAACAGCCCACACCACTAGCTCAAAATTAGGATTTACCAAAATCAAGTTTTAGCTGAGCTAGTTTCTCAATTTCAGCTCTAGATGTTATTTAAGAAATGACAATTATACTTGTCGTCTATTTTTCTTTACTTCACGGTTCTTATTTAATAACCTAATTTTCTTACTATAAATTTTGGTCTTTCCTTTCATAGAGCTAACAGATACAATTTTCAAAGCTCTTGATCGTTTTGGAAAAAAAGTTAGAAGAGAACACCAGAAAGGCAGGGAATCTTGCTTGCAATATATGGCAACACCGTATGTATCATTTCCTCTTATAAATTAAATTTTGATCATTTTAAGAACATGTTTTGCCTTCGATTAAAATCTTAATAGTTTAATGAATTTAATTAAATCATATGTAATTTGAATCATTAATTTTGCTAGAAGATTGTACATGGAGTAGAGTAATTTTCATTTATCTTCTTTAAAATTTAAGGGTTGTCCCACCATCGCAATTATGTTTGGGGAATTCCTTTCTTGCAGTTTTTTAAAAATTTATGTGGTGGTTATTTTTTTTCAGCCAGACTTGTTAAAGTGCAGTTGGCTTTAAGAAATTTGCTATCTGACTTAAAAAAAATAATAATAATAATTCTCCCCACAACTTTCTAAAAATTTACTCCACAAATTTGCAGTCATTATCTTAAAAAAACTAAAACCATCCCAAACAGTCCTTACTTGTCTATCTTATTGCACCTTGATATTCGACAAAAAAATATTAAATATCTCAATTATGCTAATCTTTTCATCAATCTTTTGTTGATCATGTGATCAATTAGTCATTTAGCATTAAGAGGCCTAATGTTAAAACCAAAATTAACTTTGCCGTTAGAGTTGATTTTGATGATTTATCTTCACCATTTTCTTCAATTTTATCGTGTAAAATGTTCAAGATTTTCTTTTTTTAATTATTGATTTGATAAATCATATTGATTATTTTAACTTTTTAAAGTGAAATATACCTTTTCATGCATGCGTAAGGTAGCATATATATATCAAAATTGAAGTTTATATGTTAGAGATGTAAATACGGAAGAATTGAGTTTAAAATTTCGAGACACGACAAAATCATGAACATGTCTTGAGAGAAATTATTATAAGAAGCCACAAGAATGTAAAATTCAGCCGAAATTTGATAATAATCAAATTGAAAACTTATCGTAATCAAATTGAAAACTTAAAGTTTAATGGGCTTTTTGGTTTACTTTAAAAAAAATTGTAATGTGAAGTAATTTTTTTTGTTTCGGTTTGAAGTAAAATAAATTATATATTTCTTTATTTTAGTGCCTGAAATCTTCATTTTATATTTTTGCCCCTAAATTTAAGGCATGCAATTTGCAGGTAGTGGTACGATTAGACCAGTTGAATGAAGTTAATCCATCTTTCAACACTAAAAACCCTACCGAGAAATATATTCAAATTGTCATCTTAGACAACCATGAATTTTGGTTTATGGGTTTTGTGTCTTATAAAAAAGCTCTCAAGCATCTGAGGGATGCCTTACACCTCGCACAGAAGAAACACAATAACCAGATATAGCTGCTTTCACTGTCTTTCTGTACAAATTCCATATAAATGTTTAACTTGCTACAATGAACATTACGAAAATCAAAATGGAATTATATTACTCTAGTTATTGCGTAGAAGAGGATTTCCTCCTTATAGACTTATACTAATATGTTGGGTTGTAGAACATGTTGTGCACACACAAAAGAATTCAAAATTATGTAATTAAAGAGACAAGGAAAGGCAAATCAATTACTTCGATATCGGACTTAGGGGTGTAGACGAGCATATTGACTGAAGTCAAGCTTGAGCCATCCTCAACTGAGCTTGAGCTTGATTAATTAATCAAGTTTAAGCTCTAACTCAAGCTTAATTCTATAAGTTCAAGCCAACTCATGAATCTGCCTGTCTATCATATAAAGAAGAGAAGAATATTAAAGATTTGAGTCACTGCTAGAATCAGACAACAATCTCTCAGTTTTACTCCATCAATCCCTAGTGTATATAGAAGCCTCTATGTTATACATTTGAAACATTGAAAAAACATGAACTTTTGTTTAATGATAGTTTCCGAAGAAGGCGATGATGACCTTATTATTATGATTCAACCATATGATTGTGAAAATTAGATTGAACTTGATGGTTCAACTAGTCAAATTGTGAATCAATTCTCAAATTAGTTCAATTTAGTTAATAACAAGATATAACGGAAACCATGATCGGCTAGTAAAAATCGTTGTTCTTCTCTTAAACTAGGAGGGGCTAAGATAGTGGACTAGTGTTTTTGCGCTATATTTTATGAACTATATGTATACATATCTTGTCTCTCATCAATGCAACTCACTTAGCGTAATGATTGAGAATTTTGCTTCTAACCACAACTATCCCGAGTTCAAGGCTCATCACATACGGGTGGGTGTTTTTGTGAGTTAAAAAAATACATATTATCAGTTATCATCATTATTATAAATATTATATCTTTTAAATAATTTTAATAATATTTACATCATCATGACTGATTACCTGGTTGGATCCAATTAAAGTTTTCAACCTCTCTCTTTTGATTCACTATCAACATAAAGTTGGATTGTTTTCTGATCTAGTGTGAGTAATGCTCAAACAAATGGTTTGAAATTGAGATAAACAACATGAATTTGGATTTAGAAGTTCAGTGGATTCCGCCAAGCTCCAATTACAACCCCCATCAACTGATTCAGACATATAAACTTTGGAGATATTTTCAAAGGACCTGAGCAACATTCTTAATTCACCACTTGCAGTCTGGTATGATACCGGTTGAATAACTCCTAGGGTTTCATTTTCAATATATATAGGTCCATATTTCTTCCATGAATGATCCTTGTGAGCTTTAATCTGCAAAACAATGGAGAGGTCTGAATTTGCTTGTGAGTATTTGTTAGAATAATAGTTAATGCATGTTATGAAGTGCACAATGCCTCCATTCAGGCTCCCCAAGAGTTCCAGCTCTCCACAGAGGATCTGTAAAGCAGTTGGCCAACGTCAAGCAATGTAGGCCGTTTGATGAAAGAGGTGAGTTAGTTGGAATTATTCAACTCCCTATAATTATATTCTTCAAAGAGCAAGAGGAATAGAGAATAATGTTAGTCTATAAAAATGCAAATTTAGTCACAAAACTTTTTAAATTGGGGGCTAAAGTATTCATTCCTGTTGATTTTTTCAGTGCATATTAAAAGGTCAGAGGCTAATTTGATGTTTTTATAGACTCTGAGATTAAATT
The DNA here is from genome assembly GCA_022702705.1 of Papilionanthe hookeriana x Papilionanthe teres. Lineage (NCBI taxonomy): Eukaryota > Viridiplantae > Streptophyta > Magnoliopsida > Asparagales > Orchidaceae > Papilionanthe > Papilionanthe hookeriana x Papilionanthe teres. The sequence goes on from CM040433.1 coordinate 70,997,016, forward strand.
AATCCCATGGATAAATAGTCAGGAGGCTATCTTGGCACTTCAATAAAGAGGAATATATTGTAAGTTTAATTATTTGTTTAGTACACTATAAATGTAATATACTACTTTTAATGTATGGATTGAAACAAAATTAATTCAATGTAAATCACAACGGAGCTGGGTGGTGGCTGGTGGTTGAGGGTGGTTGTAGCTTGAGGCAGTGACAGACAGTTGAGCATTGTGTATTTGGCAAGAAGACAATGATATTTTTTGGTACTGTCATCCACAACATAAAAGATATTTTAGAATATGTTCACATAGACGTTTGGGGCTCTATGAAGACGGTCTCATTTAGCAGGAGAAGATATTTTATCTCTTTAATTCATTATTACTCAATGTATATTTGGGTGTACACCAAGAAAAAAAAAACAGCATAATGGCAAAAAATGAATAATTCGAATAGATCGAACCAGACCCACTTATCGAAGTGTTTCCTGCCAAGCCCACTTGTCGACGTGGTCAGATCGCTGCTGATTATGTGAACTAGTATGATTCAACCAGAGATAACATTCAATCAACCAAAAATGTATTTATTAGTTTTCAAAACAACTCGTCACCCGAGACAAACGTCAAGCATCACATTATTGAAATTGTTTAAGCGAAAAATTTCTGAAAAGGTAAAAAAATCATTATGTCTCGTATGATATTGAGTTTGAATTTAGAATGTTTCTTGCTCAAAATGCATTGAGATTTATGCATGTTGGGTGCTACAAAAGTAAGAAAATATTAAGTTAAAATATTAAGAAAATAATGTAAATATTTATTAAGTTAAAATAAGAATAAATTTTCTTCCGCATCAAAATTTAAAAGAAAAAAAAAATGTTTACCGGTATAAAAAAGAGAAACCGAATTGTCCTAATCCATGCAGAAAAAGCGTGGGATTTTTGGCTACATTTAAAATAATAATAATAATAATAATAATAATAAAAGGGGAAAAAATAGGTAACGGAAATCGTAAGATGCGGCGGACGGAATCGAAATTAGCGTTAGAGAATTAGTTAATATTTTAATCTATATATCCATAACTCTGTACTTTTATTATTACAGTACGAGTAAGTTATAATTTTCTTTCAAATCAACTGCAGTCTGCGGCCCCCATCTCCACCTGAAGAAGACTGACTGAAGCCTGAAGAAACTGAAGAGGTATTCAACTTAACTTACATTTATTTCAATTTAATAATTAGTTTTCTATCTTTTCTTTAAATAAAGAAAAGTGCAATAAATATTAATATATGATCCGTATTTTATAATTACTTCTCAACACTGTTTTGGATTTACAAAGAGAGAGTTGATACATCCTCAATGTTTTGGATTTACAAATTAATTTCGATAGCTTTTTTTTTCAAGATTGTCAATCATCTTAGCAGAAAATGGATGCATGATTATCATACAAAACTTAATAAGAAGAAATTTACTCCAAAAAATTCATTTATTTTTTTAATCCATAAACAAATAATAATATTTCAATTTTTTCGTATTTTGTTTTTTGATATATAATTTTTTTTTTCATTTGCACAAAAACAGAAACTGAAACTACTCTTCAAGAAAAATATTTTTTTGATATTTATCAAATTTTAATTTTCATTCATAAAATAACATTATATTTCTTCGTATATATTCTACATAAGTTTGCTCCGATATTTCTTTTCTTGAAAAAAAAAATGATTTCATTTTATTCTTGTTTTATTTAATTTAAATTATATTCTAAATTATAATTTATATTCAAATTTTAAGTTAATTTTGTTGGAATTCTTTTCTAAATTTTCCAAATATATTTTGATCGAATCAAAATCTATTAGGAATTTACCACGAGAATCTTTCATTCACGTTCATATTAATGAGAAAACTGAATCGATACAATAGCGGAAGCGTACCTGAATCCATTTGATCGATTGCAAGCAACGATCTTCCAATCTGCAGACTTTCCGGAGTTTTTCTTAGTCTCTCTCATTGATGGGGAACAAGAGAATAATTTTCTTTTCTTTCTCTCTCTGCAGACCGGGGACCGTTACCTCCTTATTTAATGTAACCAAAGGGTGGTTACGTTCCAATTCTGCCCCTCATCAAATTGGAATTTGCCCTTATGGTATCCACACTTATAATTTCATGACAAATGTGTCTAAAGTCATAAATTTTATACTTAATTAGACCACAATAATTTTGACTTATTAAATGATGACCCAACACATTTATTAATTACATTATAGTCCCATAATTGATCCAACAATCTCCCACTGGACTATATATGTATATGATAAATGTGTCAACCTTAGTGCGCTCAAAATTTTTTGTCATCATTGTAAAGGCACATTACAATCTCGTCCATTAATCATATCAATATAGGATCAAAGCAGTCTTCGTTGTATTTTTCAAAACTAAACCCATCAATGGTCACATATATTAATATAATCAAATGACATAGATCAATCATGAATGTGTGGAATGAAAATTACATGTAAAGTGGTTCGTTCATGTCAATTTTCAACTGATCCTACTTTACTTAAGTGAGATCAAACTTTAACTGTACAAAGTGTACTGAACTGAATAAAATGTCTAATTTCTGATCAGAAAATATCCAAATATGTTTTGTATACAAAATAAAACACAGAGCTAAAAACATAAGTTAACAAACTCCCATTGAATCTAAGTTTCCTCAAGCTTTATAACACCCATATGAGCAGTATGCTCATGAAAGACTCTGGGTATCAGACCCTTTGTTAGGGGGTCCGCAATCATGGAGTTTGTTCCAATATGCTCTATGTGAATCTGGCTACTCTGTATTCTTTCCTTCACAACAAGAAATTTGATGTCAATATGCTTTGACTTGGATGAACTTTTGTTGTTATTGGAATACAATACAACTGATTTATTGTCACAAAATAACTTTAGTAGTCTTTCAATTCCTTCCATAATGCGCAGCCCAGTGACAAAATTTCTCAGTCATGTGCCATGGTTGGATGCCTCATAACATGCTACATATTCTGCTGCCATAATGGATGAAGCTATTAGTGATTGTTTTGCACTCCTCCAGGATATAGCTCCACCACTTAACAAAAATATGTAGCTCGATGTGGATCTTCTCGTCGTCTTGGCATCCAAGCAAAATCGGAGTCAGAATACCCAATGATCTCTAAATGATCTGATCTCCTATATGTAAGCATGTAATCTTTTGTTCTCCTTAAGTACCTCATAACTCTTTTGGCTGCTTTCCAATGATCTATTCCTAGGTTGCTTAAGTATCTGCCTAAAACTCCAACAATGTACGCAATATCTGGCCGCGTACAAATTTGAGCGTACATAAGACTCCCTACTGCTGAAGCATAAGGAATCTTTTGCATTTCCTGAATCTCAAGGTTTCCTTTTGGGCACTGATTGAGACTGAACTTATCTCCTTTAGCGACAGGGGTGTCAATTGGTCTACAATTCTGCATGCCAAATCTTTTAAGCACTATATCAATATAGCCTCTTTGTGATAATCCAAGAATACACTGAGAACGATCTCGGTGAATCTGAATTCCTAAGACAAATGAGGCATCACCAAGATCTTTCATCTCAAAATTATTTGATAGAAATTTCTTGGTTTCCTGCAACATGCCTATATCATTTGTGGCAAGCAGTATGTCATCCACATACAAAATCAGAAAAATATGCTTTCTCCCACCGGATTTATGATACACACAATCATCAACTGCATTCATTTCAAAACCAAATGATAGAATCACTTGATGAAATTTGTGATACCATTGACGGGAAGCTTGTTTGAGTCCATAAATAGATTTTGTCAGTTTACAAACCATATTCGTTGGGTCTCCTGACACAAAGTTTTCTAGTTGCACCATATAGATCGTTTCATCAATGTCTCCATTGAGAAAAGCGATCTTAACATCCATTTGATGTAGCTCCATATCATAATGAGCAACTAGTGCCATGATTATTCTAAAAGAGTCTTTTGTTGAAACCAGAGAAAAAGTCTCTTTATAGTCAATCCCTTCCCTTTGAGTATAGCCTTTAGCTACAAGGCGAGCTTTATGTCTCTCCACATTACCCTTTGAATCCCTTTTGGTTTTAAAAATTCATTTGCAACCAATGGGTTTCTTTCCTTCTGGTAATGGGACAAGTTCCCAAACTTTATTGTCTTGCATAGACTTATACTCTTCATTCATTGCTTTAATCCATTTTTCTGAATTGGAACTTTGTATAGCTTGATGAAAGTTGATAGGATCATCTTCCATCATACTAATATTTTCCTCATGTTCCTGAAGAAATACAATATAATCATCTGAAATAGCATTTCTTCTTTCCCTAGTGGATCGCCGCAAAAGCACTTGCTCTTGAACTTGTTCTTGAGGTTGTTGAATTTGTTCCTCAAGGGGTTGATTAACAATATTTTGTTCTTGATTTGCAACTTGATCAATGTCAGGAGTAAAATCCTGATCATTATCAAAAGCAATTATAGGAATAGGAACCAATTCCTCTTTAACAAGAGTAGTATGGTCTGATTCCTCCTCAAAAATAAAGTCTCTAACCTGATTTCTCCCCCCAAATTCAAAATCCTCAAAGAACACTGCAGTTCCCGTCTCAAAAATTATCTTTAATTTGGGATCATAAAACTTGAAACCCTTTGATCGCTCCGAATAACCAACAAAATAATTGCTCACTGTTTTAGGGTTTAACTTTTTCTCAAGTGGCTTATAAGGCATTGCCTCAGCTGGGCAACCCCAAACATGAAAATGCTTTAAACTGGGTTTTCGCCCTGTTCAAAGCTCATAAGGTGTATTGACAGCTGCTTTAGTTGGTACTCTATTTAAAATGTAGGCTGCTATCTTAAGTGCTTCTCCCCAGAGTGATTTTGGTAAGGTAGAATGACTGATCATACTTCTTACCATGTCTTTAAGAGTGCGGTTTCGTCTTTCAGTTACACCAATCATGCTAGGTGAACCTGGCATTGTGTATTGAGGGACAATTCCACATTCCTCTAGGAATTTAGCAAATGGTCCCGGACGTTGTTCACCCGAACTGTCATATCTGCCGTAGTATTCACCACCACGATCAGATTTGACTTTCTTTATTCTTTTGCTTAGTTGGTTTTCAACTTTAGCCTTATAAGATTTGAACACGTCCAATACTAGGGACTTTTCTTTAATAAGAAATAGGTGTGCATATCTTGAATAATCATCTATGAACGATATAAAATATTGTTGACCATTCCATGAAGCTGTAGAAAATGGTCCACAAACATCCGAATGTATCAATTCTAAGACTTCTGTAGCTCTATATGCACCTAATTTCTTTCTTTTGGTCTGTTTTCCCTTAATGCATTCAATACAGACATTAAAGTCCGTAAAATCAATGGAACTTAGAATTCCATCTGACATAAGTCTTTCAACTCTATTTCTAGAGATGTGATCTAAACGCTTGTGTCATAATGCTCCTGAATTTTCATTATTAATTTTACGTTTAGTACCTCGTGATTCCACATTCAGAGTTTCATTATAAGAAGCAACAGTATCAAGCAAATAAATATTGTCATACTCCATAAGGGAACCAGTTCCAATAATATTGGAATTAATAGATAAACTGAAACATCTGTTTTGAAATGAACAACAATAACCCAATTTGTCCAAACAACAAACAGAAACCAAATTCCGTCTAAATGACGATACAACAAAAGTATCTATCAAATCCAAATAGTAACCAGTACATAATAACAATCTAAAATGCCCAATTGCTTCCACTTCTACCGATTTTCCATCTCCCACATAAATGCATCTTTCAAAGCATCATTTAGTTTTCAGTAGCTCGAGTAACCCCGCATTGAAACACTTATGTTAGAAGTAGCACCGAGTCTAACCACCAAGTGTTTCTAGGTACTGAAGCCAAATTTACCTCAGAGCAGACCAAAGTTAGAAATGTACCTTTATTTATACGCCAAGCGTGATATTTTGCACATTCCTTCTTCTGATGTCCTTCTTTATTGCAAAAGAAACAACTGATAATTTCAGGATTTTGAACTTTATTTTGTTTCTTTTGAGAATGACCTTTATTCTTTGCAGCTTCATTCTTTCTTTTAGTGCCCCATTCTTTAGAGGTGTTCACCAAATGAGCACTATCAGTCTTTCACTGCTTCAACCTTTCTTCCTCTTGCACACAATGAGAAATAAGCTCATTAAGAGTCCATTTCTCCATTTGCATATTATAGCTGACCAAAAATTGTCAAACTGCGTGAGGAAGAGAAATAAGAACTAAATGCACGAGTAAATCATCCGTCAACTCGAGCTTTAGCTTCTTTAACTTTGAAGCAATGTTAGACATCTCAACGATGTACTCCCTTATACTTTCCTTGCCTCTGAACCTCATTGAAATCGCTCTTTAAAAGAGTACCAGTCTCAACTTTATCGCTTTTTGCAAAGCGTTTCTCTATTTCAGCAAGGAAACTTGCAGCATCAGTGATCTCACTAGACACCGCACCTCTAAAGGCCTCATGTATGCCGCGCTTTATGATCATAAGACTCAAGCGATTAGAACGGTCCCACTTCTTATAGATTCTCCTTTCCTTGGAGGAACTAACATCCGTAAGAGGAGCGGGTTTATCCATTCTTAACGCTAGATCTAGATCCATGCAGCCAAGAACAATGTGAATGTTCTATTTCCAATCCTTAAAGCTATCACCCTTAAGGATTGTAACCGAATTGAGATTAGCAGATACATTAGCAACAGCTGAAAAATGAACAAAAGATTACATTAATAAAATGTTTTAAATTAATGGTAAATCTCATCTCAAGACACCTAATGCAACATTAATATCAAGTCTTTGGACAGTAATATTAATTGCTAATGGTAATCTTGTTGTAATGATCAAACATTAACAATAACGTATATCAAGTAATAAATCTATCTTTGGATCGATTTATTACTCATATATTATTTCTTATAATTGTTACATGCTTACCATCACAAGTGTGTATGCAGTTCGGCCAAGTATTAATTTTCCTTTGGGCTAATTAATACACGCATGAACTCACATACACATAACATCCAATATTCGTCACGAACTATCTACACAAGAGAGGTTACTTTGGCAACATCATGTTTCAATAAGTTCATTAAAAATGATGGACAATTATAAAATACCATTTATTCGAATTTAATTTAAACTTTAATTTAATTTTATAAAATCTTATATTTATAAATAATGGGCTAATTTATAAGTCATAAAGCCCATGATTTACAAAACAAACTTATTGATTTTATAAAATTAATCAATCCCAAAAATTGAGTAAATTAAATACTTAAAGAAAAACTTTATAATTAATTTACTCATATTAAAATGAGTGAATTAATTAACTCATTTTATTTAATTTACTCATTAAATTAAATAACTCATTTTATTGTCCAAATTAAAATGAGCAATTTAATTAATGAGTAATTTAAAAAAAAATTTAATTTTCCGCGAACCGGGTTAGCGAACCTGGTCCGCGAACATGGTCCGCAAACCGAGTCGGGAACCGTTCGCGACAGTTCGCGAATCGCGAACTGTCGCTAGCAGTTCGCGAACTCTGCTGCGCCGCTTGGCGCCGCCTCCGGTGTCTTCCCTCTCGCCGCAGCATTCCGCTGCGCCGGATTCTGCCTCCGTCGGAGAACGCTCCACCGCACCCACCGACGTCGCAGTCCCGCTGCGGCATTCCTGTCGCCGTAGCCCCGCCGCCGCATCCTTTTGCGGACGATTCATTCGCGGGTAAAGGCGAACGAAAGGGACAAAATTAAGAAGGAGGAGAGGTAAAGAGAAGCAGAATCTCAACATGAACATGAACAGGAGGCTCTGATACTAATTGTTGAAATTCTTTTCTAAATTTTTCAAATATGTTTTGATCGAATCAAAATCTATTAGGAATTTACCACGAGAGCCTTTCATTCACGTTCATATTAATGAGAAAACTGAATCGATACAATAGCGGAAGCGTACCTGAATCCATTTGATCGATTGCAAGCAACGATCTTCCAATCTGCAGACTTTCCGGAGTTTTCCTTAGTCTCTCTCGTTGATGGGGAACAAGAGAATAATTTTCTTTTCTTTCTCTCTCTGCAGACCGGGGACCATTACCTCCTTATTTAATGTAACCAAAGGGTGGTTACAAAATTTGCTTAATTCCAATTCTGCCCCTCATCAAATTAGAATTTGCCCTTATGGTATCCACACTTATAATTTCATGACAAATGTGTCTAAAGTCATAAATTTTATACTTAATTAGACCACAATAATTTTGACTTATTAAATGATAACCCAACACATTTATTAATTACATTATAGTCCCATAATTGATCCAACAAATTCTTGATATCAACATATTATCAAGTTTGTTCATATATATTCTTGATAACAACATCTTATCAAGTTTGTTCAATAATTTAAAATGCTATTAATTTTTTTATTTAATTTTTAATTAATTAATTTTTATTCTTAGTTGATTATACATAAAAATAATTTAATTTTAAATTTAATTTTAATCATATTTTATTTAAACTAAATTATATTTGTAGCTATAATCTATATTGACTTCTTACTCACATTTATGTATTACTTTGCAAATTGAAAAAAATAATAATAATTTACATTTCTATGCATTTAAGATTATATTTTTAATCCAACTATTGCTCATTTGCAACTATATCTCTTTTTTTTTTTCCTTTCAATTTCTGGTAATGATTATAATAATTATAATATTATTTACATATTAATTTAGAGATTTTATTTTTATTATGTTTTCCGAAAACGCAACATAAGAATTTGCTATAATCTTTATAAGGAAAAGGTGAGCTAAATTGAATACATTTTCTTAGCTTGTTTAGTAGATATGTAATTTTTTTGAGCATTTAAATACTTATTAAAATAATATATATATATATATATAAAGCTCAATTTAAATATGTTTAATTATCAAGTAAATAATATTATCATTAAATTATTATTTGGCAACATTCAAAAAAGAATATAAGAATTTATGAAGATAAAATAAAAAATTAATTTTGTATTAAAAATTTTTAAGAAAATAAGAACCTGATTATCTTATTATATATAATTTTTTAAAAAAATTAATATTATCGTGCGCGCGCGTGTGTGTGTGGAATTGAACAGTCAATACTTTATAGCTTATTAATGATTTAATCGTATTATTCATAAATTATATGTATGATGTTAAATTTGTAATTTTTTTTAAAAGAAAATATGATGGAAGGTAAATTTGAATGATGACAAACATATTTGAAATAGATTTATTTTTTAATTATCTCTAACCATAAATTTATTATTTGATAATGACTCGAGATTAATAATTACCATCTTTAATTTAAGCACTCTTCAAATTTAATTAAGATATGACAATGAAATAATGTAAATATTTATCAAAGGTAAAATGAAAGTTAATTTTGTTCTGAAAATAAAAAAATATATATTTACCAAACTATCGTAATGTTAGCAGAAAAAGAAGCGAAGGATTTAAAATTTATAACAGAAAGTGAAATAAGTTGTGGCGGATATTGGACATATTGGACGGAATTGAAATTTGCGTTATAGACTTGATTAATATTTTAATCTATAAATATCTGAATATCTTTATTACAGTGCGTATTGTTCTTTTGCTTCTTAAAATTAAGGAGTTTTAAGTAATCAACCCACTACGTAGCATATTTTTGTGATTTCCACATATTTTTGGTTTCCTTGTGCCGGTAATATTTTTGGTAAAATTTTGATTACTTATTGTTTAATTAGTAACAGTAGCATCTACCTTCTTTTCATTTTCAATGTCGACTGCATTAAAAATTTAAATTGAGAAAAATGAGATAATTATAGTTCTTCAAGAAAAGAAAATGGCAAAATAATTAAGATTTATTTTAATTTCTCCTTTTGCATTTCATTTTTTTTTTCCCCCGGCTCTAATTAACTTTCAAGAATATCATTTAGTATGTAAATCAAAATGTTCAAAAGAATACAACCTTATGAATGGGAGCTGGTGTGCTGATTGGCAGAAAAATAATACCTTTGATATATAAATATTATTTTTCAATATTCTTTGAAAAAATCTTAATGTATTCTTTTTTTTTTTAAATAAATTACACGGAACGTAATTCAAAATGTTATGACAAACAAGTTTGTTGCTTTAGTTTGAATATTTGTTTCAATTTTTTTCATAACGGTATTAATGAATATTTCTTTTATTCAAACTATCTATAATATTAGATCACAAAAATATCAATTTTACGGATTTAAAGTTGATATAACCAGATTTTATCAATTAATTTTATCGTTATATATATATATATATATATATATATATATATATATATATATATATATATAATGCTAAGCTTAGTTTAATAATGCAAAGTTTATAAACTAATTTATTGTGATTTTTGTATGAGATTAAAATTTAATTTTTGTAAACTAATTTCTTTGATCTATTATCTCATCTTGTAAACCTAAATTTGATCAAATAGATTATTTTTAAATATGAAAATGAATCACAATAACATTTATAAAGAATTATCACGGAATGTTAAAGAAATTTAAAATTGCTATTATTATTTAGAAAAATATTTTTTTTTCATGAGGTTGTATTTCATAATTTTAATAAATGATTGCAAATATAGATTAAAATTAAAGAAAAATTCATTTTTTTTAGAAAACTTAAGAGCTTCCTGAATTTAAAGAAACTAAAGAAAATAATATTATCAATCTCAATATCGACTGCATTAAAATTTTTAAATCGAGAAACCTGAATATAATTCTTGTAAGAAAATATAGTTGACGGCAAAATAATTCTGATTCATATAAATTCCTCTTTTTGCATTTTAATATAAAAATTCCACATTTCATTTGTAAGCAGAGATATTGACAAAACTGACAATTCTTTCAAACAAAATTCTAATATAATCTTTCTTATAAATTGACATCTACAGAGATAATAATGGCTCATAGTTATCCTTACTTTGAGCATGATTTTGTTCATCCCTCCCAATACATCTCTCCACTCGAGTAAGTTTTTTCTAATATATTTGATAGCTACTCTCTCGTTATTTTATTTAATTCTAACATAGAAAAATATTAATTGCTCGTGCATGGTTTGTATTGATAATGAAACGTCCGATGATTTTACTATTGTCAAGGTATTTCTATTTGTCTTTTATCAATAAAATAATTTTTATTATCTTGCCACACAACATATTTATATTTATTTATAAAAATTAAATATGTTTTCTTTGTTATGATTGAATGCAGATAAACGGTTCAAACAAGCACGACATTCTTCTTAAAATAGTTTAAATTCTAAGTGATTTGAATCTTATCATCTCCAAATCATACATTTCATCTGACGGTGATTGGTTCATGGATGTCTTCCATGTCACCAATCAACATGGTCATAAACAAAAAGACTCCACTGTTATATGCTACATACAACATTATCTCAATATTGCCCAAAAACAAGAAGAAGCTTCTAACCCACCGCAAGTAAAAATCAGTCATGGGAGGTTAATGAACTTTAATAATTTCGCTACCACAGCCCTTGAACTTTGTTTCCTTGATCGCCCAGATATTTTCTCTGAGGTCATTGATTTGCTCTCCAAGCACTCATATGTAATTGACTCCGGGGAGCTATGGACTCACAATGGTCGTGTCGCATGTATCATTTACTTAAAAGAACAAGGCACGAATTTACCCATATTTGATCGAGAACATTTTGACTACTTGGGAGATTACCTAGCAAGTTTGATGAAAATGCATCACTTCGTTAAAGAATTATGGAAGGTGCAACTACGAAGCCCTTCAGCATGTCAGATCCATACAGAGCGGCGATTACACCAGTTATTGCAAGAGAATAAAGAATATGAGGTAGAAGAAAAATATAATGAAGCAGAATGTTCACCTCAGGTATCAATTGAGAGATGGAAGGAAAGAGATTATTTTGTTGTAAATGTTAAGAGTAAAGATAGACCCAAGTTAATGTTTGATACATTGTGTGCTCTCATGGATTTAAGCTACGAAGTGTTTCATGGCTCTGTTAGCACCAAAGAATCAGTGGCAGATCAGGTATTTAATCAACTTTGAATTTTGAATCATGAATTGTAAATTTGAACTAAACTTCTAATTTTGTCATTATAGGAATACTTTGTGCGGCAGATGAATGGGCACGCAATGCTTGATGAGGTGGAGAAAAGGAATATGATTCAAAATTTGGCAGCAGCTGTTGAGCGACGAATTTCTCATGTATATATCCTTGCACTTCTCGATTGATAAAATATATTTTGTTAGCATGTTTAACGAATATATATATAAGTATATTTGTTAATGATTGCAGGGGCTAATGATGAACGTGCACACTTTTGATCGACCCGGTTTGCTTTCACTCATGAGTAGGGAATTAAGAGAGAATAATCTTTCATTGAAGATGGCAAAATTCTCTAAAGATGATTATTTGGCTGTTGGCACTTTTTACGTCACTGACGACTCATCGTCGGTCAATGTCGACATTATTGATCAACAAAGACTGGACACTGTATGCAATAAGATCGGTGGAGACGTTTACTTTGAAAAGAAGAATGATTGCAGCATTGGCTCTGTGGCACAGAGGAAATGAAGTCTGTTTTCTAAGTTCTACTCCTTTGGGAAGAGTTTGTGGTCCCACATCAAGAGTTTCTTCAAAAAATTTAGTTTCATTAGATAAAACTTTTTTATGTATTCTTTGTTTTTCTTTTCCCATGTCATTCCTTCTTGACGGTTTTTCTCTTTCATTCTTTCTTGAGTAATGATCAATTTTAGTAGTTTGCTTTTTCTATTTAGTAATTACTAAAAGTTATAAATCTTTTAGCTACTAATTTTTGTAGTTGTAATACAAATTTTGTTTTGTTTATAGCCTTCAAAGCAACAGAAAAGTCATACAGAAGTATCAGAATTTTAGTAATTGTTGTATAATAAGAATTTAAAAAATTAGGTTTTGTTTTTATATCGTAGGTCTCATAAAATAACTTAAATATTAGACATACAACATTAAGGATTATTTATATTATAATATAAATTTTAAGTTTCATATAATTTGTAGGAGGCTTTATTTTATTTTGAATGTCCTTTCAATTTAATACATTAATTTGTGGCACAATAACTAAAAACAACTAATTATAACATAGGTGATGAAAAAACTAAGAAAATTTAATTTTGATTAAAATGTAAATATGTTGAATCTTAAAATTATAAGATTTATTTCAAAATGGATATAATGAATAAATGATCAAATTAAATTTATGTTTTAATTATTTAAATAAATTTGATGCTGCACTAAATAAAAAGTTCAAAAGTTTGATTTAAACAATAATACGAAAATTAGTCTAATCCAAGTCAGATCCCATTAAACTTAATTTAAAAAACATTAATAACACCAATATTTTAACATTTAAACAATGAAATACATCTTTTCATGCACATGTATGGTGGTATGCATGTAAAATTGTAGTATTGATGTTTAGATGTGTAAATACATAGAAATTGAGTGGCATGTTTGTAAATCTTCCCATCTAATTTCAGTTCACCAATATTTGCTTTTGTTAGATTCAAAATGCACTGTTATCTACTCTCGATCAATGAAGTGGCAGTGTTACTATATGTTGTGAGGGATCTTCTCAATGCCAACCCAGAATTCTGGATGATTGTGCCACAGCTCATGGATAGAACATTGTCGAAAATCTTCTTCTAGAATTCGATTCAAGTCTAGGGCTTTTAAAGATCCAATGTAAAAAAAGTGGTTCAAATATTTGGCTCGTAGCCCGACTCGTTTATATCTATTCTGTCTCAATCCAAGACAAAATTCAAATCAATTTTCGAGCGATTAACGATCGTTGAGCTAAAGTTGCTAAAATCATAGTTTTAACATCATTAGGACAGTTTTCGATATGATTTCGAGCCCACCTCGACTCGAAAAAAATTTGATCCAAAATTTTTGTTTCTAGATGGGCTATTTCATATCTCTCTAATCTTGATTTGAGCCAAAATTTAAATAAAGTTTTGAGGGAGGATATGAAGGAGCGGGATTGCTTCATGCCTTCATATGGACGAAAAAAACTTGCATACGGAGAGCGTACGCAGAGTTGCGTACGCTCTCCGATCACGGCTCTTAATCGTTATGAAAAATTGGTGCGGAATAAAACAGGAATCAACACAAATCTGAAGAACAAACAGAGATTTAACGAGGTTCGGCAAAGAATTGCCTACATCCTCGAGAGCAGGCGAATTTCACTATTTCAGAGGAGTTACAATAGTTCGGTTCACATATCCATAGGATTACACATCTATTTATAGATAAACCCCACGGATAAATTACAAATACGCCCTGGCTCCCCCTCAACCCACTAAATATGAAGAGACACGTCTCTTTACCAAGAAAAACTCCAACTACCTAGATATGAGTCATACCTAACACTCCGATCACGGCCCTTAATCCACACTCACGCAAACGAACGTGTATGGGAGTAGGTCCCATTTTTAAAATTCTTTAAAAAAAAAAAAAAGATTTCAACCGGGGCTGTGATTGGAGAGCATATGTAACTCTGCGTATGCTCTCGCTCTCCGTATGCAAGTTTTTCTCCATATGGCCGTGAAAGAAACTAGTTTGGAGATAGTCGAGGAGTTTCTCAAGGCTGAGTCAACTCGGTTCATCCAAATTATGAAATAAAATACAAATTACTCTAGATTAATGAATTTGAATTTTTCTTTTAAAAATTAAGAAATAAAGATAATGATCAAATAAATAAAAATTAATATAAAATAAATATTTATAGAATCAAAACATATTAAAATAGTCAGAGACTATTTTGACACTTCTATAAACTCTATAAGTAACACTAATATTTAAGTTTAAAATAAATTCTTATTCACTTTCCAAGAGTATCGTTATCTTCAGTATAATTATAAAAAAAAAATGTTTATCATCATATATATTTTAAGAAAATAAAGAAATAATTACAGCCAAGTAAGACTTAAGATAATTCACACAAAAGTAGTCTATTTTTATTTCTATATAAATTAATATTTATTGATCTTATTAATACAATTTAAAAATAAAATATTCACATAAGCAAACATAAAAATTATTAAGGAATTAAAAATTGAACTATTATAATGATATGTTTAAGACAATTTTTTTATCTATTTTACTTTTCAGACCACCATCACACTTCTGTATGAGAATTATTTTTTACTATTTTTTAAGAAAATAAATTTTAAAATTTTTTTTCTTTTGAAATAAATTTATAATAGTTGAGATGTCCCTCCACAGATACTCAAATAAGAAATTTAGAAAGCACAACAACGATTACTCCTCAGTAAGAAGCATTCGTCGATTTTTCTTCCACAACATTCCCGACTTCATCGAATTTGAATCCTTATCTTTTCAAATCCCCACCTGCTAATGGACACAAAGCATCCGACGCTATCCCCGATCGGAAGCCCTATTCCTCCGCTCAACGACGATGATTTGCAGGCCGGAGCATGCGTTATGGGCTCTCTGATGATACCCCAACTACATCTGATTAATCGGAGCGCCGCCGCTTGGATCCCAGTCGATTAAAAGCAGAATTCTTCTTCTGCCACCGATATTCCAAGTTACGGGATCTACTCCGCTGCATCTCATGCCATCCCCGATAACCCTTATGTGCATGCTTATCCAGTCATCGGATCCAACAATAAGAGCAGGTTTTTAGAGTAAATAAAAGAGTTTTTTGCTTGAGACTAGATTGAGTTGTTTAGGGTTAGTAGGTTTTAGATAATATGGAGGAGGATTGAGGGGATGAGAGTTGAAAGACTTAGAGCATTTAATCTAATGATCCTGGCGATTTCGATAATTATAATCAGAGGGCGAGATGGTTTGAAATAGTCTGGATTGGGCCGGTTGAATCCTGGACTTGTTAATTTTTAGGATGTATTTGCTACTATACTTTTAATCGGTGATTTAAATCTAGCCAAATTCCATAAATATGTTAGATAAATCTGTTGTCATGTTAAATTCAATTTTTGCTTGTTTAAGATTTAGTAAATCAACTTATTATTTAAATTTAAGGAATTCAACAGAAAAAAAATATTTCAAATATATGTATGCCAAATACCTCAAATGAATTTAATTGGATTTAACTTTATAGCAAAATGAGAGGAAATTAAGAAGAGATTGGATTTACTAAATACAAGATTTAAAAGTTGTCACTTTATGTTTGGAGATTGAAGTTAAATCGACTTAAATCTGTTAGTAGACAACCCTTCTCTCAATGTAAGGGCCCATTTAGGGTAGCTTATATGAGCGGTGACGTTTTTTAAAATGCAGCCTAACTGTTTGTTTCGCGTGTTTTTGAAAACGCTGTCTGCTGCATTTTGGTACACTAAATGCAAGCGATCGGTCAACTCTCGTGGTCGATCCGCGTGCCGCATTTCAGGATAAGCTGCTTATCCTGAAACGCACAAGCTGCCCCAAACAGACTTAAACTTTAAACAGATTCTAACATAATTTAGGTTGAAACTTGCCAAACATGTAGCAAGGGACCTTTAGAAGTTGTCTCCCTTAAATTTTGGGTCTTGTAGGTATTTGATAAAATTTATCTTAGAACAAGGGTATGCAATCGATTCGATGAATCGACTCTCGAATTAGTCAGATTAAATAAATCCAAATTTTAAAATTCAAAAACTTGAACTAACCAAATTTTTTACTTAAATTGATCCATACTAAACTGAATCATATTTTTATTTAATTAGTTCAATTTCGAGAAAATTGGAATTTAACTTAGGGCTTAATATTATTAAAAATTAAGATTGTAGTTAAAAATTAGAAATTTTGCGTTTCTTTCTTATCTTCTCCAATCTTTTCAAAAATAAAAATTTCTAACTTTATCAAAATAAACAAATTATGTGCTCAATTAATTTTTTCCCAAATAAATTTAATTTCATAATAAAAAAACCATTAAGGCTTTTTTATGAACGTGTTGAACTTCCGTTTAGTTGAACGGAACGCTGTCGCTAGAAAAATTTTATTTGGGGCAGGAGCGTTTCCAGAACATCTTTGAACATTACATCACAAGAATGATAAGTTTTGTCGTTTATATTGTAGTTGAACTCTTGCGTTCGGTGAACGTGACTTTTAAATCTGATTTGTCGAACGGGAATCTTCTTCAAATTAACCCTGAGTTTTTTTTTTTTTCTCTTCTCTATTTGGTTTATCAAAGACCAAAACCAATCCAAAAATTGAAAAATTAATATTAAAATTTTTAAAGCCAAAAATCATATTATTATTTCAAAACCGATCCAAATTAATCAAAAGAGTTGGGTTGATTCAATATTTTGTTGAGACCAAAATCGAGTTTTAGCTGAGTTAGTTTCTTAGCTTCAGCTCTAGATGTTATTTAAGAAACGGTAACCAAACTTGATGTCCATTTTTTCCCTTCACAGTTTTTACTTAATAACCTAATTTTCTTATTGTAGTTCTTCGTCTTTCCTTCTACAAGGCCAACTGATACAATTTTCAAAGCTCTTGACCGTTATAGAAAGAAGTTGGAAGAAAACACCAGAAAGGCAGGGAATCTTGCTTGCAATGTTTGGCAACACCGTATGCATC
>CM040433.1:71015188-71191430 GCA_022702705.1 Papilionanthe hookeriana x Papilionanthe teres
CATTGACCCAATAGGTCAACTTTAGACCAAAAAGTTAATTTTAGTCAATATAGCCAATTTTTGACCTAATGACCAAATATTGCCCTACTAAGCCAATCTCTGACCAAAAAGTCAACTGTGATCAAAATGGTCAATCTTTGACCCAATGACTAACCAATTGAGCCGATAGGTCAACTTTTGACAACAAAATCAACCTTAGTCAAAATGATCAATCCTCGACCCATGACTAACCCATTGGCCTGATAGGCCAACTTTTGATCAAAAAGTCAGTTTTGGTCAAAATAGTCAATGTTTGAAGTAAAGACTAATTTTTTACCCAATAAGTTAATCTCTGACCAAAAAGTCAACTTTTGTCAAAATGGTTAATCCTTGACCTAATGACAAACCCATTGACCCAATAAGTCAACTTTTGACCAATAAGTTAATTTTGGTCTAAATAGTCAATTTTTGACCTAATGGCTAAAAAGTCAACTTTGGTCAAAATGGTCAATTTTTGACCCATTGACTATCCCATTGACCCAATAGGTCAATTGACTAAAAAGTCATCTTGGGTCAAAATGGTCAATTCTTTACCCAATTACTAACTCATTGACCAAATATGTCAACTTTCGACCAAATAGTCAACTTTGGTCAAAATGGTCAATTTCATACCCAATGACTACCCCGTTGACACAATGGGTTAACTTTAGACCAAAAATTCAATTTTGGTCAAAATAGTTAATTTTTAACCTAATGAACAATTATTGACCCAATAAGTTAATCTCTGACCAAAAAGTCAACTTTGGCCAAAATGCTCAATCCTTGACCCAATGACAAACCCATTGACCCAATATGATAAATTTTGCTAAATAGTCAAGTTTGGTCAAAATAGTCAGTTTTTGACCTAATGAAAACCCATTAATCCAATTAGTCAACTTTTGAGCAAAAAGTCTACTTTGGGTAAAATGGTCATTTTTCAACCCAATGACTATCCCATTGACCCAATAGATTAAATTTTGACTAAAAAGTCATCTTCGGTATAAATGGTCATTTATTTACACAATTACCAACTCATTGACCAGATATGTCAACTTTTTACCAAAAAGTCATCTTTGGTAAAAAAATAGTCAATTTCTGACCCAATAACTACCTCGTTGACCCAATGGGTTAACTTTTGTCCAAAAATTTAATTTTGGTCAAAATAATCAATTTTTGACCTAATGACCAATTATTAACCCAATATGTCAATCTCTGACTAAAAAGTCAACATTAGTCAAAATGGTCAATCCTTGACCCAATGACCAACCCATTAACCCAATAGGTCAACTTTTGACCAAATAGTTAATTTTTATCTAAATAGTCAATTGACTTAATGCTCACCCATTGACCAAATAGGTCGACTTTTTTTAACAAAAAGTCAACTTTGGTGAAAATGGCCAATTTTTGACACAATGACCAACCCATTGACCAAACAGTTCAACTTCCGACAAACAAGTCATCTTCAGTCAAAATGGTCAATTCTTGACAAAATACCAACTCATTGACCAAATATGTCAACTTTTGACCAAAAAGTCAACTTTCGTCAAAACTGTTAATTTATGACCCAATGACCAGCCCGTTGACCCAATTGGTTTACTTTTGACCAAAACATCAATTTTGGTCAAAATAGTCATTTTTGACAAAATGACCAATTAATGACTTATAAGTAAATCTCTCTCCAAAAAGTCAACTTTGGTCAAAATGGTCAATCCTTGACCCAATGACAAGTCTATTTTGGTCAAAAAAGTCAATTTTTAACCAAACCACCACCCATTGACCCAAAAGATCAACTTTTGACCAAAAAGTTAACTTTGGTCAAAATGGTCAATTTTTGTCCTAATGACCAGCCCATTGACCTAATATATCAAATTTTGACCAAAAAGTTATCTTCGTTAAAATGATCAATTCTTGACCCTATTACCAACTCATTGACCAAATATGTCAACTTTTAATCAAAAAGTCAACTTTGGTCAAAATGGTCAATTTCTGACCCAATGACCAACCTATTGACCAAATGGGTTAACTTTTGACTAAAAATCAATTTTGGTCAAAAAAGTCAAATTTTGAACTGATGACCAATTATTGACCCAATAAGTCAATCTCAGACCAATGGTCAACTTTGGTCGAAATGGTCAATCCTTGACTCAATATGTCAACTTTTGACAAAAAAGTCAATTTTGGTCAAAATAGTCAATTTTTACCTGATGGTCACCTATTGACCCAATAAGTCAAATTTTGACCAAAAAGTCAATTTTGGTCAAAATAATCAATTTTTGAATTAATGAACATTATTAACTTAATAAGTCATTCACTAACCCAGAAAAGTCAACTTTGGTCAAAATGGTCAATCCTTGACCTAATGACAAACCCATTAACCCAATAGGTCAACTTTTAACCAAAATGTCAATTTTGGTCAAAATAGTCAATTTTTGATGAACTGACCACCTAGTGACCCAATAGGTCAACTTTTGACCAAAAAGTCAACTTTTGTCAAAATGGTCAATACTTGACACAATGACCAACCCATTGACCCAATAGGTCAACTTTTGACCAAAAAGTAAATTTTGGTCAAAATAGTCAATTTTTTACCTAATGAACAATTATTGCTCCAGTAAGTCAATCTTTAACCAAAAAGTCAACTTTTGGTAAAATGGTCAATCCTTGACCCAATGACCAACCCATTGACCCAATAGGTCAACTTTTGACCTAAAAATTAACTTTGGTCAAAATGATCAATCCTTGACCCAATGAACAACTCATTGGCATAGTAGGTCAACTTCTGACCAAAAAGTCAATTTTGGTCAAAATAATAAATTTTGACCAATTATTGACCTAATAAGTCAATTTTTGACCAAAAAGTCAACTTTAGCCAAAATGGTCAATTATTGACCCAATGACAAACTCATTTACCCAATATGTCAACTTTTGACAAAAAAGTTAATCTTAGTCAAAATGATCAATCCTTGACCCAATGACTTCATTGACCCAATAGAACAACTTTTGACCAAATAGTCAATTTTGTTCAAAATAGTTAACTTTTCACTTAATGACCACCCATTAACCCAATCGGTCAACTTTTAACCAAAAAGTTAACTTTGGCAAAAATGGTCAATTTCTGACCCAATGATCACCCCGTTGACCCAATGGGTTAACTTTTGACCAAAAATTCAATTTTGGTCAAAATAGTCAATTTTTGATCTAATGACCAATTATTGACACAATAAGTCAATCTCTGACCAAAAAGTCAACTGTGGTCAAAATTGTCAATCCTTGACCAAAGGACAAACTCATTAACCCAATAGGTCAACTTTTGACAAAATAGTTATTTTTGGTCAAAATAATTAATTTCTGACTGAATGACCACCCATTAACCCAATAGGTGAACTTTTGACCAAAAAGTCAACTTTGGTCAAAATGGTCAATTTTTGACCCAATGGCCAACCCGTTGACCCAATAGATCAACTTTTTACCAAAAAGTCATATTTGGTCAAAATGGTCAATTCTGACCCAATTACAAACTCATTCACCAAATAGTTTAACTTCTAACAAAAAAGTCAACTTTGGTCTAAACGGTCCATTTCTGATCCAATGACCACCCCGTTGACCAAATGGGTCAACTTTTAACTAAAAATTTAATTTTTGGACAAAATAATTAGTTTTTGACCTAATGACCAAAATAGTCAATTTTTGAATTAATGAATAATTATTGACTTAATAAGTCAATCTCTGACCACAAAGTCAACTTTGGTCAAAAGGGTCAATCGTAAACTTAATGACAAACCCTTTGACCCAATAGGTCAACTTTTGACCAAAAAGTCAACTTTGGTCAAAATCATCAATTTTTTACCCAATCACAACCCATTGACCCAGTAAGTCAACTTTTGACCAAAAATCCATCCTTGGCCAAAATGGTCAATTATTGATCAAATTACCAACTCAATGACCAAATAGGTCAACTTTTGACCAAAAAGTCAACTTTGGTCAAAATGGTCAATTTCTAACCCTAATGACCACCCTATTGACCCAATGAGTTAACTTTTGACCAAAAATTCAATTTTTGTCAAAATAGTCAATTTTTTAATTAATGACTAATTATTGACCCAATAAGGCAATCTCTGACAAAGAGTTAATTTGGTCAAAATGGTCAATCCTTGAACAAATGACAAACCCATTGACCCAATTGGTCAACATTTGACCAAAAAGTCAATTCTTGTCAAAATAGTCATTTTTTTACCTTATGACCACCCATTAACCCAATAGATCAACTTTTGACCAAAATGTCAACTTTGGTCAAAATGGTCAATCCTCGAACCGATGACCAACACATTGACCCAATAGACCAAAAGGTCAACTTTAGTGAAAATGATCATTCATTGACCCAATGACCAACCCATTGGCCTAATAGGTCAACTTTTGACCAAAAAGTCAATTTTGGTGAAAATAGTCCATTTCTTGAATTAAAGACCAATTACTGACCTAATAAGTCAATTTCTGACCAAAAAGTAAACTTTGGTCAAAATGACGAATCCTTGACCCGATGACAACTTATTAACCCAATAAGTCAACTTTTAACCATAAAGTCAACTCTGATCAAAATGATCAATCCTTGACCAAATGACTAACCCATTGGCCAAATAGGTCAACTTTTGATAAAAAAAGTCAATCTTGGTCAAAATAGTTAAAGTTTGAATTAATGACTAATTATTGACCCATTAAGTCAATCTCTGACCAAAAAGTCATCTTTGGTTAAAATGGTCAATCCTTGATCCAATGACAAACTTATTGACCCAATAGGTCAACTTTTGACCAATAAGTCAATTTTGGTCAAAATAGTCAATTTCTGACTTAATGACCACCCATTGACCCAATAGGTTAACTTTTAACCAAAAAGTCAACTTCACTCAAAATAGTTAATTTTTGACCTAATGACCAACCCATTGACCCAATAGGTCAACTTTTGACAAAAAATTCTACTTTTTTTTTAAAATAGTCAATTTTTGACCTAATCACCAATTATTAAACTAATAAGTCAATATCTGACCAAAAAGTAAACTGTGGTCAAAATGGACAATCCTTGACCCAATGACAAACCCATTGATCCAATAGGTCAACTTTTGACCAAATAGTCAATTTTGGTCAAAATAATCATTTTTTGACTGAATGACGGCCCATTGACGCAAGAGGTTAACTTTTGACCAAAAAGTCAACCTTGGTTAAAATGTTCAATATCTTAGCCAGTGACCAACCCTTTGACCAAATAGATCAACTTTTGACCAAAAAGTCATCTTTGGTCAAAACAATCAATTCCTGACCCAATTACAAACTCATTCACTAAATAGGTTAACTTTTGACCAAAAGTCAACTTTGGTCAAACCGATCAATTTCTGAACTAATGATACCCCGTTGACCAAATGGGTCAACTTTTGAATAAAAAATTAATTTTGGTCAAAATAGTTAAATTTAACCTAACGACCAAAATTGTAAAATTTTGAATTAATGACCAATTATTAACCCAATAAGTTAATCTCTGACCAAGATGACAACTTTGGTCAAAAAGATCAATCATTGACAAAATGACAAACCCATTGCCTAAAAGGTCAACTTTTGACCAAAAAGATAATTTTGGTCAAAATAGTAAATTTTTGACCTAATGACCACCCATTGACACAATAGGTCAACTTTTGATCAAAAAGTCAAATTTGGTCAAAATGGTCAACTTTTTACCTAATAACCAACTCATTGACCCAATAGATCAACTTTTGACCAAAAAGTCATCTTCGGTCAAAATGATAAATATTTGACCCAATTACTAACTCATTGACCAAATAGGTCAACTTTTCACCAAAAAGTCAACTTTGATCAAAATGGTCAATTTCTGACCCAATGACCACCCCGTTGACTCAATGTGTTAACTTTTGACCAAAAATTTAATTTTAGTCAAAATAGTCAAATTTTGACCTAATGACCAATTATTGACCCAATAAGTCAATCTCTGATCAAAAAGTTAACTTTGGTCAAAATGGTCAATCCTTGACCCAAAGACAAACCCACTGACCTACTAGGTTAACTTATTACCAAATAGTCAATTTTGGTCAATATAGTCAATTTCTGACACAATGACCAAAATGCCAACTTTGGTGAAAAATGACAATCCTTGATCTAATGAGCAACCATTAACCCAATTTGTCAACATTTGACTAAAAAGTCAAGTTTGGGCAAAATGGTTAATCCTTGACCGAATGACCAACTCATTGACCAAATAAGTCAACTTTTGACAAAAAAAAGTCAATTTTGCTTAAAATTGTCAATTTTGGACCTAAGGACAGCTTCATTGACCTAAATAGGTCAACTTATGACCAAAAATACAACTTTGGTCAAAATGGTCAATTCTTGAGCCAATGACCAACCCATAAAACCCATTAGGTCAACTTTTGGTCAAAAAATCAATTTTTATCAAAATAGTCAATTTTTTACCTAATGACAAATTATTGACCCGGTAAGTCAATCTCTGACCAAAAAGTAAACTTTGGCCAAAATGGTCAATCCTTGACCTAATGACTAACCCATACACCCAATAGGTCAACTTTTGACCAAAAAGTCAACTTCGGTCAAAATGTTCAATCCTTGACCCAATGACCAACCCATTGGTCTAATAGGTCTACTTTTGACCAAAAAGTCAGTTTTGGTCAAAATGATCAATATTTGAATTATTGACCAATTATTAACCTAATAAATCAATCTCTGACCAAATAGTCAACTTTGGTCAAAATGGTCAATCCTTGACCCAATTACAAACTCGCCGACCCAATAGGTCAATTTTTGACCAAAAAGTCAATTTTGGTCAAAATAGTAAATTTTTGACCTAATGACCACCCATTGACCTAACAGGTCAACTTCTGACCAAAAAGTCAACTTTGGTCATAATGGACAATTTTTTTACCCAATGACCAACTTATTGACCCAATATGTCAAATTTTGAGTAAAAAGTCATCTTGGGTCAAAATGGTCAATTCTTGACACAATTACTAACTCACTGACCAAATATATTAACCCATTTGGTCAAAATGGTGAACTTTTAAACCAATAACCAAGTCATTGACCAAATATATGAACTTTTGACCGAAAAGTCAGCTTTGGTCAAAATGGTCAATATTTGACCCAATTATCAACTCATTGACCAAATAGGTCAGCTTTTGAGCAAAAAGTCAACTTTGGTCAAAATGGTCAATTTCTGACTCAATGACCACCCCGTTGACCCAAAGGGTTAACTTTTGACCAAAAATTTAATCTTAGTCAAAATAGTCAATTTTTGACCTAATGACCAATTATTAACCCAATAGGTCAATCTCTGATAAAAAAGTCAACTTTGGTCAAAATGGTTAATCGTTGACCCAATGACAAATCCACTGACCTAGTAGGTAAACTTTTTACCAAATAGTCAATTTTGGTCAATATAGTCAATTTCTAACACAATGAACCAAATGCTAACTTTGGTGAAAAATGTCAATCCTTAAGCAACCCCTTGTCCCGATTTGTCGACATTTGACTAAAAGTCAACTTTGGCCAAAATGGTTAATCCTTGACCCAATGACCAACCCTTTGACCAATAAGTCAACTTTAGACAAAAAAAGTTAATTTTGCTTAAAATCGTCAATTTTGGACCTAATGACCGCCTCATTGACCTAAATAGGTCAACTTTTGACCAAAAATACAACTTTGGTCAAAATGGTCAATTCTTAACCTAATGACCAACCCATTGACCCAATAGGTAAACTTTTGACCAAAAAGTAAATTTTGGTCAAAATAGTCAATTTTTGACCTAATGAAAAATTATTGACCCAGTAAGTTAATCTCTGATCAAAAAGTCAACTTTGGCCAAAAATGCTCAATCCTTGACCTAATGACTAACCCATTTACCCAAAAAGTTAACTTTGGTCAAAATGTTCAATCCTTGTTCCAATGACCAACCCATTGGTCTAATAGGTCTACTTTTGACCAAAAAGTGAATTTTGGTCAAAATAGTCAATATTTGAATTATTGACCAATTATTAACCCAATAAGTCAATCTCTGACCAAATAGTCAACTTTGGTCAAAATGGTCAATCCTTTACCCAATGACAAACCCATCGACCCAATAGGTCAACTTTTGACCAAAAAGTCAATTTTGGTCAAAATAGTCAATTTTTTACCTAATGACCGCCCATTGACCCAACAATCAACTTTTGACCAAAAAATCATCTTTTGTCAAAATGGTCTATTTTTTACCCAATGACCAACTCATTGACCCAATAGGTCAAATTTTGAGTAAAAAGTCATCTTGGGTCAAAATGGTCAATTCTTGACACAATTACCAACTCATTGACCAAATATGTTAGCTTTTGACCAAAAAGTTAACTTTGGTCAAAATGGTGAATTTCGGACCAATGACCACCCCGTTGACCCAATGAGTTAACTTTTGACCAAATATTTAATTTTTGTTAAAATAGTAAATTTTTAACCTAATGACCAGTTATTGACCCAATAAGTTAATCTCTGACCAAAAAGTCAACTTTGGTCAAAATTGTCAAACCTTAACCGAATGACAAAACAATTGACCCAATAGGTCAACTTTATACAAAGTATTTAATTTTGGCCAAAATAGTCAATTTTTGACCTAAAGACCACCCATTAATCCATTAGGGCAACTTTTGACGTAAAAATCAACTTTGGTCAAAATGGTCATTTTTTGACCCAATGACCAACCCATTGACCCAATGACCAACCCATTGACCCAATAGATCAAATTTTGACCAAAAAGTCATCTTTGGTATAAACGGTCAATTCTTGACCCAATTACCAACTCATTGACCAAATAGGTCAACTTTTGACCAAAAAGTCAACTTTGGTCGAAATGGTCAATTTCGACCCAATGACTCATCATGTTGACCCGATAAGTCAAATTTCGACAAAAAATTTAATTTTAGTCAAAATAATTGATTGTCGACCTAATGACCAATTATTCACCTAATAAGTCGATCTCTAACCATAAAACAACATTGGTACAAATAGTCAATGCTTTACCCAATGACCAACCTATCAACTACTAATATCAACTTCTGACCAAAAGTCAACTCTGGTAAAAATGGGCAATCCACTGACCAGTAACTGACCTATTGACGATTAAATCAATTTAGTCAAAATAATAATTTTTACATAATGACAGATTAATTGAACAGTAATCTCATCGACAAAAAAGTCAATATTGATCAAAATGATTTATCCAATACACGATAATACCTATTAATCTAATAATGATCCGATTTTTGATCAAAAAGTCAACATTGGTCAGAATGATCAATCAATTGACTAATGACCAACCCATTACTATAGCAGTCAACTTTCGACCAAAAAGTCAATTTTCGATCCAAATAATCAATTTTTAAATTAATGATCAATTATTGACTCGATAAGTTAATCTCTCGAACAAACATATCAACTTTGGTCAAAATGATCAATCCTTGATCGATATGAACCCATTATCGACAGATCAACTATTGACCAATATAATTTTAGCTCAAATACTAATAATTTGACTTAATTGATCTGAATTATCAGTTAATTTTCGACAAAAAAGTTAACTTTGGTCAAAATGTCAATTTCTGAGCTAATTACCTCCCCGGTGACTCAATGGTTAACTTTTGACCAAAAATTCAATTTTAGTCAAAATAGTCAATTTTTTATCTAATGACCAATTATTGACCTAATAAGTCAATCTCTGACCAAAAAGTCAATTTTGGTCAAAATGTTCAATCCTTGACCTAATGACAAAACCATTAACCTAGTAGGTCAACTTTTTACCGAATAGTCAATTTTGGTCAAAATAGTTAATTTTTGACTGAATGAGCACCCATTGACCCAATAGGTCAACTAATGACCAAAAAGTCAACTTTATTCAAAATGGCTCAAAATAGGTCAACTATTGACAAAAAAGTTAACTTTATTCCAAATGCTCGGCATTTTTTGGATCGATGACTAACCGCATCGATCTAATCAGATCAACTTTTGATCAAAATGTCACTTTGGTCAATTGTCAATTCTCTGATCCAATTGATCAATTCATTGACTAAATAAGTCAACTTTTTACCAAAAAGTTAACTTCGTCAAAAATCACTAATTTCTCGATCTAATGATCATGACCTATCGATCTAATGGTTTAACTTTTGACAAAAAACTTTATATTGGTCAGAATAAATAATTTTTGACCTAATGATCAAAATAAGAATTTTTGAATTAATGACCAATTATTTATCCAATATGTCGATCTCCACTAAAAAGACAACTTTAGTCAAAATGGCTGAAATCTGACCCAATGAAAAACCCATCAATCTAATAAAGTTAACTTTCGACCAAAAAGTCAATTTTGGTTAAAAATAGTAAAATTTTGACCTAATGACCACCCATTGACCCAATAGGTCAACTTTTGACCAAAAAGTCAACTTTGGTCAAAATGGTCATTTTTTGAAAAATGATTAACCCATTAACCCAATAGATCAACTTTTGTTCAAAATGTCATCTTCGGTCAAAATGCTCATTTCTTAATCTAATTACCAACTCGTTGACCAAATAGGTCAACTTTTGACCAAAATGTCAACTTTGGTCAAAATGGTCAATTTCTAACCTAATGACCACCCCGTTGACCAGATGGGTAAACCTTTGACCCAAAATTAAATTTTGGTCAAAATATTCAATTTTTGTCCTAATGACCAATTAATTACCAAATAAGTCAATCTCTGACCAAACAGTCAACATTGGTCAAAATGTTCAATCCTTGACCAAATGATCAACACATGCCCTAATAGGTCAACTTTTGACCAAAAAGTTAACTTTGGTCAAAATGGTCAATCTTTAACCCAATGGCCAACCCATTGACCCAATAGGTCAGCTTTTGACTAAAAAGTGAATTTTGGTTAAAATATTCAATTTTATACCTAATGACAAATTGTTAACCCGTAAGTCAATCTCTGACCAAAAAGTCAACTTTGGTCAAAGTGGTTAATTTTTGACCCAATGACAAACCCATTGACCCCATAGGTCAACTTTTGACCAAAAAGTAAACTTTGGTCAAAATGGTCAATCTGTGACCTAACGACGAACCCATTGACCAAATATACCATCTTTTGACCAAAAAGTCAACTTTGGTCAAAATAGTAAATCCGTAACCCAAAGACCAACTCATTAACCCAATAGGTTAACTTTCGACCAAAAAGTCAACTTTGGTCAATGGTCAAACCTTGACCCGATAACTCAACTCATCATTCGACAGATCAACTTTCGAGCAAAAGTCAATTTTGGTCAAAATAACCAATTAACTTAATGTCACTCATTGCACCAAATAGGTCAACTTTTAACCTAAAAGTCAACTTTTGGCCAAAAAGTTAATTTTTGTCAAAATAGTCAATTTTTAACCTAATGACCACCTAATTGACCCAATAGGTCAATTTTTGGCCAAAAGGTTAACTTTGGACAAAATTGTCATTTTTTGACCCAATGACCAATCCATTGACCCAATAGGTTAACTTTTGACCAAAAAGTCAACTTTAGTCAAAATGGTCAATTCTTGACAAAAAAAACACATTGAGCCAATAAGTCAACTTTTGAACAAAAAGTCAATTTGGGTCAAAATAGTCAATTTGTAAATAGTCAATTTGTAAATAGTCAATTTGTGACCAAATGACCAATTATTTACACAATAAATAAATCTCTGACTAAAAAGTCAACTTTGGCCATAATGGCCAATTCTTGACCCAATGACAAAACCATTGACCCAACAGGTCAACTTTTGAACGAAAAGACAACTTTGGTCAAAATTGCAAATCCTTGATCCAATGACCAACCCATTGACCCAATAGATCAACATTTGACCAAAAAGTCAATTTTGGTTAAAATAGTAAATTTTTTACTTATTTTCCAATTATTGACCCAATAGGTCAACTTTGGTCAAAATGGTCAATCTTTGACCCAATGATCAACCTATTGACCCAAAAGAATAACTTTTGACTAAAAAGTCTATTTTGGTCAAAATTTTCAATTTTTGACCTAATGACCATATCATTGACCCAAAAGGCTAACTTTTGACCAAAAAGTCAAATTTGGTCAAAATGGTCAATTTCTGACACAATGACATATATGTCAACTTTGTTGAAAATGGTCAATCCTTCATCCAATAACCAACCCATTGACCGATTCTATCAACTTTTAACTAAAAATTCATCTTTGGCCAAAATGGTAAATCCTTTACCCAAGGACCAACCCATAGATCGAATAGGTCAACTTTTGACCAAAAAATCAATTTTGCTTAAAATTGTCAATTTTTGACCAAATGACCGCCTCATTTACCTAAATAAGTTAACTTTTGACCAAAAAAACAACTTTAGTCAAAATGGTCAATCCTTGACCCAAAGATTAACCCATTGACCCAATAGGTCAACCTTTGACAAAAAAGTCAATTTTGGTCAAAATAATCAATTTTTGACCTAATGACCAATTATTGATGCAGTAAGCAAATCTCTAACCAAAAATTCAACTCCGGTCAAAATGGCCAATCCTTGACCCAATAACTAACCCATTGACCCAATTGGTCAACTTTTCTACAAAATGTCAACTTTGGTCAAAATGACTAATTCTTGACCTAATGTCTAACACATTGGCCTAATAGGTCAACTTTTGACCAAAAATTCAATTTTAGTCAAAATAGTCAATTTTTTAATTAACGACCAATTCTTGACCCAATAAGTCAGTCCCATTGATCCAATAGTTGAACTTTTGACTAAAAAGTCAATTTTGGTCAAAATAGTCAATTTTTGACCTAATGACCACCCATTGACCCAATAAGTCAACTTTTGACCAAAAAGTCAACTTTGGTCAAAATGGTCAATTTCTGACCCAATGACCACTCCGTTAACCCAATGGGTTAGCTTTTGACTAAAAATTTAATTTTAGTCAAAATAGTCAATTTTTTACCTAATGAATGATTATTGACCCAATAAGTCAGTCTCTGACCAAAATGTCAACATTGGTCAAAATGGTCAATCCTTGACCCAATGACAAACCGATTGACCTAATAGGTCAACTTTCTTCCAAATAGTCAATTTTGGCAAAATAATCAACTTCTGACACATTGACCTAAATGTCAACTTTGGTGAAAAAGGTCAATCCTTGATCTAATGAGCAACCCATTAACCCGATTTGTCAACTTTTGACTAAAAAGTCAAATTTGGGCAAAATGGCTTGACCCAATGACCAACTCATTGACCAAATAAGTCAACTTTTGACCAAAAAGTCAATTTTGCTTAAAATTGTCAATTTTTGACCTAATGACCACCTCATTCACCTAAATAAGTCAACATTTGACCAAAAAGACAACTTTGGTCAAAATGGTCAATTCTTACCCAATGACCAACCGATTGACCCAATAGGTCAACTTTTGACCAAAAATTCAATTTTAGTCAAAATAGTCAATTTTGACCTAATGAAAAATTATTGACCCAATAAGCCAATTCTGACCAGAAAGTCAACTTTGGTCAAAATGGTCATCTTTGACCCAATGACTAACCCATTGACCCAATAGGTCATCTTTTGACCAAAAAGTCAACTTTGCTAAAAAAGATCAATTCTTTACCAAATAACCAACCCACTGGTCTAATAGGTCTACTTTTGACCAAAAAGTCAATTTTAGTTAAATTAGTCAATATTTGAATTATTGACCCAATAAGTCAATCTCAGACCCAATAAGTCAACTTTGGTCAAAATGGTTAATCCTTGACCCAATGACAAAACCATCAACCCAACGCTCAATTTTTGACCAAAAAGTCAATTTTGGTGAAAATAGTTAATTTTTGACCTAATGACCACCCATTGACCCAACAGGTCAACTTTAGACCAAAAAGTCAACTTTGGTCAAAATGGTTAATTTTGGACCCAATGACCAACCCATTGACCCAATAGGTCAATTTTTGACTAAAAATTCATCTTGGGTCAAAATGGTCAATTCTTGACCCAATTACCAACTCATTAACCAAAAAAATCAACTTTTGACCAAAAAGTCAACTTTGGTCAAAATGGTCAACTTCTGACCCAATGACCATCCCGTTGACCCAATAGGTCAACTTTTGACCCAAAATTTAATTTTGTTCAAAATAATTAATTTTGACCTAATGACCAATTATTCACCTAATAAGTCAATCTTTGACCATAAAATCAACATTGGTCAAAATGGTCAATCCTTGACCCAATGACCAACCCGTTGATCGAATAGGTTAACTTTTGACTAAAAAGTCAACTTTGGACAGAATGGGCAATCCATGACCCAATGACCAATCTATTGACCCAATATGTCAACTTTTGACCAAAAAATCAATTTTGGATAAAATAGTCAATTTTTGACCTAATGACCGATTATTGACCGGTAGAAGACGATCTCTAACCAAAAAGTCAACTTTGGTCAAAATGATCTATCCTTGACCCAATGACTAACCCATTGACCCAATAGGTCAACTTTTGACCAAAAAGTCAACATTGGTCAAAATGATCAATCCTTGACCGATGACTGACTCATTGATGCAATAATTTCGACTTTTGACGAAAAGTCAATTGTGGTCAAAAAGGTCAAATTTTGAATTAATGACCAATTATTGACCCAATAGGTCAATTTTTGACCAAATAATCAATTTTAGTCAAAATAGACCATTTTTGACTTAATGACCACCCATTAACCCAATCAATCAACTTTTGACCAAAAATTCAACTTTGGTCAAATTGGATAATTTCTCAACGATGACCACTGCGTTGACCCAATGGGTTAACTTTTGACCAAAAATTTAATTTTAGTCAAAATAATCAATTTTTGACATAATGACCAATTTTTGACCCAATAAATCAATCTCTGACCAGAAAGTCAACTTTGGTCAAAATGCTCAATCATTGACGCATTGACAAACTCATTGACCTAATAGTTCAAAATTTTACCAAATAGTCAATTTTGGTCAAAATAGTTAATTTTTTACTGAATGAGCACCCATCGACAAACTCATTGACCTAGTAGATCAACATTTTACCAAATAGTCAATTTTTGTCAAAATAGTTAATTTTTTACTAAATGAGCACCCATTGACTCGATAGGTCAACTTTTGACCAAAAAGTCAACTTCAGTCAAAATGGTTAATTTTTGGCCTAATGACCAACCCATTGACCCAATAGATCAAATTTTGACGAAAATTTCATCTTTAATCAAAATGGTCAATTCTTGACCCGATTACCAACTCATTGACCAACAGGTCGACTTTCGACCGAAAGACAACTTTGGTCGGAATGCAGTGAATTCGACCTAATGGCAACCCCGTTGACCGAATGAGTCAACTTTTGGCCAAAAATTTATATTTGGTCAAAGTAATTAATTTTTTACCTAATGACAAAAATAGTCAAATTTTGATTTAATGACCAATTATTGACCCAAGAAGTCAATCTCTCACTAAAAATGCAACTTTGGTCAAAATGGTCAATCCTAGACCCAATGATAAACCTATTTCTCAATAGGTTAACTTTTGACCAAAAAGTCAATTTTGGTCGAAATAGTCGATTTTCGACCTAATGATGCCACCCATCGATCTAATATTTTAATTTTTAACCAAAAAGTCGAAATTTTGTCAAAATGGTCGATTTTTTACCCGATGACCGACCCATCGACCCAACGGTCAACTTTTAACCAAAAACTCATTTTTGGTCAAAATTGTCAATTCTTGCCTAATTACCAACTCATTGACCAAATAGGTCAACATTAAACCAAAAAGACAACTTTGGTCAAAATGGTCAATTTCTGACCCAATGAACACCTTGTTGAGCCAATGGGTTAACTTTAGACCAAATATTCAATTTTAGTCAAAATAGATCAAGTTTTGACCAAAAAGTCATTTTTGCTCAAAATAATCAATTTTTGAATTTATGACCACTTATTGACCCAGTAGATCAACTTTTGACCAAAAAGTTAATTTTGGCCAAAATAGACAATTTTTAACCTAATGACCAATTATTTGACCCAATAAGCCAAACTCTAACTAAAAAGTCAACTTTGGTCAAAATGGTCAATCCTTCACCCAATGACTAAGCCATTGCCCCAATAGGTTAACTTTTGACAAAAAAGTCAACTTTGGTCCAAAATGATCAATCCTTGACCCAATGACCAACCCGTTGGCCTAATAGGTCAACTTTTAACTAAAAAGTCCTTTTTGGTCAAAATAGTCAATTTTTGAATTAAAGACCAATTATTGATCCAATAAGTCAATCTCTGACGAAAAAGACAACTTTGGTCAAAATGGTCAAATCTTGACCCAATGACAAACTCATTGACCCAATAGGTTAACTTTTGACCAAAAAGTCAATTTTGCTCAAAATAGTAAATTTTTGACCTAATGACCACCCATTGACCCAATAGGTCAACATTTGACCAAAAAGTCAACTTTGGTCAAAATGTCAATTTTTGAAACAATGACCAGCCCAATGAACCAATAGAACAACTTTTAATCAAAAAGTTTTCTTCGGTCGAAGTGGTCAATTCTTGACGCAATTATCAACTCATTGACCAAATAGGTCAACATTTTAACAAAAAGTCAACTT
Source organism: Papilionanthe hookeriana x Papilionanthe teres (assembly GCA_022702705.1). NCBI lineage: Eukaryota > Viridiplantae > Streptophyta > Magnoliopsida > Asparagales > Orchidaceae > Papilionanthe > Papilionanthe hookeriana x Papilionanthe teres. The sequence goes on from CM040433.1 coordinate 71,031,854, forward strand.
TGGTGAAAATAATCAATCCTTAATCTAAAGACCAACCCATTGACCCAATCTATCAACTTTTAACTAAAAAGTTATCTTTGGCGAAAATGGTTAATCCTTTACCCAAGGACAACCCCATAAACCGAATAAGTCAACTTTTGACCAAAAAGTCAATTTTGCTCAAAATTGTCAATTTTTGACCTAATGACTGCCTCATTGACCTAAATAGGTTAATTTTTGACCAAAAAGACAACTTTGGCCAAAATGGTCACTCCTTGACCCAAAGACCAACCCATTGACCCAATAGGTAAACTTTTGACCAAAAAGTCAATTTTGGTCAAAATAGTCAATTTTTGACCTAATGACCAATTATTGATCCAGTAAGCAAATCTCTGACCAAAAAGTCAACTTTGGTCAAAATGGTTAATCCTTGACCCAATGACAAACCCATTGACCCAATATGTCAACTTTGGACAAAAATGTCAACTTTGGTCAAAATGATCAATCTTTGACCTAATGTTCAACCCATTGGCCTAATAGGTCAACTTTTGAGCAAAAAGTCAATTTTAGTCAAAATAAACAATTTTTGAATTAATGACCAATTATTTACCCAATATTTCAATCTCCGAACAAAAAGTTAACTTTGGTCAAAATGGTCAATACTCGACCCAATGACTAACCCATAGACCTAATAGGTTAACTTTTGACTAAAAAGTCAATTTTGGTCAAAATAGTTAATTTTTTACCTAATGACCACCCATTGGCCCAATAGGTCAACTTTTGACCAAAAAGTCAACTTTGGTCAAAAAGGACAATTTATGATCAATTGACCACCCCGTTGACCCAATGGATTTACTTTTGACAAAAAATTCAATTTTGGTGAAAATAGTCATATTTTGACCTAATGACAAAAAATTGACCCAATAAGTCAATCTCTGACTAGAAAGTCAACTTTGGTCAAAATGCTCAATCCTTGACCCAAAGACAAACTCATTGACCCAATAGCTCAACTTTTGACCAAAAAGTCAATGATGGTCAAAATAGTCAGTTCTTGATCTAATCTCCATCCATTGACCAAATAGGTCAACTTTTGACCAAAAAGTCAACTTAGGTCAAATGGTCAATTTCTGACACAATGACCAAACCTTTGACCCAATAGATAACCTTTTGACCAAAAAGTCATTTTCGGTCAAAATGGTCAATTATTGACCCAATTACCCACTCATTGACCAAATAGGTCAACATTTGACCCAAAAGTCAACATTGGTCAAAATGGTCAATTTTTGACCCAATGACCACCCCGTTGACCCAATGTGTCAACTTTTTACAAAAAACTTTATTTTAGTCGAAATAGTCAATTTTTAACCTAATGACCAATTATTTACACGGTAAGCCAATCTCCGACCAAAAAGTCAGCTTTGGTCACAGTGGTCTATCCTCGACCCAATGGCTAACCTATTGACCTAATATGTCAACTTTTGACCAAAAGGTCAACTTTGGTTAAAATGATCAATCATTGACCCAATGACCAACCCATTGGCCTAATAGGTCAACTTTTAACCAAAATTCAATTTCGGTCAAAATAGTCGATGTTTGAATTATCGACCAATTATTGACACATTAAGTCGATCTCTCGCCGAAAAAGTCAACTTTGAACAAAATGATCGATCCTTGATCCGATGACGAACCATCGACCCAACGAAGTCGACTTTCGACAAAAAGTCGATTTTGGTCAAAATGGTCGATTTCCGACTTAATGACGACTCATTGTAATTAATGTTAACTTTCGACCAAAAAGTCGACTTCGGTCAAAATAGTCGATTTTTTACCAACGACCGACCCATCGACTCTAATATGTCAACTTTTGACCAAAAAGTCATCTTTGGTCAAAATGGTCAATTATTGACTAAATTACAACCCTTTGACCAAATATGCCAACTTTTAATTAAAAAGTCAACATTTGTCAAAATGATTAATTCTTGACCCTATCACCACCACGTTGACCCAATGTGTTAACTTTTGACCAAGAATTTAATTTTGGTCAAAATTGTCAATTTTTGAATTAATGACTAATTATTGACCAATTAATGACCAATTATTGACCAGTAAGTCAATGTCTAACGAAAATGACGACTTTGTTCAAAATGCTCAATCCTCAACCTAATGACCATCCCGTTGACCCAATAGGTTAACTTTTAACCAAAAAATCAACTTTGGTCGAAATGGTCGATCCTCGACCGAATGATCGACCCATTGACCTAGCTGAGTCGACTTTTGGCCAAAAAGTTCACTTAAGTCAAAATAGTCAATGTTTGACCTAATGACCACCCCCATTGACCAAGTGGCTCAACCTTTCGATCAAAATATGATTTTTGTCAAAATGATCCAATCCTCGACACAATGACATACCTGACCAATCGTCAACTTTTGACAAAAAAAAGTAAATTATGGTCAAAATAGTCAAGTTTTAACCTAATAACCACACCATAGACCTAATAGCTCAACTTTTGACCAAAAACTAAACTTAGGTTAAAATGATTAATTTCTGACCTAATAACCAACTAATTGACCTAATAGTTTAACTTTTGACCAAAAAGACAACTTTGGTCGAAATGGTGAATCCTTGACCCAATGACCAACCCATTGACTAAATAGGTCAACTTTTGACCAAAAAGTCAAATTTGGTAATAATAGTCAATTTCTGACCTAATGACCATCTCATTGATCTAATGACCAACCCATTCACACAATAGGTCAACTTATGACCGAAAAGTCAATTTTGGTTAATATAGTCAATGGTTGACCTAATGACCACTCCATTGAACCTAATATGTCAACTTTCGACCAAAAGTCAGCTTTGGCCAAAATGAGTCAATTTCCGACCAAATGATAACCCCATCGACCCAATGAATCAACTTTTCGACCAAAAATTAAATTTTGGTCAAAGTGCCTAATCTTTGACCTAATGACAAATTATCGACCCAATATGACAATCTCTCGACCAAAAAGTCAACTTTGATCAAAATGGTCAATCCTCGACCTAATAACAAACCCATCGACCTAATCAGTCAACTTTCACCAAAAAGTCAACTATGTTCAAAATGGTACGATCTTCAATCTAATCACCCAATAGGTCAATTTTGAACCAAAAAGTCAATTTTGGTCAAAATAGTAAACTTTACATCTAATGACCACCCAATTGACCCAATAGGTCAACTTTTCACAAAAAAAATCAACTTTGGTAAAAAATGTCAATTGTTGACCAAATGACCAACCCATTCACCTAGTAGGTCAACTTTTGACCAAAATGTCAATTTTGGTCATAGCAAATTTTTGACCTAATGACCAATTGTTGACCCAATAAGTCAATTTCTGACCAAAAAGTCAACTTTGTTCAAAATAGTCAATCCTTTACCCAATGACAAACCCATTGACCCAACATGTTAACTTTTTTTCCAAAAAGTCAACTTTGGTAAGAATGCTCAATCCTTGACCAAATGACCACCCCATCGACCCAATAGGTTAATATTTGACCAACAAGTCAATTTTGGTCAAAATAGTCAAATTTTGACCTAATGTCCACCCCATTGACCCAATGGGTCAACTTTTGACCAAAATGTCAATTTAGGTCAAAATGGTCAATCCTTAACACAATTAAATACCTACCAAATTATTCAACTTTTGAAAAAAAGTAAATTTTGACTAAAATAGCCAATGTTAAACCTAACAACCACCCCATTGACCCAATAGGTCAACTTTTGACAAAAATGTAAACTTTAGGTAAAATGGACAATTTCTGACCCAATAACCAACCCATTGATCCAAAAAGACAACTTTGGTTAAAATGGTCAATCCCTGACCCAATGACCAACCCATTGACTAAATAGGTCAACTTTTGTCCAAAAAGTCAATTTTGGTCAAAATAGTTAATTTTAGAACGATGACCATGCCATTGACCAAATACATGAACTTTTGACCAAAAAGTCAACTTTGGTCAAAATGGTCAATCCTTGACCCAATAACCAACTTATTGATCCAATAAACCAATTTTTGACCAAAAAGTCAACTTTAGTCAAAATGGTCAATCCTTGATACAATGACCAACCCATTGACCCAATTGGTTAACTTTTGACCAACAAGTCAATTTTGGTCAAAATAGACAATTATTGAGCTAATGACCACCTATTGACTCAATATATCAACTTTTGACCAAAAAGTCAACTTTGGTCAAAATGGTCAATTTCTGACCCAATGAATAGCCCACTAACCCAATATGTTAACTTTTGACCAAAAAGTCGATTTGGTCAAAATGGTTAATTTCTGACCCAATGACCAACCTATGGACCCAAAAGGTCAACTTTTTACCAAAAAGTAAACTTTGGTCAAAATGGTCAATCCTTGACCCAATGACCAACTCGTTGACCCAATAGGTCAACTTTTACTAAAAAGTCAATTTGGTTAAAATAGTCAAATTTTAACCAAATGACCAATTATTCACCCAATAAGTCAATCTCTAACTAAAAAGTTAACTTTGGTCAAAATGGTCAATTATTGACCTAATGACCAACCCATAAACCTAATCGGTCAACTTTTTACCAAAAAGTTGACTTTGGTCAAAATTGTTAATCCTTAACCCAATGACCAACCCATTGACCCAATTGGTCAACTTTTAACCAATAATTAAATTTTGTTCAAGATAGTCAATTTTTGACCTACTGACCAATTACTGGCCCAATCAGTCAATCTCTGACCAAAAAGTCAACTTTAGTCAAAATAGTTAATCCTTGATCCAATGACCAACCCATTAACCTACTAGGTCAATGTTTGACAAAAACGTCAATTTTGGTCAAAATTGTCAATTTTTTACCTAATGAGCATCCCATTTACCCCATAGGTCAACTTTTGACCAAAAAATTAACTTTGGTCATAATGGTCAATCCTTGACCCAGTTACCAACCCATTGACCCAATAGTTCAACTTTGACCAAACAGTCAACTTTGGTCAAAATGGTCATTCCTTGACCCAATGACCAACCCATTGACCCAATAGGTCAACTTTGACCAAAAGTCAGTTTGGGTCAAAATAGTTAATTTTTGACATAATGATCATTTATTGACCTAATAAGTCTATCTCTGACCAAAAAGTCAACTTTGGTCAAATAGTTAATCCTTGACCCAATGAACAACTCATTGACCCACATGTCAACTTCTTAACAAAAATTGAACTTCAGTCAAAATGGTCAATTCTTTACCCAATGACCAACCTATTGACCAACAAGGTCAAATTTTGACCAAAAAATCAATTTTGATCAAAATAATCATTTTTTGACTTAATGACCAATTATTTACCCAAAAAGTTAATCTATGACAAAAAAGTCAACTTTTGTCAAATAGTCAATCCTTGACCTAATGACCCAATAGGTCAACTTCTAACCAAAAAGTCAACTTTAGTCAAAATGATCAATCCTTGACCCAATGACCAACTCATTGACCCAGTAGGTTAACTTTTAAGCAAAAAATCAATTTTGGTCAAAATAGTCAATTTTTAACCTAATGACCAATTATCGACCAAATAAGTCAATCTCTGACCAAAAAGTCAACTTTGGTCATAAAAGTCAATCCTTGACCCAATGACCAACCCATTGACCCAATATTTCAACTTTTGACAAAACAATCAACTTTGGTCAAAATGGTCATTCATCTACCCAATGACTAACCCATTGACCAAATAGGTCAACTTTTAACTAAATGACGAATTATTGACCCAATAAATCAATCTCTGACCAAAAAGTCAACTTTGGTCAAAAGGGTTAATCCTTTACCTGATGACCAACCAATTGACCCAATAGGTCAAATTTTGAGCAAAATGTCAACTTTGGTCAAAATGGTCAATCCTTGACCTAATGAAAAACTCATTAACCCAATATGTCAACTTTTGACCAAAAAGTCAATTTTGGTCAAAAAAAGTCAATTTTTGACCAATTATCCAACCATTGACCCAAAAGGTCAACTTTTGACCAAAAAGTCAATTTTGGTCAAAATGGTCAATTTTTGACCCAATGACTAACCCATTGACCTAATATATCAACTTTTGACCAAAACGTCGATTTGGACAAAATGGTCAATTTTTGACAGAATGACCAAACTATTATCCCAATAGGTCAACTTTTGAACAAAAAGTTAACTTCGGTCAAAATGGTCAATCCTTGACCCAATGACCAACCCATTAACTCAATATATCAACTTTTGACCAAAAATTCAATTTAGGTCAAAATAGCCAATTGGTCAACTTTTGACCAAAAAGTCATCTTTTGTTAAAATGGTCAATTCTTGACCCAATGATCAACTCATTAACCAAATAGGTAAACTTTCGACAAAAAAGTAAACTTTGGTCAAAATGGTCAATATCTGACCGAATGACCACCCCCTTGACCCAATGGTTCAACTTTTGACCAAAATTTTAATTTTGGTCAAAGTAGTCAATTTTTGATTTAGTGATCAACTATTGACTCAATAAGTCAATCTCTGACCAAAAAGTTATCTTTGGTCGAAATCAATAATCCTTGACCCAAAGACCAGCCCATTGACCTAATAGGTCAACTTTTGACCAAACAATCAACTTTAGTCAAAATGTTCAATCCTTGAACTAATGACCAATCCATTGACCAAATTGGTCAACTTTTGACCAAAAAGTCAATTTTGGTTAATAGAGTCAGTTTTGACCGTATGACCACCCATTGACACAACATGTCAACTTATGACCAAAAAATCAACTTTGGTCATAATGGTTCATTGCTGTCCCAATGACCAACCGATTGACCCAATAAGTCAACTTTTGACCAAAAAGTCAACTTTGGCCAAAATGGTCAATCCTTGACCAAATGACCAACCCATTGACCCAATAGGTCAGCTTTTGACCAAAAAGTTAATTTTGGTCAAAATTTTCAATTTTTGACCTAATGACCGCCCCAGTAACCCAGCATGGGTCAAATTTTAACCAAAAGTCAAGTTTGGTCAAAATGGTCAATTTCTGACTCTAATGACCAACCCTTCGACCCAATAAGGTCAACTTTGACTAAAAAGTCAACTTGTGTCAAAATGGTAAATCTCGACCCAATGACCAACCTAATCGACTCCAATAGTTTGAATTTTGACCAAAAAATCATTTTTGATAAAAATAGTCAATTTTTGACTTAATGACCATCCCATTGACCTAATAGGTCAACTTTTGACCAAAAGTCAACTATGGTCAAAATGGCCTATTTTTGACCAATGACCACCCCGTTGACCCAAGGGGTCAACTTTTGACCAAAAATTTAATTTTGCTCAAAATAGTCAATTTTTCACCTAATGACCAATTATTGACCCAATTAGTCAATCTTTGACCAAAAAAGTTAACTTTGGTTAAAATGGTCAAACTGTGACTTAATGACCAGCTCATTGACCCAATAGGTCAACTTCTAACCAAAAAGTTAATTTTGGTCAAAATAGTCAATTTTTTACCTAATGACCACCCATTGACCCAATAAGACACTTTTAACAAAAAAGTCAAGTTTGGTCAAAATGGTAAATCATTAACCCATTGACAAACCCACTGACCCAATATATCGAGTTTTGACCAAAAAGTTAATTTTGATCAAAATAGTCAATTTTTGACCTAATGACCAAGTATTGACCTGATAGGTCAACTTTTGATAAAAAAAAGTCAACTTTGGTCAAAATGGTCATTCCACGACCCAATGACCAACCCATTGACCTAATAGGTCAACTTTTAACCAAAAAGTCAATTTTGGTTAAAATAGTCATTTTTTGAATTATTGATCAATTATTGACCTAATAATTCAATCACTGACCAAAAAAGTTAACTTTGGTCAAATTGGACAATCCTTTACCCAATGACCAATCCATTGACTTAATAGGTCTACTTTGGCCTGAATGGTCAATCCTTGACACAATGAAAAACCACATTAACCCAATAGGTCAACTTTTGACCAAAAAGTTAATTTTGGTTAAAATAGTCAATCTTTAACCTAATGACCATCCATTGACCCAATATGTCAACTTTTGACCAAAAAGTTAATTTTGGTCAAAATGGTTAATTTCTGACCCAATGACCAACCTATTTACCTAATAAGTCAACTTTTGACCAAAAAGTCATTTTTGGTCAAAATGGCCAATTCTTAACCCAATGACCAACTCATTGACCAAATAAGTCAATTTTTGATCAAAAAGTTAACTTTAGTAAAAAAGGTCAATTTCTAACCTAATGACCACCACGTTAACTCAATTGGTCAACTTTTGACCAAAAAATCAATTTTGGTAAAAATTGTCAATTTTTGATCTAATGAGCAATTATTGACCCAATAAGTAAATCTCTGACTAAAAAGTTAACTTTGGTCAAAATGGTCCATCCTCGATCCAATGACCAACCCATCGACCTAATAGAAACTTTTGACCAAAAGTTAATTTCGGTCGAAATAATAATTTTTACCTATGACCACACATTGACCCAACAGGTTAACTTTTAGCCAAAAAGTTAATTTGGTTATAATTATAAATTTTTGACCCAATGACCAACCCATTTACCCAATAGGACAACCTGTGACCAAAAATCAGTTTGGGTCAAAATAGTAATTTTTTTACCTAATAACTAATTATTGACCCAATAAGTTAATCTCTGACCAAAAAGTCCACTTTAGTCAAAATAGCCGACTCTCGACCCAGATGAACAACCCATCTGATCCAATAGGTCAACTTCTTACCAAAAAGTTAACTTTGGTCAAAATGGTAAATTCTTGACCCAATGATCAATGCATATGCACCAAATAGATCAAATTTCGACAAAAAAAGTCAATTTTGGTGAAAATACCATTTTTTGACTTAATGACCAATTATTGACTCAATAAGTCAAATCACTGACCAAAAATTCAACTTAGGTTATAATGGTTAATCCTCGACCTAATGACCAACCCATTAACCTAAGAGTTCAACTTTTGACAAAAAAGTCAACTTTGGTCAGAATGGTCATTCCTTTACCCAATGACCAACTCATTGACCCAATAAGTCAACTTTTGACCAAAAAGTCAGTTTTGGTAAAAAAGTTCAATTTTTGACCTCATGAACAATTATTGACCCAATAAGTCAATCTTTGACCAAAAAGTCAACTTTGTTCAAAATAGTCAATCTTTCACCCAATGAATTAATAGATCAATTTCTGACCAAAAAATCAACTTTGATCAAAATGGACAATTCTTGGCCCAATGAACAACTCATTGACCCAATAATTCAACTTTTGAACAAAAGTAAATTTTGGTCAAAATAGTCAATTTTTGACCAAATGAACAATTATTGACCCAATAAGTCAATCTCTGACCAAAAAGTCAATTTTGGTCAAAATGGTCAATCCCTGACACAATAACCCAATATTTCAACTTTTGACAAAAAATCAACTTTGGTCAAAATGGTCATTCCTTGACCCAATGAGCAACCCATTGACCTAATAGGTTAACTTTTGACCAAAACTCAATTTTAGTCAAAATTGTCAATAGCTTAATTAATGACCAATTATCGACCCAATAAATCAATCTCTGACAAAAAGTCAACTTTGGTCAAAATGGTTAATCGTTGACCTAACAAAAAACTCATTAACCCAAAAGGTTAACTTATGACCAAAAAGTCAATTTTTGTCAAGATAGTCAATTTTTGAACTAATGACCACCCATTGACCTAATATGTCAACTTTTGGCGAAAAAGTCAATTTTGGAAAAAATGGTCAATTTCTGACCCAATGTCCAACCCATTGATCTAATATGTCAACTTTTGACCAAAAAGTTGGTTTGGTCAAAATGTTCAATTTCTGACCAATGACCAACTCATCGAATTCTATCAGTCAACTTTCGACCAAAACGTCAACTTCGATCGAAATGCAATTCGATTAACCTAACCCAACGTTACAACTAATCGACCTAACAGTCAACTTTCGACGAAAAGTCAATTTTGGTCCAATATGGAATCAATCGTCAACTTTTACCGAAATTAAGTCATCTTTGGTTAAAATGGTCAATTCTTAACCCAATGACCAACTCATTAACGAAATAGGTCAACTTTTAACCAAAAAAGTCAACATTGGTCAAAATAGTCAATATCTGACCCAATGAGCACCCCGGTAACCCAATGGTTAAACTTTTAACAAAAAATTCAATTTTGGTCAAAGTAGTCAATTTTTGACCTAATGACCAATTATTGACCCAACAAGTCAATCTCTGACCAAAAAGTCAACTTTGGTCAAAATGGTCAATCCTTGTCCCAAACATCAGCCCATTGACCTAATAGGTTAACTTTTGACCAAAAAGTCAACTTTAGTCAAAATGGTCAATCCTTGACCTGATGACCAAACCATTAACCCAAGAGGTAAACTTTTGACCAAAAAGTCAATTTTGGTTAAAATAGTATGTTTTTGACCTAATGACCAACCATCGACACAATACGTTAACTTTTGTCCAAAAAGTCAACTTTAGTCAAAATGATCAATTTCTGTCCCAATGACCAAACCATTAACCCAATAGGTCAACTTTTGACTAAAAAGTCAACTTGAGCCAAAATGCTCAATCCTTGACCCAATGACCAACCTAATGACACAATAGGTCAACATTTGACCAAAAAGGTTAATTTTTGTCAAAATTGTCATTTTTTGACCTAATGACCAACCCATTAACCTAATAAGTTAACTTTTGACGAAAAAGTCAAGTTTGGTCAAAATGGTCAATTTCTGACCCAATAACCAACCCTTCGACCCAATAGGTCAACATTTGACCAAAAAGTTAACTTTGGTCAAAATGATAAATCATTGACCCAATGACCAACCCACTGACCCAATATATCGAATTTTGACGAAAAAGTCAATTTTTGTTAAAATAGTCAATTTTTAACCTAACGACCATCCCATTGACCCAATAGGTCAACTTTTGACCAAAAAGTCAGCTTTGGTCAAAATGGTCAATTTTTGACCCAATGACCACCCCGTTCACCCAATGGGTCAACCTCTGACCAAAAATTCAATTTTGCCCAAAATAGTCAATTTTAACCTTATGACCAATTATTGACCCAATAAGTCAATCTTTGACCAAAAAGTCAACTTTGGTCAAAGTGGTCATTCATTGACCCAATGACTAACCCATTGACCTAATAGGTCAACTTTTAAACAAAAAGTCAACTTTGGTCAAAATGGTTAAACTCGACCCAATTGCTGAAGCTCATTCAACTCAATAAATTAACTTTTAACCAAAAAGTCAATTTTGATCAAAATCTTTAATTTTTAACCTAATGACCACCCATTGACCCAATATGTCAAATATTAACCAAAAGTCAAGTTTGGTCAAAAAGTCAAGTTTGGTCAAAATGGTAAATCCTTGACCCAATGAATAAGCCACTGACCCAATAGATTGACTTTTGTCCAAAAAGTCAAGTTTGATCAAAATAGTCAATTGTTAACCTAATGACCAATTATTGGCCCAATAGGTCAACTTTTGAAGAAAAGTCAACTTTGGTCAAAATGGTCATTCTTCGACCCAATGACCAACCCATTGACCTATTAGATCCACTTTTGACCAAAAAATCAATTTTGATTAAAGTCATTAATTTTTGAATTAACGACCAATTATTGACCGAATAAGTCAATCTCTGACAAAAAAGTCATCTTTGGTCAAAATGGCCAATCCTTTACCCAATAACCAACCCATTGACCCAATAGGTCAACTTTTAAGCAAGAAGTCAATATTAGTTAAAATGGTCAATCCTTGACCCAATGAAAAACCCATTAACCAAATAAGTCAACATTTTACCAAAAAGTTATTTTTTGTCAAAATGGTTAATTTCTGACCTAATGACCAACCCAATTGACCCACTAGGATAACTTTTGACCAAAAAGTCATTTTTGGTCAAAATGGTCAATTCTTGAACCATTAACTATCTCATTGACCAAATAGATTAATTTTTGACCAAAAAGTCAACTATTTTCAAAAAGATCAATTTCTGACCTAATGACCACCTCGTTCTCCCAATCGATCAACTTTGACCAAAAGTTCAATCGCTAAATAAAAAGTTAACTTTGGTCAAAATGGTCAATCCTTGAACAATGACCAACCCATTGACCCAATATGTAAACTTTTGATCAAAAAGTCAATTTTTGACCTAATGACCACACTTTGACCTAATAGGTTAACTTTTGACCAAAAAGTTAATATGGTCAAAATGGTTAATTTTTGACCCAATGGCCAACCCATTGACCCAATAGATCAACTTTTGACTAAAAAGTCAACTTTGGTCAAAATGGTCAATTCTTGACCCATTGACTAACTCATTAACCCAATAGGTTAAATTTTGACCAAAAAGTCAAATTTGGTCAAAATGGGCAATTTCTGACATAATGACCACCCCATTGACCCAATGGTTCAACATATTACTAAAAATTTAATTTTTGTCAAAATAATCAATTTTTTACCTAATGACCAATTATTGACTCCATAAGTCAATTTCTGACTAAAAAGTCAACTTTGGTTAAAATGGTCAATCCTTGACCCACTAACTAACCCATTAACTCAATAGGTCAACTTTTGAAAAAAAGTCAATTTTGGTCAAAATAGTCAATTTTTAACCTAGTGACTACACATTGACCTAATAGGTTAACTTTTGACTAAAAGTCAATTTTTGACCTAATGGGCAATTATTGATATTAGCAAATTTTATACTTTAAGTTTAATTTATATATATATATATATATATATATATAATTTGGTAAGTAGCATTTGATTTTTGAAAATATTAGACCAAATTGATCTCATGTTATTAATAGTTTAAATAAACGAGAATTTCATCACAAGTGACATATCTATTCCGAAGAGTAGACATATCACTTGAAAATGAAGCTCGATTAAATGAACTAGTAATTTTATGACATTCGTTTGGTCTGCGAACCATTTTAAAAGCCGACAAGTTCCCCTGCTTAATATAAAGAAATTAAGCAGGGTTTATGTTACCTGTGTTCTTAATGTTCCCTATAAGGGCAAGTCCTTATAGTTAATTACATCCTAAATGTCCGAAGACACTTAAGAAAACTCTCGATAAAGATCAGTGGTTTTACTTTCAAGATTTTCAAAGTTTAAGCATTTAAATGGATTTGATTTTGGAATTTCAAAAGGGATTGAATCAAATTTGGAACGTCTTATTTTGGTATCCCAATGAAGAGAAGCAGGGGAAGCTGAGGATCCAAGAGGAATCTTGGAAACTTTCTAAATTATCCTATTTGTTTGGCTTTGATTTAGAGAGATATTTTTTTTATTTTGCAATCCTGCCAATTTTAATTAATTAGGACTTATACTTGTATGATATAATCATACAAGTATAAGTCCTAATTAATATCATACAAGTATAAGTCCTAATTAATATCATACAAGTATAAGTCCTAATTAATTAAATAGCCTAGAAGATTATGAAAATTTATGTCGTACCAAACGACTACCTCAGAGTCCTAAGATGAGTTAGGGCTTAAATTGCATAACATGATTATGTAAATGCCTAAAGAAAAGTTGAGAATTTAGGTTGTACTGAGCAAACTACCTTGAACTCCTTTGGCTAGTTGTTTAATTTCTAAGGAATGGTTAAGCTGACAAAGATGGTCGTGCTGCCCACCGCGCTTGCTCCGAGCTCCTTGTTATTGCAGAGGGTTTAGTCTAAGAAGTAACAATCAAGAGATGAGAGAAGTGTCATGGTTTAAGGGATGAGTTTCAAATTCAATGTTTAAGTTTTATTAAGGGAAATCTTAAATTTGGTTAAGCGAGAACCAAGGTTAAGATCCTACTTGTTCCATCATCTCAGGACCACTATTTTCGTCGGATTCACTTGAGTTCAAATGAATTTGCTAAACTCAGCTGAATGAGTTCCACACTTTCATTTAGACCGTGGGAAATCTCGTTAGCAACATGTGGCCTACATCATCTGAGGGATTCCCAATCATCCAATGAGACGTTTTAATTTTAGTTATAATTACAGGTTTTGTTTTTATTGGTGATTAAATTTTAAGTTGTTTTAAACATGCTGGGTTCGATCATTTTCATGAGTTTATAGAATGCAAGAAAATAAAACATTTAATAAATGTAAATTGCAATAAACATAAATATGTACCTGAAGAGTCTTCTTATTTCCACCAACTACAACTCAAAATGCATGTTAGGGCCTATATATATTTTTGCAACAAACTCCTAGGTAAAGCTAAGGGAAGGTTCAGATCATCTACGAACCCTATGATGCCTAAGTTCGGATCCTGAGTTGCTCTGCCCGAGTCTTATGACGTCTAGGTTGAAATCCTTGTTGTCTATCAAGTCCTATCACGTCTAGGTTGAAATCCTAGTTGTCTTTAAGGATGATTTTCTTCATCAAAGAACAATGAAGTCTAATTGTTCTTCTGAAACAACCCATTAGATTGAGGAACTGCTCAGGGTAGGGCGCCAAACATCTTTTTAAAACCTCTGGATTTATCTTGAGTCCAAATGATTTCATTGTTTGGATGAATTGATCATCTGGGGTTTAGTTGAGTCTTGACTTTTTCTCAGTGAACTTAGATGTTTTAATTGTCTTATGAGAGAGGTGACATGTCACTTGACATTTCGTTTAGAAGTTATGAAATGAAAGCCTTTGGGGCTAAGTTGATCCATTAAGGAACCTAACCAATTTAATTAAAGTTGGATTAATAGTTTCTTTAAGGTGATTTAATTTAATTCTTAAGTCTTTAAATTAATTATAGTAATGTTCTTAAAGGGTTTTAAATTGATTGTTGCATTTATAAGATGTTTCAATGTTTTAATTAATTGATTATCTAACTTAATTGATTATTTAATTGATTGATTATTTAATTTAATTGATTATCTGATTAAATGATTATTTAACTTATGATATTTTAATTCATTTTTTTAATTGAAAAAGTTATTTAAATGTTTTAAATTATTTTTTATTTAATTAGAGAAATTATTTCAATATTTTAAATTATTATTTTATTTTATTAAAGAAATTATTTAAATATCTTAAATTATTTTTTAATTTATTAAAGAAATTATTTTTAAAATAAATTTTGCTATTTCAAATTATTTTTAATTTAATTATTTTAAAATTATTTAAATTAATTTTAAGTTAATTCTTTATGTTTAAGATTATTTCTTATTATTACTTTATCATTATTTCTCTTTAATCACTTTAGATTAATTAGGTTATTTCATTTTAAGCTTTGTTAAGAGTTAAATAGATTTAATTAAATCATTGACTAGAGGCTTAGATTAAGGAATAGACATCTTCCTATATCATACCCCTAACCCTACCATTAATACTTGATTAATCTTCCAAATCTTCAGGATTTTAAGTAATTAGTATTTCCTTTTGATATTGATGGTGATTAGTAAGTTCCTACCACTTCATTCCCTAAGTTTCAATCATCCCAATAAATAATTAAGATCAAATGTTTCCTCTTTACCCTTGGTCAAGCCTAAATGTTAATTAGGGTTAAGGTTCCTTAATTACCCTTATGCCCTATTAAACTTAATCACCCAATAACTTACAAAATTAAATCCCAATGACTTTGAAATTTTTATGTCACCTCTCTCATATGTTAATTAAGACATCAAAGGAGAAAATGTAATTTTCTTAATTCAATTTTATTTTTAGAATTAGTTTTAGTAAAAAATTAGGGTTTCAAAGGAAATTCAATAACTTAATAAATACTAACTATCTATCCTTAAGAAAATTATGGGAGGTTTCCATTGGCCAGAGGATCACTTGGAACAACTTTCATAATTTTTTGAATTTTAATTTAATTGTAATAATTATTTTAAATGTTAGAGAATTAATTAAATATAAAATATTCTAAAAGTATAAAATTAAGTTTTATATTTTTCAAAAATCTCTTTGAGGTCAGAGAATCTAGAGAAACAAATTTTACATTTTTCTGATTTTTATTTGATTTACTAGAATTATTTTGGTTTAAGAAAATTAATTTTTTTAAATGCTAAAAATTATCCTAAGCCTTTAAAAAATTAATATCTTAACCTAGAGACTAAGTAAAAAATATTTTAATAGTTTCCAAGTGATTGGAGGCCAAAAGTGACATTTTAGTGAATTTTTATATTTTTTTGATTTTATGATTTTTAATTATTAAATATTTAAAAAATGACTAAAAATCAAATTTTCACGAAAAATGTAATTTTATTTTTCATGGGATTCATTGATCATAGAGAACTCCCAATATTAATTTGGTGAATTTTTGAAATGTATTTTGAGTTTAATGAATTTTTTAATATTCAAAATGGCTATGTTACTTAGGAAATTCATTTAGTGGGTTAAATCAATCCCAATTGACTTTAAAATTTTTATGAGAGTTCTTCTTATCCTCTCAGTGGAGAATTGATTTTGAGTTATTTCCATTTTTAGTTTGTTATAATTAATTCCAAGTTAGTTTTAGGTCAAGTGAATAATTTTCATGACCACGTCGTTGACCCAATGTGTTAACTTTTGATGAAAAATTCAATTTTGGTCAAAATAGTTAATTTTTTACCTAATGACCCATTATTGAGCCAATATGTATTATTGAGCCAATATGTCAATCTTTGAAACTTTGGTAAAAATGGTCATTCCTTAACCCAATGACAAAACCATTGACCCAATATGTCAACTTTTGACCAAAAAATCAATTTTGGTCAAAATAAGTAATTTTTGACTTAATGACCACCCAATGACCCAATAGGTCAACTTTTGAACAAAAATCAATTTTGGTCAAAATAGTCAATTTTTGACCTAATGATTAATTATTGACCCAGTAAGCCAATTTCTAACCAAAAAGTCAACTTTTGTCGAAATGGTCAATCCTTGACCCAATGACCAATCCACTGACCCAATAAGTCAACTATTGACCAAAGAGTCAACATTGGTCAAAATGATGAATCCTTGACCCAACAACCAACCCATTAGCCTAATAGGTCAAATTTTGGCCAAAAACTCAATTTTTGTCAAAATAGTTAATTTTTGAATTAATGACCAATTCTTGACCCAATAAGTCAATCTCTGACCAAAAAGTCAACTATGGTCAAAATGGTCAATCCTTGACCCAATGACAAACCCATTGATCCAATAGGTTAAATTTTGACCAAAAAGATTATTTTGGTCAAAATAATTAAATTTTGACCTAATAAACACTCAATGACCCAATAGGTCAACTTTTGACCAAAAAGTCAACTTTGGTCAAAATGGTAAATTGTTGACCCAATTAACAACTCATTGACCCAATAAGTCAACTTTGGTCAAAATGATCAATTTCTGACCCAATGACCACCCCGTTGACATGATGGGTTAACATTTGACCAAAAATTAAATTTTGGTCAAAATAATCAATTTTTGACCTAATGACAAACTATTGACCCAATAAGTAAATCTCTGAACAAAAAGACAACTTTGGTCAAAATGGTCAATCCTTGACCCAATGACAAACCCATTGACCCAATAGGTCAACTTTTAGCCAAAAAGTCAACTTTGGTCAAAATGATCAATTTTTGACCCATTGACCAACCCATTGACCCAATAGATCAACTTTTGACCAAAAAGTCATCTTTAGTTAAAATGGTCAATTTTTGACCCAATTACCAACTCACTAACATAATAGGTCAACTTTTGACCAAAAAGTAAACTTTGTTCAAAATGGTTAATTTCAGACCCAATGACCACCCCGTTGACCCAATGGGTAAACTTTTGACAAAAAATTTAATTTTGGTCAAAATAATTAATTTTTGACCTAATGACCAACTATTGACCCAATAAGTCAATCTCTGACCAAAAAGTCAATATGGTCAAAATGGTCAATCCTTGACCCATTGACCAACCCATTGACCCAATAGGTCAACTTTTGACCAAAAAGTCAACTTTTGTCAAAATTGTCAATCCTTGACCAAATGACCAACCCATTGACCTAATTGGCTACTTTTTGACCAAAAAGTCAATTTTGGTCAAAATAGTCAATTTTCGAGTTAATGACAAATTATTGACCCAATAAGTCAATCTCTGACTAAAAAGTCAACTTTGGTTAAAATGCTTAATCCTTGACACAATGACAAAACCATTAACCCAGAAGGTCAACTTTTGAACAAAAAGTCAATGTTGGACAAAATAGTCAATTTTTGACACAATGACCAACTCATTGACCCAATAGATCAACTTTTGACCAAAAAGTCATCTTCGGTCAAAATGGTCAATTCTTGACCTAAGTACCAACTCGTTGAAAAAATAGGTCAACTTTTGACCAAAAAGTCATCTTTGGCCAAGATGGTCAATTTCTGACCCAATGACCACCCCGTTGGCCTAATGATCAATTTATGACGCAATAAGTTAATCTCTGACCACAAAGTCAACTTTGATCAAACTGGTTAATCTTTGACCCAATGAAAAACCCATTGATCAAATAGGTCAACTTTTGACAAAAAAGTGAACTTTGGTCAAAATGGTGAATTTCTGACCCAATGACCAACCCACTAAACCAATAGGTGAACTTATGACCAAAAAGTCAACATTGGTGAAAATGGTCAAACCTTGACCTTATGACCAACCCATTGACCCAATAGATCAACTTTTGACCAAAAAGTCAATTCTGGTCAAAATAATCAAATTTTGACCTAAGGACCACCCACTGACTAAATATGTCAACTTTTGACCAAAAAGTCTACATTGGTAAAAATGGTCAATTCTTGACCCAATGTCCAACCCATTGGCTCAATAGGTCAACTTCTCACCAAATAGTCAACTTGCTTAAAATGGTCAATTCTTGACCCAACGACCAATGTATTGACCCAATAAGTTAACTTTTAAACAAAAAGTCAATTTTGGTCACAATAGTTAATTTTGACCTAATGATGAATATTTGACACAATAAGTCAATCTCTCAACAAAAAGTTAACTTTGGTCATAACGATCAATCCTTGACCCAATGAGAGACCCATTAACCCAAAAGGCCAACTTTTGACCAAAAAGTTAACTTTGATCAAAATGGTAAATCCTTGACCCAATGACCAACACACTGACCCAATTGATTAAATTTTGACCAAAAAGTCAACTTTTGGTCAAAATAGTAAATTTTTGACTTAATGACCAATTATTCTCCTAATAGGTCAAATTTTGACCAAAAAGTCAACTTTGGTCAAAATGGTCAATCCTTGACCCAATGACCAACCCATTGACCCAATAGGTCTACTTTTGACACAAAATTCAACTCTGGTCAAAATGGTCAATCCTTAACCCAATGACCACCTCATTGAACCAAAAGGTCAACTTTTACCAAAAAGTCAACTTTGGTCAAAATGGTTTATCCTTAACCCAATGACAAACCCATTGACCAAATAGGTCAACTTTTGACCAAAAAGTTAATTTTTCTTAAAATGGTCAATTTTTTACCTAATGACGCCTCATTGACCAAAATAGGTTGACTTTTGACCAAAAAGACAACTTTGGTCAAAATGGTCAATCATTGACCCAATGACCAATTCATTGACTCAATAGGTTAACTTTTGACCAAATACTCAATTTTTGTCAAAATGAGCAATTATTGACCCAATAAGCTAATCTCAGACCAAAAAATAAACTTTGGTCAAAATGGTCAATCCTTGACCCAATGACCAACCCATTGACCCAATAAGTCAAAATTTGACCAAAAAGTTAACTTTGGTCAAGATTAACAGTCTTTGACCCAATGTCTAACCCATTGGCCTAATATATCAACTTTTGAAGAAAAAGGCAATTTTGGTCTAAATAGTCAATTTTCGAACTACTGACCAAATATTGACCCAATAAGCCAATCTCTGACAAAAAAGTCAACTTTGGTCAAAATCATCAATCCATGACCCAATGACAACCCCATTGACCCAATTAGTCAACTTTTGACCAAAAAGTTAATTTTCATCAAAATAGCCAATTCTTAACCTAATGACCACCCATTGACCCAACAGATCAACTTTTTACTAAAAAGTCAACTTTGGTCAAAATGGTCATTCCTTGACCCAATGTCTAACCCATTGACCTAATAGATCAACTGTTGACTAAAGAGTCATATTTGGACAAAATGGTCAATTCTTAACCCAATCACCAACTCATTGACCAAATAGGTCAACATTTGACCAAAAAGTCAACTTTGGTCAAAATGGTCAATTTCTGACCCAATGACCACCCGTCGACCCAATAGGTTAACTTTTAAACAAAAATTTAATTTTGGTCAAAATAGTCAATCTTTGACCTAATGACCATTTATTGACCCAATAAGTCAATCTCTGACAAAAAAAAGTCAATTTTGGTCAAAATGATTAATCCTTGACCCAATGACAAACCCATTGACCCAATAGGTCAACTTTTGACCAAAAAGTCAATTTTGGTAAAAAAACTCAATTTTAGACCTAATGACCACCCATTGGCCCAATAGGTCAACTTTTGACTAAAAAGGGAATTTTAGTAAAAAACTCAAATTTTGAACTAATGACCACCCAATGGCCCAATAGGTCAACTTTTGACCAAAATGTCAACTTTTGTCAAAATGATCAATTTTTTACCCATTGACCAACTCATCGACCGAATAGATCAACTTTTGACCAAAAAGTCATCTTCGGTCAAAATGGTCAATTCTTGACCAAATTACCAACTCATTGATTAAATATGTCATCTTTTGACCAAAAAGTCAACTTTGGTCAATATGGTCAATTTCTGACCCAATGACCTCCCCGCTGACCCAATGGGTCAACTTTTCGCCAAAAATTTAATTTTAGTCAAAATAATCAATTTTTGACCTGCTGACCAATTAGTGACCAATAAGTCAACCAGTGACCAATAAGTCAACCAGTGACCAAAAAGTCAACTTTGGTAAGAATGGTCAATTTTTAACCGAACTCATTAACCCAATGACCAACTCATTGACCCAATAGGTCAACTTTTGACTAAAAGTCATCTTTGGTGAAAATGGTCAATTCTTGACCAAATTACCAACTCATTGACCAAATATGTCAAATTTTAACCAAAAAGTCAACTTTGGCCAAAATGGTCAATTTCTGATCCAATGACCACCCCGTTAACCCAAAGGGTTAATTTTTCACAAAAATTCAATTTTGGTCAAAATAGTCAATTTTTGACCTGGTGACCAATTATTGACCCAATATGACAATCTCTAACGAAAAAGTCAACTTTGGTCAAAATGGTTAATCCTTAACCCAACGACAAACCCATTGACCTAATAGGTCAACTTTTTACCAAAAAGTCAATTTTTGACTTAATAACCACCCATTGACCCAATAAGTCAACTTTTAACCAAAAAACCAACTTTAGTTAAAATGGTCAACTTTTGACCCAATGACCAACCCATTGACCCAATAGATTAACTTTTGGTCAAAATGGTTAATTGTTGACGCAATCACCAACTCATTGACCAAATAGGTCCACTTTTGACCTAAAAGTGAACTTTGGTCTAAATGGTTGATTTCTGACCCAATGACCATCTCATTGACCAAAAGGGTTAACTTTTAACCAAAATTTCAAATTGGGTTAAAATGGGTCAACTTTTGAGCAAAAAGTCATCTTTGTTTAAAAAGGTCAATTTCTGACCCAATGACCACCCTCTTTACCCAATGAGTTAAGTTTGACCACAAATTTAATTTTGGTCAAAATAGTTAATTTTTGAACTAATGATCAATTTTTGACCCAATAAGTCAATCT
The DNA here is from genome assembly GCA_022702705.1 of Papilionanthe hookeriana x Papilionanthe teres. Lineage (NCBI taxonomy): Eukaryota > Viridiplantae > Streptophyta > Magnoliopsida > Asparagales > Orchidaceae > Papilionanthe > Papilionanthe hookeriana x Papilionanthe teres. Next base: position 71,053,603 of record CM040433.1, read on the forward strand.
CTGACCAAAAAATTAACTTTGGTCAAAATGGTCAATTCTTGACCCAATGACAAACCCATTTACCCAAAAGGTCAACTTTTGACCAAAAAGTCAACTTTTGTCAAAATAGTCAATTTTTGACCCAATGACGAACCTAGTGACCCGATAGGTCAACTTTTAACCAAAAAGTCATCTTTGGTCAAAATGGTTAATTCTTGACCCAATTATCAACTCATTGACCAAATAGGTCAATTTTTGACAAAAAAGCCAACTTTGGTCAAAATGGTAAATTTCTAACCCAATGAGTTAACTTTTGAACAAAAATTCAATTTTTGTCAAAATAGGTCAACTTTTAACAAAAACATCTTCTCTGGTCAAAATGGTCAATTTCTGACCCAATGACCACTTGTTGACCCACTGGTTAACTTTTCACAAAAAAATTATTTTTTGTCACAATAGTCAATTTTTGACCTAATGACCAATTATTGACCCAGTAAGTCAATCTCCAACCAAAGAGTTAACTTTTGTCAAAATGGTCAATCCTTGAGCCAATGAAAAACACATTGACCCAATAGGTCAACTTTTGACGAAAAACTTATTTTTGTTAAAAAGTCAATTTTTGACTTAATGACCACCCATTGACCCAACATGTCAACTTTTGACCAAAAAGTAAATTTTCATCAAAATAGTCAATTTTTGACATAATGACCAATTATTGACCCAGTAAGTCAATCTTTGACTAAAAAGTCAACTTTGGTCAAAATGGTCAATCCTTGACACAATGACCATCCCATTGACTCAGTAGGTCAACTTTTGACCAAAAAGACATCTTTAGTCAAAATGGTCAATTCTTGACCCAATTATCAACTCATTGACCAAATAGATCAACTTTTGACCAAAAAGTCAACTTTGGTCAAAATGGTCAATTTCTGACCTAATGACCACCTCGTTGACCCAATGGGTCAACTTTTGACCAAAAATTTAATTTTGGTCAAAATAATTAATTTTTGACCTAATGACCAATTATTGACCCAATAAGTCAACCACCGACCAAAAAGTCAACTTTGGTCGAAATGGTTAATCCTTCACCCAATGACTAATCCATTGACCCAATATGTCAAATTTTGACCAAAAAGTTAACTTTGGTCAAAATGGTCAATCATTGACCTAATGAACAACCCATTGACCTAATAGGTAAACTTTGGACAAAAAAATTAATTTTGGTCAACATAGTCAATTTTTGATCTAATGACTAATTTTTTACCCAGTAAGTCAATCTCCGACCAAAAAGTCAACTTTGGTCAAAATGGTTGATCTTTGACCCAATGAAACCCATTGGCCCAATAGGTCAACTTCTGACCAAAAGTTAACTTTGGTCAAAATGGTCAATTTATGACCCAATGACCAATCCACTGACCCAATAGATCGACTTTTGACCAAAAAATCAATTTTGGTAAAGATTATAATTTTTTGACTTAATGACCAATTATTGACCCAATAGGTAAACTTTTGACCAAAAAGTCAACTTAAGTGAAATTGGTCAATCCTTGACCCAATGACCAACCCATTGACCTAATAGGTCAACTTTTGACCAATAAATTAACTTTGGTCAAAATAGTCAATCCTTGAACCAATGACCAACTCATTGACCGAAAAGGATAACTTTTGCCTAAAAAGTCAAATTTGGTCAAAATTGTTAATTTTTTACCTAATGACCATCTCATTGACCCAAAAGGTTAAATTTTGACCAAAAAGTTAAATTTAGTCAAAATGGTCAATTTCTGACACAATGACCTAAATGTCAATTTTGTTCAAAATGATCAACCAATTAACCCAATTTGCAACAATTCACTAAAAAGTCAACTTTGGCCAAACTGGTTAATCCTTGACCCAATGACCAACACATTGACCCAATAAGTCAACTTTTGACCAAAAGGTTAATTTTGCTCAAAATTGTTATTTTTTTACCTAATGACCGCCTCATTGACCTAAATAGGTCACAATGAACCCATTGACCCAAAAGGTCAAATTTTGACCAAAAAGTCAATTTTGGTGAAAATAATCAATTTGTGACCTAATGACCAATTATTGACCCAGTAAGACAATCTCTAAAAAAAATGTCAATTTTTATCAAAATGGTCAATCTTTGACCCAATGACAAACCCATAGACCAAATAGATCAACTTTTTACCAAAAAGTCAATTTTGGTTAAAATAGTATATTTTTAACCCAATGACCACCCATTAATCCAATAGGTCAACTTGGACTAAAAAGTCAACTTTGGTCAAAATGGTCAGTTTTTTACCCAATGACCAACCCATTGAACCCGATAGATCAAATTTTGACCAAAAGACATCTTCGGTCAAAATGGTCAATTCTTAGCCCAAATACTAACTCATTGACCAAATAGGTCAACTTTTGACCAAAAACTCAACTTTGGTCAAAATGGTCAACATCTGACCGAATGACCACCCCGTTGACCCAATGGGTCAACTTTTGACCAAAAATTTAATTTTGGTCAAAATAATTAAATTTTGACCAAATGACCAATTTTTGACCCAATAAGTCAATTTCTAACCAAAAAGTCAACTTATGTTAAAATGTTCAATCCTTGACGCAAAGACAAACACGTTTACCTGTTAGGTCAACTTTTGACTGAAAAGTCAACTTTGATCAAAATGGTCAATCCTTGACCCAATGACCAACCCATTAACCCAATAGGTCAACTTTTGGCCAAAAAATCAATTTTGGTCAAAATACTCAATTTTTAACCTAATGAACAATTATTGACCCAGTAAGCTAATCTCTGACCAAAAAGTCACTTTGGTCAAAATGGTCAATCCTTGACCCAATGACCAACCCATTGACCAATTTGTCAACTTTTGACAACAAATTCAACTTGGGTCAAAATGATCAATCCTTGACGCAATGACCAACCCATGGCCTAAAGGTCAATGTTAGTCAAAAAAGATAATATTTGAATTAATGTCTAATAATTAACTCAATCTGTCAATTTCTGACCAAAAAGTCAACTCTGGTCAAAACGGTCAATCCTTGACCTAATGACAAACCCATTGACCCTATAAGTCAACTTTTGAACAATTTGTCAATTTTGGTCAAAATAGTCAATTTTTTACTTAATGGCAACCCGTTGACACAAATGGTCAACTTTTGACCAAAAAGTCAACTTTGGTCAAAATTGTCAATTTTTGACCCAATGCCCAACGCATTGACCCAATAGGTCAAATTTTGACCAAAAAGTCATCTTAGGTGAAAATGTTCAATTCTTGACGAAATTACCAACTCATTAACCAAATAGGTCAACTCGTGACCCAAAAGTCAACTTTGGTCAAAATGGTCAATTTCTGACCTAATGACCTCCCCGTTGACACAATGGGTTAACTTTTGACCAAAAATTCAAGTTTGGTCAAAATAGTCAATTTTTAACCTAATGACCAACTATTGACCAAATGAGTCAATCTCTAATCAGAAAGTCGACTTTGGTCAAAATGGTTAATCCTTGACCCAATGACCAACCCATTGACCCAATAGGTCAACTTTTGACCAAAAAAGTCATCTTTTGTCAAAATGGTCAATTTCTGACCCAATGACCACCCTGTTGACCCAATGGGTCAACTTTTGACCAAAAATTTAATTTTGGTCAAAATAATCAATTTTTAACCTATTGACCAAAACAGTTAATATTTGAATTAATGACCAATTATTGACCAAATATGCAATCTCTGATCAAAAAATCAATTTTGGTCAAAATGGTCAATCCTTCACCCAATGACAAACCCGTTGACCCAATAGGTCAACATTTGACCAAAAAGTCAATTTGTTCAAAATAGTCAAATTTTTACCTAATGATCACCCATTGACACAATATATCAACATTTGACCAAAAAGTCAACTTTGGTCAAAATGGTTAATTTTTGACCCATTGAACAACCCATTGACCCAATAGATCAATATTTGACCAAAAAGTCAACTTCGGTTAAAATGGTCAATTATTGACCCTATTACCAACTCATTGGCCAAATTGGTCAACTTTTGACCAAAAAGTCAAGTTTGGTCAAAATGGTTAATTTCTGACCCAATGACTACCTCATTGACCCAAAAGGTCAACTTTTAACAAAAAAATTAAATTTGGTCAAAATAATCAATTTTTGACTTAATGATCAACTATTGACCCAATAAATCAATTTATGACCAAAAAGTCAATTTTGGTCAAAATGGTCAATCCTTGACCCAAAGACCAACCCATTGACCCAATAAGTTAACTTTTGACTAAAAAGTCAAATTTGGTCAAAATGGTCAATCCTTAACCCAATGACTAACCGATTGACCCAATTGGTTAACTTTTAACCAAAAAGTTTATTTTGGTTATAATAGTTAATTTTTTACCTAACAACCAATTATTGACCCAGAAAGCAAATCTCTGACATAAAAGTCAAGTTAGGTCAAAATGGTCAATCCTTGACCCAATGACCAACCATTGACTCAATAGGTCAACTTTTGACAAAAAAGTCAACTTTGATCAAAATGATCAATCATTGATCCAATAACCAACCCATTGGCCTAATAGGTCATATTTCGACCAAAACGTCAATTTTGGTCAAAATAGTCAATTTTTGAATTAATAACCAATTATTGACCCAATAAGTAAATCTCTGACCAAAAAGTCTACTTTAGCCAAAATGGTCAATCCTTGACCCAATGACAAACCCATTGACCCAATTGGTCAACTTTTAACAAAAAAGTCTATTTCGGTAAAATTAGTCAATGTTTGACCTAATGACCACCCATTGACCCAATAAGTTAACTTTTGACCAAAAAGTCAACTTTGGTCAAAATGACCAATTTTTGACCCAATAACCAACCCATTGACCCAATAGGCCATTTTTTGACTGAAAAAATCATCTTTGGTCAAAATGGTCAATTCTTGACCCAATTAACAACACATTGACCTTTTAGGTCAACTTTTGACCAAAAATTGAACTTTCGTCAAAATTATCAATTTCGATCGAATGCACTAATTCAGTTGACCCAATGAGTCAACTTTTGACCAAAAATTTAATTTAGGTCAAAATAATCCATTATTAACTTAATGACCAGAATAGTCAATTTTTGAACTAATGACCAATTATTGCACCAATAAGTCAATCTATGACCAAAAAGTCAACTTTGGTCAAAAATGGTTAATCCTTGACCCAATGACAAACACATTGACCTAAGAGGTCAACTTTTGACCAAAAAGACAACTTTGGTCAAAATAGTCAATTTTTGACCTAATGACGAACCCATTAACCCAATAAGTCAACTTTAGACCAAAAAGTCTTCTTTGGTCAAAATGGTCAATACTTAACCCAATTACCAACCCATTGACCCAATAGGTTAACTTTTGACAAAAGAGTCATCTTTCGTCAAAATGGTCAATTCTTGACCCAATTACCAACTCATTGACCCAATAAGTCAACATTTGACCAAAAAGTCAACTTGGTCAAAATGGTCAATTTCTGACCCAATGACTACCCCGTTCACCCGATGGGTTAACTTTTGACTAAAAATTCTATTTTGGTCAAAATTGTCAATTTTTGACCTAATGAACAATTATTGACCCAAAAAGTCAATCTCTGACCTAAAGTCAACTTTGGTTCAAATGGTCAATCCTTGACCCAATGCGAAACCCTTTGACCCAATAGGTCAACTTTTGACCAAAAAGTTAATTTTGATTAAAATAGTCAATTTTTGACTTAATGACCACCCATTGACCTAATAGGACAAATTTTGACCAAAAAACCAATTTTGGTTAAAATAGTCAATTTTTGACCTAATGACCAATTATTGACCCAGTAAGCCAACCTCCAATAAAAAATTAACTATGGTAAAAATGGTCAATCCTTGATCTAATGACGAACCCATTGACCCAACTGGTCAACTTTTGACCAAAAAGTCAACTTTGGTCAAAATGGTCAATTTCTAACCCAATGCAAACCCCGTTGAGCAAGTGGGTCAACTTTTAACAAAAAATTTAATTTTTGTCAAAATAATCAATTTTTGACCAAATGACTAATTATTGAACCAATAAGTCAGTCTCTGACCAAAAACTCAACTTTGGTCAAAATGGTCAATCCTTGACATAATGATCAACCCATTGACCCAATATGTCAACTTTTGCCAAAAAGTCAACTTTGGTCAAAATGGTCAAACCTTGACCCAATGACCAACCCATTGACCCAATATGTCAACTTTTGACCAAAAAGTCATCTTTGGTCAAAGTAATCAATCCTTGACCCAATGACCAACACATTAGCCTAATAGGTTAACTTTTGACGAAAAAGTCAATTTTGGTCAAAATAGTCAATTTTTGAACTAGTGACCAATTATTGACTCAATAAGTCAAACGTTGACTAAAAAGTCAACTTTGCTCAAAATGGTGAATCCTTGACCTAATGACCAACACTTTGACCTAACAGGTCAACTTTTGACCAAAAGTTAACTTTGGTCAAAACGTTTAAACGTTGATCTAATGACCAACCCATTGGCCTAAAAGGTCAAATTTTGACCAAAAAGTCAATTTTGGTCAAAATAGTCAATTTTTGACCCAATGACCAACCCCGTTATCCCAATAGGTCAACTTTTGACTGAAAATTCATCTTTGGTCAAAATAGTCAATTCTTAACTTAATTTCCAACCCATTGACCCAATAGGTCAACCTTTGAACAAAAAGTCATCTTTAGTTAAACTGGTCAATTCTAGACCTAATTACCAACTCATTGACCTAATAATTCAACATTTGACCAAAAAGTCAACTTTTGTCAAGTGGTCAATTTCAGACCCAATGACCTCCCTGTTGACCCAATGGGTTAACTTTTGACCAAAAATTATATTTTGGTCACAATAGTCAATTTTTGACCTAATGACAAATTATTGACCCAATAAGTCAATCTCTAACCAAAAAGTCAACTTTGGTAAAAATGGTCAATCTTCGACACAATGACAAACCCATTGACCCAAAAGGTTAACATTTGAACAAAAAGTCAATTATGGTCAAAATAGTCAATTTTTACTTTAATGACAAACCATTGACTCAATGGGTTAGCTTTTGACCAAAAAGTTAACTTTGGTCAAAATGGCCAATCCTTGGCCCAATACTAACCCATTGACCCAATAAGTCAACATTTGACAAAAAAGTCATTTTTGGTCAAAATAATCAATTTTTTTACCTAATGACCAATTAATGACCTAGTAAGCCAATCTTTGACCAGAAAGTCAACTTTAGTCAAAATGGTCAATCCTTGATCCAATGAGCAACACATAGACCAAATAGGTCAACTTTTGAATGAAAAGTTAACTTTGCTCAAAATGATCAACTGTTGACCCAATGACTAACCCAATGGTCTAATAGGTCAACTTTTAACCAAAAATTCAACTTTTGTCAAAATAATCAATTGTTGACCTAATGACCAATTATTGACCCAATAAATCAATCTCTAACCAAAATGTCAACTTTGGTCAAAATGGTCAATCCTTGACCCAATAGGTCAAGTTTTAACATAAAGTCAATTTTGGTCAAAATAGTCAATTTTTGACCTAATGACCACACATTAACACAATATGTCAACTTTTGACCAAAAAGTCAACTTTGGTCAAAACGATCAATTTTTAACCCATTGACCCAATAGATAAACTTTTGACCAAAAAGTCATCTTCGGTCAAAATGGACAATTCTTGACCCAATTACCAACTCATTAACCAATTAGGTCAACTTTTGACCAAAAAGTCAACTTTGGTCAAAATGGTCAATGTCTGACCCAAAGACCACCCATTTGACCCAATCGGTCAACTTTTGACCAAAAATTTAATTTTGGTCAAAATAATCAATTTTTCACCTAATGACCAATTATTGACCCAAAAAGTCAATCTCTGACCAAGAAGTCATCTTTGGCCTAAATGGTTAATCCTTGACCTGATGACCAACCTACTGACCCAATAGGTTAATTTTGTCCAAAAAGTTACCTTTGGTCAAAATGGTCAATTCTTGACCTAATTACTAACTCGTTGACCCAATAGGTCAACTTTTGACCAAAAAGTCAACTTTGGTCAAAACGGTCAATTTTTGACAAAATGACCACGTCGTTACCTCGATGGGTCAACTTTTGACCAAAAATTTCATTTAGGTAAAAATAATCAATTTTTGACCTAATGACCAATTATTGACCCAATAAGACAATGTCTGACCAAAAGTCAACTTTGGTCAAAATGGTCAATCCTTGACCCAATGACAAACCTAATGACCCAACAGGTCAATTTTTGACCAAAAATTCATTTTTTGTCAAAATAGTCAATTTTTGACTTAATGACAACCCATTGACCCTATACGTCAACTTTTGACAAAAAGTCAACTTTGGTCAAGATTGTCAATTTCTGACCCAGTGACCACCCCGTTTACTTAATGGATCAACTTTTGGCAAAAAAATTAATTTTTTTCAAAAAAGTCAATTTTTGACCTAATGACCAAAATAATCAATTTTTGAATTAATGACAAATTATTGCCCAATAAGTCAATCTCTGACAAAAAAGTCAACTTTGGTCAAAATGGTCAATACTTAACCCACTAAGAAACCCATTGACCGAATAGGTCAACTTTTAACCAAAAAGTCAATTTTGGTCAAAATAATGAATTTTTGACCTATTGACCACCCATTGACCCAATAGGCTAACTTTTGATCAAAAAGTCTACTTTGTTAATAATTGTCAATTTTTGACCCAATGACCAATCTGTTAACCCAATAGATCAACTTTTGACTGAAATGTCATCTTTGGTTAAAATGGTCGATTCTTGACTCAATTACTAACCCATTGACCAAATAGGTCAACTTTTGACCAAAAACTCGTCTTTGGTCAAAATGGACAAGTCTTGAACCAATTGCCAACTCCTTGACACAATAGGTAAACTTTTTATCGAAAAGTCAACTTTGGTCTAAATGGTTAATTTCTGACCCAATGACCACCCCGTTTACCCGATGGGTTAACTTTTGACCAAAAATTCTATTTTGGTCAGAATAGTTAAAATTTGACCTAATGACCAATTATTGACCCAATAAGTCAATCTCTGACCAAAAGTCAACTTTAGCCAAGCTGGTCAATCCTTAACCCACTGACAAACCCATTGACCAAATAGGTTAACTTTTGAACAAAATATTAATTTTGGTCAAAATACTCAATTTTTCACTTACTGACAAACCATTGAACCAATATGTCAACTTTTGACCAAAAAACAAATTTTGGTGAAAATAGTCAATTTTTGACTTAATGACCAATTGTTGACTTTGTAAGCCAATCTCTGACCAAAAAGTCAATTTTGGTCAAAATGGTCAATCCTTGACCCAACGACCAACCCCCGACCCAATAGGTCAACTTTTGACCAAAAGGTCAACTTTCGACCAAAAGGTCAACTATGGACAAAATTGTCAATCATTGACTTAATGAGCAATCCACTGACCCAATAGGTCAACTTTGGTCAAAATGATCAATCATTACCCAACGACCAACCCATTAGCCTAATAGGTCAACTTTTGACCAAAAAGTCAATTTTGGCCAAAATAGTCAATTTTTTAATTAATGACCAATTATTGGCCCAATGAGTCAATCTCTAACCAAAAGTCAACTCTGGATAAAATGGTCAATCTTTGACCCAATGACAAACCCATTGACCCAATAGGTCAAATTTTGACCAAATAGTCAATTTTGGTCAAAATAGTCAATTTTTGACTGAATGACCACACATTGACCCAATAGGTAAACTTTTTACCAAAAAGTCAACTTTCATCAAAATGGTCAATTTTTAACCCAATGACCTACCAATTGATCCATAGATCAATTTTTGACCAAAAAATCATCTTTAGTCAAAATGGTCAATTCTTAACACAATTACCAACCCATTGACCAAATAGGTTAACTTTTGAACAAAAATTTAACATTGGTCAAAATGGTCATTTTTTTACCAAATGACCACCCCGTTGGCCCAATGGGTCAACTTTTGACCAAAAATTTAATTTTTGTCAAAATACTTAATTTTTAACATAATGACCAAAATAGTCAATTTTTGAGTTAATGACCAATTATTGACCCAATAATTAAATCTCTGACCAAAAAGTCAACTTTGGTCAAAATGATTAGTCCTTGACCCAATGACATACCCTTGACCCAATAGGTCAACTTTTGACCAAAAGTAAATTTTGGTCAAAATAGTCAATTTTTGACCTAATGACCACCTATTGACCCAATAGATCAACAATTCAACAAAAAGTCAACTTTGGTCAAAATGGTCAGCTTTTGACCCAATAGGTCAACTTTTGACCAAAAAGTCATCTTTGGTCAAAATGGTCAATTCTAGACCCAATTTCCACCCCGTTCAATTAACGGGTAAATTTTTGAACAAAAATTCAATTTCATCAAAATAGGTCAACTTTTGACCTAAAAGTCATCTTTGGTCAAAATTGTCAATTTCTGACTCAATGACCACCACATTGACCCAATAGGTTAACTTTCGACCCAAAATTTAATTTTGATCAAAATAGTCAATTCTTGAACATTAATGACCAATTATTGACCCAATAAGTCAATCTCTGACCAAAAAGTCAACTTTGTTCAAAATGGTTAATCTTTGACTAAATGACAAACCCATTGACCTAAAGGGTCAACTTTTGACCAAAAAGTCAATTTTGGTCAAAATAGTCAATTTTTGACTTAATGACCACCCATTGACCCAATAGGACGACATTTGAACACAAAGTCATTTTTATTTTGGTCAAAATTATCAATTTTTTACCTAATGACCAATTTTTGACTTTGTAAGCCAACCTCTGACCAAAAAGTCAACACTGGTAAAAATGGTCAATCCTTGACCCAATGATGAACCCATTGACCCAACTGGTCAACTTTTGACAGAAATGTCAACTTTGGTCAAAATGGTCAATTTCTGATCCAATGACCACCCGTTGACCCAAATGGTCAACATTCGACCAAAAATTTAATTTTGGTCAAAATAATCAATTTTTGACCTAATGAGAAATTATTGACCTAATAAGTCAATCTCTGACAAAAAAGTAAACTTTGATTAAAATGGTCAATCAGACCCAACGACCAACCCACAGAACCAATAAGTTAACTTTTGACCAAAACGTCAACTTTGGTCAAAAAGGTTAATCCTTGACCCAATGACCTACCCATTGACCCAATAGGTCAACTTTTGACCAAAAAGTCAGCTTTGGTCTAAATGATCAATCTTTGACCTAATGACCAACCCATTGGCTTAATATGTCAACTTTTGACCAAAAAGTCAATTTTGGTCCAAAGAGTTAATTTTTGAATAAATGACCAATTATTGACCCAATAAGTCAATCTCTGACAAAAAAGTCAACTTTGGTCAAAAAGCTCAATCCTTGACCCAATGATAAACCCATTGACCCAATAGGTCAACATTTGACCAAAATGTGAATTTTGGTCAAAATAGCAACTTTTTGGCCTAATGACTACCCATTGATCCAATAGATAAACTTTTGACCAAAAGTCAACTTTGGTCAAAATGGTCAATTTTTGACCAAATGACCAGTCCATTGACCCAATAGGTCAACTTTTGACCAAAAAATCATCTTTGGTCAAAATGGTCAAATTCTGACACAATTACCAACTCATTGACCAAACAGGTCAACTTTTGACCAAAAAGTCAACTTTGGTCAAAATGGTCAATTTTAGACCCAATGACCACCCTGCTGACCCATGGGCCAACTTTTGACCAAAAATTTAATTTTGGTCAAAATAGTCAATTTTTGACCTATGACAAAATAGTGATTTTTTGAATTAATGACCAATTTCGGTCCCAATGACCACCTCGTTTACCTAATGGGTCAACTTTTGACAAAAAATTTAATTTTAGTCAAAATAATCAATTTTTGGCCTAATGACCATTTATTAACCCAATAAGTCAATCTCTGAACAAAAAATCAACTTTGGTCAAATGGTCAATCCTTAACCCATTGACAACCCATTGACCCGAAAGGTCAACTTTTGACTAAAAAGTCAATTTTGGTCAAAATAGTGAATTTTAGACTTAATGACCAATTATTGACCAGCAACCAATCTCCGACCAAAAGTCAACTTTAGTCAAAATGATCTATCCTTTACCTAATGACAACCCAATGACCCAATAGGTCAACTTTTGACCAAAAAGTTAATTTTACTCAAAATAGTCAATTTTTGACCTCATGTCCACCTATTGACCCAATAGGTCAACTTTTGAACAAAAAGTCAACTTTGGTCAAAATGGTCAATTTTTGACCCAATGACCAACCCATTAACCTAATAGGTTAACTTTTGACCAAAATGTCAATTTTGGTCAAAATAGTCAATATTCAACTTAATGACCACCCATTGACGCCATAGGTCAACATTAGACCAAAAAGTCAATTTTGGTCAAAATATTCAATTTTTGACCTAATGAACAATTATGTACCCAGTAAGCCAATCTCTGACCAAAAAGCCAACTTTGGTCAAAATGGTCAATCATTGACCCAATAACCAACTCATTGACACAAAAGGTCAACTTTTGACCAAAAAGTCAACTTTCGTCAAAATGATCAATCATTGACCCAAGGACCAGCCCATTGGCCTAATTGGTCAACTTTTGACCAAAAAATCAATTTTGGTCAAAATAATCAATTTTTGAATTAATGGTCAATTATTGACCCAATAAGTCAAATCTCTGACCAAAAAATCAACTTTGGTTAAAATGATCAATCTTTGACCCAACGACCCAAAATGACAACTTTTGACCAAAAAGTTTATTTTGGTCAAAATTGTCAATTTTTGACCTAATAACCACCTCATTGACCCAAAAGTCAACTTTCGACCAGAAAGTCAATTTTTTTCAAAGTGGTCAATTTCTAACACATTGACCTAAATGTAAACTTCGGTGGAAATTGTCAATCCTTGATCCAATGACCAACCCATTGACCTAATTTGTCAACTTTTGACTAAAAAGTCAACTTTGGCCAAAATGGTTAATCCTTGACCCAATAACCAACCCCTTGACCCAATAGGTCAACTTTGGACCAAAAAGTCAATTTTGCTAAAAGAATGTCAATTTTTGTCCTAATGACTGCCTCATTGACCTAAATTGGTCAACTTTTGAATAAAAAATCAACTTTAGTAGAAATGCTCAATATTTAATCCAATGACCAACCCATTGACCCAATTGGTCAACTTTTGACCAAAAAAGTCATCTTTAGACAAAATGGTCAATTCATGACCCAATTACCATCTCATTAACCAAATAGGTCAACTTTTAACCAATAAGTTAAATTTTAACAAAAAATTCAATTTCTGTTAAAATAGTCAATTTTTAACCTAACGACCATATATTGACCCAACAAGTCAATCTCTGACTAAAAAGTCAACTTTGGTCAAAATGATCAATCCTTGACCAATGACAAACCCATTGACCAAATAGGTCAACTTTTGAAAAAAAAAATCAATTTTGGTCAAAATAGTCAATTTTTTATTTAATGACCAACCATTAACCCAATAGTTCATTTTTTAACCTAATGACCAATCCTTGAGCCAAAGACCAGCCCATTGACCCAATGAGTCAACTTTGGACCAAAAAGTCAAGTTTGGTCAAAATGGTCAATCCTTGACCCAATACTAACCCATTGACCCAATAGGTCAACTTTTGAACAAAAAGTCATTTTTGGCCAAAATAGTCAATTTTTAACCTAATGACCAATTATTACCAAGTAAGCCAATCTCTGACCAAAAAATTAACTTTGGTCAAAATGGTTAATCCTTGACCCAAAGAGCAACACATAAACCAAATAGGTCAACTTTTGACCAAAAAGTCAACTTTGCTCAAAATGATCAAATGTTGACCCAATGACCAACCCAATGGCCTAATAGGCCAACTTTTGACAAAAAATTCCATTTTGGTCAAAATAGTCAATTTTTGACTTAATGACCAATAATTGACCAAATAAGTCAATCTCTAACTAAAATGTCAACTTTGGTCAAAATGGTCAATCCTTGACCCAATGACAAATTAATTGACACATTATAGGTCAACTTTTGACCAAAAAGTCATTTTTGGTCAAAATTGTCCATTTTTGACGCAATGACCACCCATTAACACAATATATCAACTTTTGATGAAATAGTCAACTTTGGTCAAAACGGTCAATTTTTGACCTAATAACCAATCATTGACCTAATAGATCAACTTTTGACCAAAAAGTCATCTTCGATCAAAATGGTCAATTCTTGACCCAATTACCAACACATTGACCAATTAGGTAAAACCTTTGGTCAAAATGGTCAATTTCTGACCCAATGACCACCCCATTGACCCAATGGTTCAAGTTTTGACCAAAAATTTAATTTTGGTCAAAATAATCAATCTTTGACAGAATGACCAATTATTGCCCCAAAAAGTCAATCTCTGACCAAGAAGTCATCTTTGGTCAAAATGGTTAATCCTTGACCCAAGGACCATCCCATTGACCCAATAGGTCGACTTTTGACCAAAAAGTCAACTTTTATCAAAATTGTCAATCCTTGATCTAATGACCAACCCACTGACCCAATAGGTTAACTTTTAACCAAAAAGTCATCTAATGACCAACCCATTGACCCAATAGGTTAACTTTTAACAAAAAAGTCATCTTTGGTCAAAATGGTCAATTCTTGACCCGTTTACCAACTCTTTGACCCAATAGGTCAACTTTTGACTAAAAAGTGAACTTTGGTCAAAATGGTCAATTTCTGACCCAATGACCACCCCGTCAACCCAATGGGTCAACTTTTGACCAAAAATTCTATTTTGGTCAAAATAGTCAAATTTTGACCTAATGACCAATTACTGACCCAATAAGACAATGTCTGACCAAAAGTCAACTTTGGTCAAAATGATCAATCCTTGACATAATGACAATCCCATTGACCAAATAGGTCAACTTTTGACCAAAAAGTCAATTTTGGTAATAATAGTCAATTTTTGACTTAATGACCACCTATTGACTCTATACATCAACTTTTGACCAAAAAGTCAACTTTGGTCAAAATGGTCAATTTCTAACCTAGTGACCACCCCGTTGACTCTGTGGATCAACTTTTGGCAAAAAATTTAATTTTGTTCAAAAAAGTCAATTTTTGACCTAATTACCAAAATAATCAATTTTTGAATTAATGGCCAATTATTGACCCAATAACTCAAACTCTGACTTAAAAGTCAACTTTGGTCAAAATGGTTAATCCTTGACCCACTGACGTTCCATTGACTTTAATAGGTCAAATTTTGACCAAAAAGTCAATTTTGGTCAAAATAATTAATTTTTGACTTATTGATAACCCATTGACACAATAAGTCAACCTTTGAACAAAAAGTGAACTTTGGTCCGATAGTAAATTTTTTACTCAATGACCAACCTATTAACCCAATAGGTCAACTTTTGACTGAAAAGTCATCTTTAGTCAAAATGGTCAATTCTTGACCCAATTACTAACCCATTGACCCAATATGTCAACTTTCAACCAAAAACTGATTTTTGGTTAAAATGGACAATTCTTGACCCAATTACCAACTCATTGACACGATTGCTCAACTTTTGATAAAAAAGTCAACTTTGGTTTAAATGGTTAATTTCTGACCCAATGACGACCCCGTTTACCCGATGGGTTAACTTTTGACCAAAAGCTCTATTTTGGTCAAAATAGTTAAATTTTGACCAAATGACCAATTATTGACCCAATAAGTCAATCTCTGATAAAAAAGTCACATTTGGTCAAGCTGGTCAATACTTGACCCACTGACAAACCCATTGACCCAATAGGTCAACTTTTGAACAAAATGTCAATTTTGGTCAAAATAATCAATTATTGACTTAATGACCAACCATTGACCCAATAGGTCAACTTTTGACCAAAATGTAAATTTTGATGAAAAATGTCAATTTTTGACCTAATGACCAATTGTTGACTCAGTAAGCCAATCTCTGAACAAAAAATCAACTTTGGTCAAAATGGTCAATCCTTGACCCAATGACTAACCTCCTGACCCAAAAGGTCAACTTTTGACCAAAATGTAAATATTGGTCAAAATTATCAATCCTTAACTCAATGAGCAACACACTGACCGAATATGTCAACTTTTCACCAAAAAGTCAATTTTGGTCAAAATGATCAATAAATACCCAGCGATCAACCCATTGGCTTAATAGGTCAAATTTTGACCGAAAAGTTAATTTTGGCCAAAATAGTCAATTTTTCAATTAATGACCAATTATTGACCAAATAAGTCAATCTCTAACCAAAAAGTCAACTTTGGTCAAAATAGTCAGTTCTTGACCCAATTACAAACTCATTGACCCAATAGGTCAACTTTTGACCAAATAGTCAATTTTGGTCAAAATGGTCAATTTTTGACCCAATGACCAACCCATTGATCCATAGATCAAATTTTGACCAAAAAGTCATCTTTGGTCAAAATGGTCAGTTCTTGACCCAAACGAACCCATTGACCAAATAGGTCAACTTTTGACCAAAAAATCAACTTTGGTCCAAATGGTCAATTTTTGACCAAATGACCACCCCATTAACCCAATGGGCCAAGTTTTGACTAAAAATTAATTTTTTTGTGAAAAAGGTCAATTTTTGACTTAATGACCAAAATAGTCAATTTTTGAATTAATGACCAATTATTGACCCAATAATTCAATCTCTGACCAAATAGACAACTTTGGTCAGAATGATCAATCCTTGACCCAATGACACCGAATATGTCAACTTTTGAAAAAAATTTAATTTTGGTAAAAAAAAGTCAATTTTTGACCTAATCACCACCCATTGACCCAATAGGTCAACTTTTCACCAAAAAGTCAACTTTGGTCAAAATGGTCAGCATTTGACCCAATAGGTCAACTTTTGACCAAAAAGTCATCTTTGCTCAATATTTATCCCAATTATAACTCCGTTGAACCAACGGGTTAATTTTTGACCAAAAATTCAATTTTGTCAAAATAGGTCAACTTTTGACCAGAAAGTCATCTTTGGTCAAAATGGTCAATTTCTTAACCAATTACCACCACGTTGACCCAATAGATCAATTTTTGAACTAATGACCAATTATAGACCCAATAAGTAAATCTCTGACAAAAAAATCAACTTTGTTTAAAAATGTCAATCCTTGACCCAATCACAAGCTCATTGACCCCATAGGTCAACTTTTGACCAAAATGTCAATTTTGGTCAATATAGTTAAATTTTTGACATTATGACCACCCGTTGACCCAATAGGACAACATGTAACAAAAAATTCAATTTTGGTCAAAATAGTCAATTTTTGACCTAATGACCAATTATTAACCTAGTAAGGCAACCTCTGACCAAAGAGACAACTTTGGTCAAAATGGTCAATCCTTGACCCAATGATGAACCCATTGAGCCACCTGGTCAACTTTTGACAGAAAAGTTAACTTTGGTCAAAATGGTCAATTTTTGATCCAATGACCACCCCGTTGACCCAATGGGTCAACTTTCGACCAATAATTTAATTTTGTTCAAAATAATCATTTTTGATCTAATGACCAATTATTAACCCAATAAGTCAATCTCTGACCAAAAAGTAAACTTTGGTCAAAATGGTCAATTCTTGACCCAATGACCAACCCATTGACCCAATAAGTCAACATTTGACCAAAAAGTCAACTTTGGTCAAATTGGTCAATCCTTGATCCAATGACGAACCCTTTGACACAATAGGTCAACTTTTGACCAAAAAGACAACTTTGGTCAAAATGATCAATCCTTGACTTAATGACCAACCCATTGGCTTAATAGGTCAACTTTTAATCAAAATGTCAATTTTAGTCAAAATAGTCAATTTTTGAATTAATGAGCAATTATTAACCCAATAAGTCAATCTCAGACAAAAAAGTCAACTTTGGTCAAAATGGTCAATCCTTGACCCATTGACAAACCCATTGACCCTATGGGTCAACATTTGACCAAAAAGTAAATTATGGTCAAAATAGTCAAATTTTAGCCTTATGACCACCTATTAATCCAATAGGTCAACTTTTGAACAAAAGTCAACTTTGGTCAAAATGGTCAATTTTTGACCCAATGATCAGTCCATTGACACAATAGGTCAAGTATTGGTCAAAAAGTCAACTTTGGTCAAAATGGTCAATTTTTGACGTAATTACCAACTCATTGACCAAATATGTCAACTTTTGACCAAAAAGTCCACTTTGGTCAAAATGGTCAATTTCTGAACCAATGACCACCCTTTGACCCATTGGGTCAACTTTTGACCAAAAATTTAATTTTGGTCAAAATAGTCAATTTTTGACCTATTGACCAAGATAGTCAATTTTTGAATTAATGACCGATTTCTAACCCAATGACCACCCCCTTTTCCTAAAGGGTCAACTTTTTACCAAAAATTTAATTTTGGTCAAAATAATCAATTTTTGACCTAATAACCAAGTATTGACCTAATAAGTCAATCTCTGACAAAAAAGTTACCTTTGACCAAAATGGTCAATCCTTGACCCAATGACAAACACATTGAACAAATAGGTCAACTTTTGACCAAAAAGTTAATTATGGTCGAAATAATTAATTTTTGACTGAATGACCACCCATTGACGCAATAGTTCAATTATTGACCAAAAAGTTAACTTTATTCAAAATAGGTCAACTATTGACCAAAGAGTTAACTTTATTCAAAATGGTCAGTTTTTGACCTGATGACCAACCCATTGACCCAATCGATTAACTTTTGACCAAAATGTCAACTTTGGTCAGAATGGTCAATTCTTGACCCAATTACCAATTCATTGACCAAAAAGGTCAACTTTTGACCAAAAAGTTAACTTTTGTCAAAATGGTCAATTTCTGACCCATTGACTACCCCGTTGACCTAAGGTTCAACTTTTGACCAAAAATTTATATTGGTCAAAATAATTAATTTTTGACCTAATGACCAAAATAGTCAATTTTTGAATTAATGACCAATTATTTATCTAATAAGTCAATTTCTGACCAAAAAGACAACTTTAGTCAAAATGGTCAAATCTTGACCCAATGACAAACCCAATGACCCAAAAGGTTAACTTTCGACAAAAAAATCAACTTTGGTTAAAATAGTAAATTTTTGACCTAATGATCACCCATTGACCCAATAGGTCAACTTTTGACCAAAAAGTCAACTTTGGTCAAAATAGTCAATTTTTGAAACAATGACCAACTCATTGACCCAATAGATCAACTTTTGTTCAAAATGTCATCTTCGGTCAAAATGCTCATTTCTTGACCCAATTACCAACTCATTGACCAAATAGATCAACTTTTGACCAAAATGTCAACTTTGGTCAAAATGGTCAATTTCTGACCCAATGACCACCCCGTTGACCCAATGGGTAAACTTTTGACCAAAAATTTAATTTTGGTTAAAATATTCAATTTTTGACCTAATGACCAATTAATGACCCAATAAGTCAATCTCTGACCAAAAAGTGAACTTTGGTCAAAATGGTCAATCCTTGACCCAATGACCAACACATTGACCCAATATGTCAACTTTTTGACCAAAAAGTCAACTTTGGTCAAAATGGTCAATCTTTAACCCAATGGCCAACCAATTGAACCAATAGGTCAACTTTTGACCAAAAAGTCAATTTTGGTCAAAATTGTCAATTTTTTACCTAATGACAAATTATTGACCCGTAAGCCAATCTCTGACCAAAAAGTCAACTTTGGTCAAAATGGTTAATTTTTGACCCAATGACAAACCCATTGACCCCATAGGTCAACTTTTGACCAAAAAGTAAACTTTGGTCAAAATGGTCAATCTGTGACCTAATGACCAACCTATTGACCCAATAGACCAACTTTTCACCAAAAAGTCAACTTTGGTCAAAATAGTAAACTGTAACCCAAAGACCAACCCATTGACCTAATAAATTAACTTTTGACTAAAAAGTCAACTTTGGTCAAAATTGTCAAACCTTGATCCAATAACCAACTCATTGACCCAATAGGTCAACTTTTGAGCAAAAAGTCAATTTTGGTCAAAATAGTCAAATTTTGACCTAATGTCACCCCCATTGACCAAATAGGTCAACTTTTGACCAAAAAGTCAACTTTGGTCAAAATGGTCACCTTTTGAGCCAATAACCAAAACATTGACCCAATAGGTCAACTTTTGACCGAAAAGTCAACCTTAGTCAAAATGGCCAATTCTTGACCAAAAACCAACACATTGAGCCAATAAGTCAACCTTTCAACAAAAAGTCAATTTGGGTCAAAATAGTCAATTTGTGACCAAATGACCAATTATTTATCCAATAAATCAATCTCTGAACAAAAAGTTAAGTTTGGCCATAATGGCCAATCCTTGATCCAATGATAAAATCATTGACCTAACAGGCCAACTTTTGAACAAAAAGGCAACTTTGGTCAAAATTGCAAATCCTTGATCCAATGACCAACCCATTGACCCAATAGATCGACATTTGACCAAAAAGTCAATTTTGGTCAAAATAGTAAATTTTTGACTTATTTACCAATTATTGACCCAATATGTCAACTTTGGTCAAAATGGTCAATCCTTGACCCAATGATCAACTCATTGACCCAAAAGAACAAATTTTGACCAAAAAGTCTATTTTGGTCAAAATTTTCAATTTTTGACCTAATGACCATTTCATTGACCCAAAATGCCAACTTTTGACCAAAAAATCAAATTTGGTCAAAATGGTCAATTTCTGACACAATGACCTATATGTCAACTTTGGTGAAAATGGTCAATCCTTCATCCAATAACCAACCCATTGATCGAATATGTTAACTTTTAACTAGAAAGTCATCTTTGGCCAAAATGGAAAATTTTTTACCCAAGGACCAACCCATAGACCGAATAGGTCAACTTTTGACCAAAAAGTCAATTTTGCTTAAAATTATCAATTTTTGACCTAATGACCGTCTCATTGACCTAAATATGTTAACTTTTGACGAAAAAGACAACTTTAGTCAAAATGGTCAATCCTTGACCCAAAGAGTAACCCATTGACCAAATAAGTAAACTTTTGACCAAAAAGTCAAATTTTGTCAAAATAATCAATTTTTGACCAAATGACCAATTATTGACGGAGTAAGCAAATCTCTAACCAAAAATTCAACTCCGGTCAAAATGGCCAATCCTTGACCCAATAACTAACCCATTGACCCAATAGGTCAACGTTTCTCCAAAATGTCAACTTTGATCAAAATGATCAATTCTTGACCCAATGTCCAACCCAATAGCCTAATAGGTTAACTTTTGACCAAAAAGTCAATTTTAGTCAAAATAATCAATTTTTGAATTAACGACCAATTCTTGACCCAATAGGTCAATCCCATTGACCCAATAGGTGAACTTTTGACCCAAAAGTCAATTTTGGTCAAAATAGTCAATTTTTGACCAAATGACCACCCATTGACCCAATAGGTCAACTTTTGACCAAAAAGTCAACTTTGGTCAAAATGGTTAATTTTTGACGCAATGACCAACCCATTGACCCAATAGGTTAACTTAGACTAAAAAGTCATCTTTGGTCAAAATGGTCAATTCTTAACATAATTACCAATTCATTAACCAAATAGGTCAAATTTTGACGAAAAAGTTAACTTGGTCAAAAAGGTCAATTTCTAATCCAATGACCACCCCGTTGACCCAATGGGTTTACTTTTGACAAAAAATTCAATTTTGGTCAAAATAGTCTTTTTTGACCTAATGACCCAATAAGTTAATCTTTGACCAAAAAGTCAACTTTGGTCAAAATAGTCATCCTTGACCCAATGACAAACCCATTGACCCAATAGGTCAACTTTTGGCCAAAAAGTCAATGTTGGTCAAAATAATCAATTTTTGTCCTAATGACCACCCATTTACCCAATAGGTCAACTTTTGACCAAAAGTCTACTTGAGTCAAACTTGTCAATTTTTGACGCAATGACCAACCCATTAACCCAATATATGAACTTTTGACCAAAATGTCATCATCGGTCAAAATGATCAATTCTTGACCCAATTACCAACTCATTGACCAAATAGCTCAACTTTTGACCAAAAAGTCAACTTTGGTCAAAATGGTCAATTTCTGACTCAAGACCACCCCGTTGACCCAATGGGTCAACTTTTGACGAAAAAGGAAATTTTAGTCAAAATAGTCAATTTTTGACCTAATGACCAATTATTGAACCAGTAAGCCAATCTCTGACCAAAAAGTCAACTTTGGTCACAATGGTCTATCCTTGACCCAATGACCAACCCAATGATCCAAATGGTCAACTTTCGACAAGAGGGTCAACTTTGGTCAAAATGAACAATCTATGACCCAATGACCAAACCCATTGGCTTAATAGGTCAACTTTTAACCAAAAATTCAATTTAGGTTAAAAAAGTCAATTTTTTAATTAACAACCAATTAATGACCTAATAAGCCAATCTCTGACGACAAAGTCAACTTTGGTCAAAATGGTCAATCCAAGACAAATGAAAAACCCTTTGACCCAAGAGGTTACCTTTTGACCAAAAAGTCAACTTTAGTCAAAATGGTCAATTGTTTACCTAATGACTAACCCATTGACCCAGAAAGTCAACTTTTGACTAAAAAGTCATCCTTTGTCAAAATGATCAATCCTTGACCCGATTACCAACTCATTGACCAAATAGATCAACTTTTGACAAAAAAAGTCAACTTTGGTCAAAATGGTTAATTGCTGACCCAATGACCACCCCATTGACCCAATGAGTTAAATTTTGACCAAAAATTCAATTTTGGTCAAAATAGTCAATTTTTGAATTAATGACCAATTATTGACCTAATAAGTCAATCTCTGATCAAAAAGACAATTTGGTCAAAATGGTCAATCCTTGAACCAATGACAAACCCATTGACCCAATAGGTCAACATTTGACCAAATAGTCAATTTTTTACCTTATGACCACCCATTAACCCAATAGGTCAACGTTTGACCAAAATGTCAACTTCGGTCAAAATGGTCAGTCCTTGACCCAAAGGTCAACCTTGGTCAAAATGATCATTCATTGACTCAATGACCAACTCATTGGCCTAATAGGTTAATTTTTGACCAAAAAGTTAATTTTGGTGGAAATGGTCTAATTTTGAATTAATGACTAACTATTGACCCAACAAATCAATCTCTGACCAAAAAGTCAACTTTGGTCAAAATGGCCAATCCTTGAACTAATGACCAACCCATTAACCTAATTGGTTAACTTTTGACAAAAAGGTCAATTTTGGTCAAAATAGTCAAAGTTTGAATTAATGACCAATTTTTGACCCATTAAGTCAATCTCTGACCAAAAAGTCAACTTTGGTCAAAATGGTCAATCCCTTATCCAATGACAAACTCATTGACCAAATAGGTCAACTTTTGACCAAAAAGTCAATTTTGGTCAAAATAGTCAATTTTTGACTTAATGACCACCCATTGACTCATTAGGTTAACTTTTGACCAAAAAGTCAACTTCAGTCAAAATGGTCAATTTTTGACCCAATGACCAACCCATTGACCCAATAGGTTAACTTTTAACCAAAAAGTCATCATTGGTCAAAATGGTCAATTCTTGACAAAATTACCAACTTAATGACCAAATAGGTTAACTTTTGACCAAAAAATCAACTTTGGTCAAAATGTTCAATTTCTGACCTAATCACCACCTCGTTGACACAATGGGTTAACTTTTGACCAAAAATTTAATTTTGGTCAAAATAGTCAATTTCTGACCTAATGACTAATTATTGACACAATAAGCCAATATCTGACCAAAAAGTCAACTTTTGTCAAAATGGTCAATCCTTGACCCAATGACAAACCCATTGACCTAATAGGTCAACTTTTGACTAAAAAGTCAATTTCGGTCAAAATTATCAATTTTTGACATATTGACCACCCATTGACCCAATAGGTCAACTTTTGACCAAAAGTCAACTTTGGTCATAATGGTCAATTTTTGACTCAATGACCAACCCATTGACCCAATAGATCGACTTTTGACCAAAAAGACATCTTTGATCAAAATGCTCAATTCTTGACCTAATTACCAACTCATTGACAAAATAGGTTAACTTTTAACCTAAAAGTCAACTTTGGTCAAAATGATTAATTTTTGACCCAATGACCACCCCGTTGACCTAATGGGTCAACTTTTGAACAAAAATTTAATTTTGGTCAAAAAACTAATTTTTAACCTAATGAACAAGATAGTCAATTTTTGAATTAATGATCAATTATTGACTCAATAAGTCATTCTCTATCAAAAAGTCAACTTTAGTCAAAATGGTCAATCCATATCCCGGTGACAAACCTGTTGACCAAGAGGTCAACTTTTGATCTAAAAGATAATTTTTGTCAAAATAGTAAATTTTTGGCCAAATGACCACCCATTGACACAATAGCTCAACTTTTGACCAAAAAGTCAACTTTGGCCAAAATGATCATTTTTTAACCAATGACCAACTCATTGACCCAATATATCAATTTTTGATCAAAAAGTCATTTTATGTCAAAATGGTTAATTCTTTACCCAATTACCAACTCATTGACCACATTGGTCAACTTTTGACCAAAAAGTCAACTTTGGTCAAAATGGTCAATTTCTGACCCATTGACCACCCCGTTGACCCAATGGGTTAACTTTTGACCAAAAATTTAACTTCAGACAAAATAATCAATTTTGACATAATGACCAATGATTCACCCAATAAGTCAAACACTGTCCAAAAACTCAACTTTGGTTAAAATGGTCAATCTTTGACCCAATAACCAACCCATTGACCCAATAGGTCAACTTTTGACCAAAAAGTCAACATTGGTTAAAATGGTCAATCCTTGATCCAATGACCAACCCATTAACCCAATAGGTCATCCTTTGACCAAAAAGTCAATTTTCGTCAAAATAGACAATTTTTGACCTAATGACCAATTATTGACCCAGTAAGCTAATCTCTGACAAAAAATTTAACTTTGGTTAAAATGGTTAATCTTCGATCCAATGACAAACCCAATGACCCAAGAGGTCAACTTTTGACCAAAAAGTCAACTTTGGTCAAAGTGGTCAATTTCTGACCCAATGAACAACCCATTAACCCAAAATGTCAACTTTTGACCAAAAAGTCAACTTTGGTCAAAATGGTCAAATATTGACTCAATGACCAACCCATTGACCCAATTGGTCAACATTTGACCAAAAAGTCAATTTTGGTCAAAATAGTCAAATTTTGACATAATGACCACCCATTGACCAAACAAGTCAACTTTTCACCAAAAAATCAACTTTGGTCAAAGTGGTCAACTTTTGAACCCAATGACCAACCCATTGATCCAATAGGTCAACTTTTGACCAAAAGTTCAACTGTAGTCAAAATGGCCAATTATTGTCCCAATAACCAATGCATTGACCCAGTAAGTCAACTTTTGAACAAAAAGTCAATTTTGGTCAAAATAGTCAATTTTTGACCTAATGACCAATTATTGACCCAATAAGTCAACCCCTGACCAAAAAGTCACCTTTGGTTAAAATGGTTAGTGCTTGACCCAATGACAAACCGATTGGCCCAATAAGTGAAATTTTGACCAAAAATTCAACTTCAGTTCAAAATGGTCAATTTTTGACCCAATGACCAACCCATTAACCCAATAGGTCAACTTTTAACCAAAAAGTCATCTTGGGTTAAAATGGTCAATTCTTGACAAAATTACCAACTCAATGACAAAATAGGTTAACTTTTGACCAAAAAGTTAACTTTGGTCAAAATGGTCAATTTCTGACCCAATCACCACCTCGTTGACCCAATGGGTTAACTTTTGACCAAAAATTTAATTTTGGTCAAAATAATCAATTTCTGACCTAATGACTAATTATTGACACAGTAAGTCAATCTCTGACTAAAAAGTCAATTATGGTCAAAATGGTCAATCCTTAACCCAATAACAAACCCATTGACCCAATAGGTCAACTTTTGACTAAATTGTCAATTTTGGTCAAAATAGTCAATTTTTGACTAACTGACCACCTATTGACTCAGTAGGTGAACTTTTGACCAAAAAGTCAACTTTGGTCATAATGGTCAATTTTTGACCCAATGACCAACCCATTGTCCCAATAGATCGACTTTTGACTAAAAAGTCATCTTTGGTCAAAATGCTTAATTTTTGACCCAATTACCAACTCATTGACACTATTTGTCAACTTTTGACCTAAAAGTCAACTTTAGTTAAAATGATTATTTTTTGACCCAATGACCACCACGTTCACCAAATGGGTTAACTTTTGACCAAAAATTTAATTTTGGTCAAAAAAATTAATTTTTGACCTACTGACCAAGATAGTCAAATTTTGAATTAATGATCAATTATTGACTCAATAAGTCAATCTCTGACAAAAAATCAACTTTAAGCAAAATGGTCAATCCATAACCCGATAACAAACCCGTTGACCAAGAGGTCAACATTTAACCTAAAAGGTATTTTTTGTCAAATTAGTAACTTTTTGTCCTAATGACCACCCATTGACACAATAGCTCAACTTTTGACCAAAAAGTTAACTTTGGTCAAAATGGTCAATTTATTAACCAATGACCAACTCATTGACCCAATATATTAAGTTTTGATAAAAAAAGTCATCTTCTGTCAAAATGGTTAATTCTTTACCCAATTACCAACTCATTGACCAAATTTGTTAACTTTTAACCAAAAAGTCAACTTTGGTCAAAATGGTCAATTTCTGACCCAATGACCACCCGTTGACCAAATGGGGTAACTTTTAACCAAAAATTTAACTTTGGATAAAATAAACAATTTTTGGCCTAATGACCAATAATTGACCCAATAAGTCAAACACTATCCAAAAAGTCAACTTTGGTCAAAATGGTCAATCTTCGACCCAATGACCAACCCATTGACCCAATAGGTTAACTTTTGACCAAAAAGTCAACATTGGTTAAAATGGTCAATCCTTCATCCAATGACCAACCCATTAGCTCAATAGGTCATCATTTGACCAAAAAATCAATTTTCGTCAAAATAGACAATTTTTGACCTAATGACCAATTATCGACCCAAGAAGTCTAATCTCCGACAAAAAATTTAACTTTGGTTAAAATGGTTAATCTTCGATCCAATGACAAACCCAATGACCCAAGAGGTCAACTTTGACCAAAAAGTCAACTTTGGTCAAAATGGTCAATTTCTGACCCAATGAACAGCCCATTAACCCAAAAGGTCAACTTTTGACCAAAAATTCAACTTTGGTGAAAATGGTCAAAGATTGACCCAATGACCAACCCATTGACCCAATTGGTCAACATTTGAACAAAAAGTCAATTTCGGTCAAAATAGTCAAATTTTGACCTAATGACCACCCATTGACCAAATAAGTCAACTTTTGACCAAAAGTCAACTTTGGTCAAAGTGGTCAAATTTTGAACCCAATGACCAACCCATTGATGCAATAGGTCAACTTTTGACCAAAAATTCAACTTTGGTCAAAATGGTCAATTCTTGTACCAATAACTAATGCATTGACCCAGTAAGTCAACTTTTGAACAAAAAGTCAATTTTGGTCAAAGTAGTCAATTTTTGACCTAATGACCAATTATTGACCCAATAAGTCAATCCCTGACCAAAAAGTCAACTTTGGTTAAAATGGTTAATCATTGACCCAATAGGTCAACTTTTGAGCAAAAACATTATTTTGTTCAAAATAGTCAATTTTTTTCCGACTGACCATCCATTGACCCAAGAGGTCAACTTTTGACCAAAATGTCAACTTTGGTCGAAAGGTCAATTTTTGACCCATTGACCCAATAGACCAACTTTTGAACAAAAAGTTATCTTCTGTCAAAATGGTCAATTCTTGACCCAATTACCTACTCATTGACCAAATAGGTCAATTTTTGACCAAAAAGTCAACTTTGGTTAAAATGGTCAATTTTCTGACCCAATGACCACCCCCCATTGACCCAATAGGTCAACTTCTGACAAAAAATTTAATTTTGGTAAAAATAATCAATTTTTGACCTAATGACAAATTACTGACCCAAATAGTCAATCTCTGACCAAAAAGTGAACTTTGATCAAAACAGTCAATCCTAGACCCAATGACCAACCCATTGACCCAATAAGTCAACTTTTGACCAAAAAGTCAACATTGGTGAAAATGGTAAATCCTTGACCCAATGAACAACCCATTGACACAATAGGTCAACTTTAGACCAACAAATCAATTTTGGTCAAAATAGTCAATTTTTTACCTAATGACCAACCCATTGACCCAATAGGACAACTTTTAACCAAAAAGTCAACTTTGGTCAAAATGGTTAATTTTTTACCAAATAACCAACCCATTAACTCAATAGGTCAACTTTTGACTAAAAAGTCAACTTTTGGTCAAAATGGTCAATTTCTGACCCAATGACCACCTTATTGACCCAATGGGTTAACTTTTGACAAATAAATCAACTTTCTGACCCAATAAGTCAATCTCTGACTAAAAAGTCAACATTTGTCAAAATGGTCAACCCTTGACTAATTGACAAACCAATTGACCAAAGAGGTCAACTTTTTACAAAAAAGTAAATTTTGGTCAAAATAGTCAATTTTTGACCTAATGACCACCCTTTGACCCAACAGGTCAACTTTTGACCAAAAAA
This sequence comes from Papilionanthe hookeriana x Papilionanthe teres, assembly GCA_022702705.1. Classification (NCBI taxonomy): domain Eukaryota; kingdom Viridiplantae; phylum Streptophyta; class Magnoliopsida; order Asparagales; family Orchidaceae; genus Papilionanthe; species Papilionanthe hookeriana x Papilionanthe teres. Next base: position 71,082,360 of record CM040433.1, read on the forward strand.
TCAACTTTGGTCAATATGGTCAATTTTTGACCCAATGACCAACACATTGACCCAATATATGAACTTTTGACCCAAAGTTAACTTCGGTTAAAAGGATCATTCTTGACCTAATTTCTAACTCATTGACCAAATAGGCCGACTTTTGACCAAAAAGTCAACTTTGGTCAAAATGGTCAATTTCTGACCCAATGACCACCCCGTTGACCCAAAGAGTCAACTTTTCATAAAAAATTTAATTTTGGTTAAAATAAATAGTTTTTGACCTAATGACCAATTATTGACCCAATCTGTCAATCTCTGACCAAAAAGTCAACATTGGTCAAAATGGTCAATCCTTGACCCAATGACCCAATAGGTCAACTTTTGAGCAAAAAGTTAACTTTTGTCAAAATGTGCAATCCTTGACCCAATGACCAACCCAGTGACCTAATAGGTCAACTTTTGACCAAAAAAGTCAATTTTGGTCAAAATAGTCGATTGTTGACTTAATAACCAATTATTGACTCGGTAAGCCAATCTGTGACCAAAAAGTCAACTTTGGTCTAAATGGTCTATTCTTTACATAATGACCAAGCCATCGACCCAATAGTTCAACTTTTGACCCAAAAGTCAACTTTGGTCAAAATGATCAATCTTTGAACCAATGACCAACCCATTAGCCTAATAGGTAAACTTTTGACCAAAACATCAATTTTGGACAAAATAGTCAATTTTTAAATTAATGACCAATTATAGACCCAATAAGTCAATCTTTGACCAAAAAGTCAACTTTGGTCAAAATGGTCAATCCTTGACCCAATGACAAACTCATTGACCTAATAGGTCAACTTTTAACGAAATTGCTAATTTTTTTTAAAATAGTCATTTTTCGACTTTATGACCACCCATTGACCCAATATGTCAACTTTTGACCAAAAAGTCAAGTTTGGTCAAAATGGTTAATTTCTGACCCAATTTCCACCCCGTTCACCAAATGGGTTAATTTTTGGTAAAAAATTAAATTTTGGTCAAAATAGTCAATCTTTCACCTAATAATCAGTTATTGACCCAATAAGTCAATCTCTAACCAAAAAGTCAACTCTGGTCAAAATGGACAATCCTTGACCCAATAACAAACTCATTGATCCAATATGTCAACTTTTGACTAAATAGTCAATTTTGGTCAAAATCATCTATTTTTGACTGAATGACCACCCATTGACCCAATAGGTCAACTTTTGACCAAAAAGTCAATCTTGGTAAAAATGGTCAATCATTTACCTAATGACCAAACCATTAACATAATATATCAACTTTTGACCAAAAAGTCATCTTTGGTCAAAATGGTCAATTCTTGACCCAATTACAAACTCATTCACCAAATAGGTTTTCTTTTGGCCAAAAAGTCAACTTTGGTCAAAATGGTCAATTTCTGACCCAATGACCACCCAGTTGACCCAATGGGTCAACTTTTGACCAAAAAATTAATTTATGGTCAAAATAGTTAATTGGACCTAATGACCAAAATGGTCAATTTTTGAATTAATGACAAATTATTGACCCAATAAGTCAATCTTTTACAAAAAAGTCAACTTTGGTCAAAATAGTAAATTTTTGACCTAATGACCACCCATTGACACAATAGGTCAACTTTTGACAAAAACTTCAACATTGGTCAAAATGGTCAATTTTTACCCAATAACCAATTCTTTGACTCAATCGAACAACTTTTGACCAAAAAGTCATCTTTGGTCAAAATGGTCAATATTTGACCCAATTACCAACTCATTGACCAAATTGGTCCATTTTTTACCAAAAGGTCAACTTTGATCAAAATGGTCAATTTCTGACCCAATGACCACGCCGTTAACCCAATTGGTTAGCTTTTGACCAAAAAATTAATCTTAGTCAAAATAGTTAATTTTTGACCTAATGACTGATTATTGACCCAATAAGTCAATCTCTGACCAAAATGTCAACATTGGTCAAAATGGTCAATACTTGACCCAATGACAAACCGATTGACCTAGTATGTCAACTTTTTTCCAAATAGTGAATTTTGACAAAATACTCAATTTCTGATACACTGACCTAAATGTTAACTTTGGTGAAAAAGGTTAATCCTTGATCTAATGAGCAAACCATTAACTCGATTTGTCAACTTTTGACAAAAAAGTCAAATTTGGCCAAAATGGATAATCCTTGACCCAATGACGAACTCATTGACCAAATAAGTCGACTAAAATTGTCAATTTTTGACCTAATGACCACCTCATTGACCTAAATTAGTCAACTTTTGACCAAAAAAACAACTTTGGTGAAAATGGTCAATTCTTGACCCAATGACCAATCGATTGACCCAATAGGTCAACTTTTGATCAAAAATTTAATTTTGGTCAAAATACTCAATCCTTGACCCAATAGGTCAACTTTTGACCAAAAAGTCAACTTCGATCAAAATGAACAATCCTTGACCAAATGACCAACCCATTGGTCTAATAGGTCTACTCTTGACCAAAAAGTCAATTTTGGTTAAATTAATCAATATTTGAATTATTGACCAATCAAAGACCCAATAAGTTAATCTCAGACCCAATAAGTTAACTTTGGTCAAAATGTTCAATCTTTAACCCAATGACAAAACCATCGACCCAATAGGTCAACTTTTGACCAAAAAGTCAATTTTGGAGAAAATAATTAATTTTTGACCTAATGACCTCTCATTGACCCAACAGGTCAACTTTAGACCAAAAAGTCAACTTTGGTTAAAATGGTCAATTTTTGATCCAATGACCAACCCATTGACCCAATAGGTCAATTTTTTACTAAAAATTCATCTTGGGTCAAAATGATCAATTCTTGACCCAATTACCAACTCATTGACCAAATATGTTAGCTTTTGACCAAAAAGTCAACTTTGGTCAAAATAGTCAATTTCGACCCAATGACCACCCCGTTAACTCAATGGGTTAACTTTTGATCAACAATTTAATTTTGGCCAAAATAGTCAATTTTTAACCTAATGACCAATTATTGACCCAATAAGTCAATCTTTGACCAAAAAGTCAACTTTGGTCAAAATTGTCAATCCATAACTCAATGACAAACCAATTGACCCAATAGGTTAACTTTTGACCAAAAAGTAAATTTTGGCCGAAATAGTCAATTTTTGAGTTAACGACCACCCATTAATCCAATAGGACAACTTTTGACCAAAAATCAACTTTGGTTAAAATGATCATTTTTTGACCAATTGACCAACCCATTGACCCAATAGATCAAATTTTGACCAAAAAGTCATCTTTGGTATAAATGGTCAGTTCTTGACTCAATTACCAACTCATTGACCAAATAGGTCAACTTTTGACCAAAAAGTCAAGTTTGGTCAAAATGGTCAACTTCTAAGCCAATGACCACCCCGTTGACCCAATAGGTCAACTTTTGACCAAAAATTTAATTTTGTTCAAAATAATCAATTTTTGACCTAATGACCAATTATTCACCTAATAAGTCAATCTCTGAAAAAAAAATCAATATTGGTTAAAATGGTCAATCCTCGACCCAATGACCAACCCATTGATCGAATAGGTTAACTTTTGACCAAAAAGTCAACTTTGGATAAAATGGGCAATCCATGACCCAATGACCAACCTATTGACCCAATATGTCAACTTTTGACCAAAAAATTAATTTTGGATAAAATAGTCAATTTTTGACCTAATGACCAATTATCGACCTAGTAAGCCAATCTATAACCAAAAAGTCAACTTCGGTCAAAATGATCTATCCTTGACCCAATGACCAACCCATTGACCCAATAGGTCAACTTTTGACCAAAAAGTCAACATTGGTCAAAATGATCAATCCTTGACCCGATGACCAACCCATTGGTCTAATAGTCAACTTTTGACCAAAAAGTCAATTTTGGTCAAAATAGTCAAATTTTGAATTAATGACCAATTATTGACCCATAGGTCAATTTAGACCAAATAATCAATTTTGGTCAAAATAGTCAATTTTTGACTTAATGACCACCCATTAGCCAAATCAGTCGGCTTTTGACCAAAAATTCAACTTTGGTTAAAATGGACAATTTCTGACCCAATGACCACCCTGTTGACCAAATGGGTTAACTTTTGACCAAAATTTCAATTTTAGTCAAAATAATCAATTTTTGACATAATGACCAATTTTTGACCCAATAAGTCAATCTCTGACCAAAAAGTTAACTTTGGTCAAAATGGTCAATCATTGACCCATTGACAAACCCATAGGCCTAGTAGATCAACTTTTTACCAAATAGTCAATTTTGGCCAAAATAGTTAATTTTTTACTCAATGAACACCCATTGACTCAGTTGGTCAACTTTTGACTAAAAAGTCAACTTTAGTCAAAATGGCCAATTTTTTACCAAATGACCAACCCATTGACCCAACAGATCAATTTTTGACAAAAATGTCATCTTTGGTTAAAATGGTCAATTCTTGATTCGATTACCAACTCATTGACCAAATAGGTCAACTTTTGACCAAAAAGACAACTTTGGTCAAAATGGGCATTTTCTGACCAAATGGCAACCCCGTTGACCCACTTTTGACCAAAAAATTATATTTGGTCAAAGTAATTAATTTTTGACCTAATGACCAAAATAGTGAATTTTTGAATTAATGACCAATTATTGACCAAATAAGTCAATCTCTCACCAAAAAGGCAACTTTGTCAAAATGGTCAAACCTATACCCAATGACAAACCTATTTCCAATAGGTCAACTTTTGACCAAAAAGTCAATTTTGGTCAAAATAGTCAATTTTTGACCTAATGACCACCCATTGACCCAATATTTTAACTTTTAACCAAAAAGTCAAATTTTGTCAAAATGGTCCATTTTTGACCCAATGACCAACCCGTTGACCCAATAGGTCAACTTTTAACCAAAAACTCATCTTTGGTCAAAATTGTCAATTCTTGCCTAATTACCAACTTATTGACCAAATAGTCAACTTTTGACAAAAAAGACAACTTTGGTAAAAAAGGTCAATTTCTGACCCAATGAACACCCTGTTGACCCAATGGGTTAACTTTTGACCAAAAATTCAATTTTGGTCAAAATAGAACAAGTTTTGACCAAAAAGTCATTTTTGCTCAAAATAATCAATTTTTGAATTTATGACCACTTATTGACCCAGTAGGTCTACTTTTGACCAAAAAGTCAATTTTGGCCAAAATAGATAATTTTTGACTTAATGACCAATTATTTGACCCAATAAGCCAATCTCTAACAAAAATGTCAACTTTGGTAAAAATGGTCAATCCTTGACCCAATGACCAACTCATTGACCTAATAGGTCAACTTTTGACAAAAAGTCAACTTTGGTCCAAAATGATCAATCCTCGACCTAATGACCAACCCGTTGGCCTAATAGGTTAACTTTTGACTAAAAAGTCTATTTTGGTCAAAATAGTCAATTTTTGAATTAATGACCAATTATTGATCCAATAAGTCAATCTCTAACGAAAAAGACAACTTTGGTCAAAATGGTCAAATCTTGACCCAATGACAAACCCATTGACCCAATAGGTTAACTTTCGACTAAAAAGTCAATTTGGTCAAAATGGTTAATTTCTGACCCAATGACCAACCCATTGACCCAATAGGTCAACTTTTGACCAAAAAGTCAACTTTGGTCAAAATGGTCAATTCTTGACCCATTGACCAACTCGTTGACCCAATAGGTTAAATTTTGACCAAAAAGTCATATTTGGTCAAAATGGGCAATTTCTGACATAATGACTACCCCATTGTCCCAATGGTTCAACTTTTTACTAAAAATTTAATTTTTGTCAAAACAATCATTTTTTTACCTAATGACCAATTATTGACCCCATAAGTTAATTTCTGACTAAAAAGTCAACTTTGGTTAAAATGGTCAATGCTTGACTCAATGACTAACCCTTTTACCCAATAGGTCAACTTTTGACAAAAAAGTCAATTTTGGTTAAAATAGTCAATTTTTAACCTAATGACTACACATTGACCTAATAGGTGATGTGAGTAAATTTTAGATTTTAAGTTTAATTTAATTAAATATATATATATATATATATAATTTGGTAAGTAGCATTTGATTTTTGAATATGAGACCAAATTGATCTCATGTTATTAATAGTTTAAATAAACGAGCATTCCATCACAAGTGACATATCTATTCTGAAGAGTAGACATATCACTTGAAAATGAAGCTCGATTAAATAAACTAGTAATTTTATGACATTCGTTTAGTCTGCGAACCATTTTTAAAAGCCGATAAGTTCCGCTGCTTAATATAAAGAAATTAAGCAGGTTTTATATTACCTGGGTTCTTAATGTTCCCTATAAGGGCAAGTCCCTATAGTTAATTACATCCTAAATGTCCGAAGACACTTAAGAAAACTCTCGATAAAGATCAGTGGTTTTACTTTCAAGAATTTCAAAGTTTAAGCATTTAAAAGGATTTGATTTTGGAATTTCAAAAGGGATTGAATCAAATTTGGAACTTCTTATTTTGGGATCCCAAAGAAGAGAAGCAAGGGAAGTTGAGGTTCCAAGAGGAATCTTGGAAACTTTCTAAACTATCCTACTTGTTTGGCTATGATTTAGAGAGATATTATTTGATGTTGCAATCCTGCCAATTTTAATTAATTATGACTTATACTTGTGTGATATAATCATACAAATAACCTAGAAGATTATGAAGATTTATGTTGTACCAAACGACTACCTCAGAGTCCTAAGACGAGTTAGGGCTTAAATTGCATAACATGATTATGTAAATGCTTAAAGAAAAGTTGAGAATTTAGGTTGCACTGAGCAAACTACCTTGAACTCCTTTGGCTAGTTGTTTAAGTTCTAAGGAATGGTTAAGCTGACAAAGATGGTCGTGCTGCCCACCGCACTTTTTTCGAGCTCCTTGTTATTGCAGAGGGTTTAGTTTAAGAAGTGACAATCAAGAGATGAGAGAAGTGTCATGGTTTAAGGGATGAGTTTCAAATTCAATGTCTTAAGTTTTATTAAGGGAAATCTTAAATTTGGTTAAGCAGAACCGGTTAAGATCCTACGGTTCCATCATCTCAGCACCAATATTTTCATCAGATTCACTTAGTCCAAATGAATTTGCTAAACTCAACTGAATGAGTTCCACACTTTCATTTCGACCGTGGGAAATCACGTTAGCAACACGTGGGCTACATCATAAGAGGGATTCCCAATCATCCAACGAGACATTTTAATTTTAGTTATAATTACAGGTTTTATTTTTATTGGTGATTAAATTTTAAGTTGTTTAAACATGCTGGGTTCGATCTTTTTCATGAGTTTATAGAATGCAAGAAAAAAAAATATTTAATAAATGTAAATTGCAATAAACATTAATATGTACCTGAATAGTCTTCTTGTTTCCACCAACTGCAAGTCAAAATGCATGTTAGGGCCTATATATATTTTTGCAGCAAACTCCTAGGTAAAGCTAAGTGAAGGTTTAGATCATCTACGAACACTATGATGCCTAAGTTCAAATCCTAGTTGCTACCAAGTCTTATGACGTCTAGGTTGAAATCCTTGTTGTCTATAAAATCTTATCACGTCTAGGTTGAAATCCTAGTTGTTCTTAAGGATGATTTTCTTCATCAAAGAACAATGAAGTTGAATTGTTCTTCTGAAACAACCCATCTGATTGAGGAACTGCTCAGGGTAGGGCCCCAAACATCTTTTCAAAACCTCTGGATTTATCTTGAGTCCAAATGATTTCATTGTTTGGATGAATTGAACATCTGGGGTTTAGTTGAGTCTTGAATTTTTCTCAGTGAACTTAGATGTTTTAATTGTCTTATGAGTGAGGTGACATGTCACTTGACATTTCGTTTAGAAGTTATGAAATGATAGCCTTTGGGGCTAAGTTGGTCCATTAAGGAACCTAACCAATTTAATTAAAGTTGGATTAATAGTTTCTTTAAGGTGATTTAATTTAATTCTTAAGGTCTTTAAATTAATTATAGTGATGTTCTAAAAGGGTTTTAAATTGATTGTCGCATTAGTAAGATGTTTCAATATTTTAATTAATTGATTATCTAACTTAATTGATTATTTAATTTAATTGATTATCTGATTAAATGATTATTTAACTTATGATATTTTAATTCATTTTTTAATTGAAAAAGTTATTTAAATGTTTTAAAATTTTTTTATTTAATTAGAGAAATTATTTCAATATTTTAAATTATTATTTTATTTTATTAAAGAAATTATTTAAATATCTTAAATTATTTTTTAATTTATTAAAGAAATTATTTTTAAAATAAATTTTGTTATTTCAAATTATTTTTAATTTATTTATTTTAAAATTATTTCAATTAATCTTAAGTTAATTCTTTATGTTTAAGATTTTTTCTTATTATTACTTTATCATTATTTCTCTTTAATCACTTTAGATTAATTAGGTTATTTCATTTTAAGCTTTGTTAAGAGTTAAATAGATTTAATTAAATCATTGGCTGGAGGCTTAGATAATGGAATAGACATCTTCCTATATAATACCCCTAACCCTACCATTAATACTTGATTAATCTTTCAAATCTTAAGGATTTTAAGTAATTAGTATTTCTTTTTTATATTGATGGTGATTAGTAAGTTCCTACCACTTCATTCCCTAAGTTTCAATCATCCCAATAAATAATTAAGATAAAATGTTTCCTCTTTACCCTTGGTTAAGCCTAAATGTTAATTAGGGTTAAGGTTCCTTAATTACCCTTATGCCCTATAAAACTTAATCTCCCAATAACTTACTAAATTAAATCCCAATTACTTTGAAATTTTTATGTCACCTCTCTCATATGTCAATTAAGACATCAAAGGAGAAAATGTAATTTTTTGATTTTGATTTTGTTTTTTAGAATTATTTTTAATGAAAAATTAGGGTTTCAAAGGAAATTCAATAACTTAATAAATACTAACTATCTATCCTTAGGAAAATTATGGGAGGTCTTGGAACAACTTTCATGATTTTTTGAATTTTAATTTAATTACAATAATTATTTTAAGTTTTAGAGTATTAATTAAATATAAAACATTTTAAAAGTATAAAGTTAAGTTTATATTTTTCAAAAATCTCTTTGAGGTCAGTTAATCTAGAGAAACAAATTTTACATTTTTGTGATTTTTATTTGATTTACAAGAATTATTTTAGTTTAAGAAAATTCATTTTTTTAAATGTTAAAAATTTTCATAAGCCTTTAAAAATTAATATCTTAACCTAGAGACTAAGGAAAAAAATATTTTAATGGTTCCCAAGTGATTGGAGGCCAAAAGTGACATTTTAGTGAATTTTTTTATTTCTGTTATTTTTATGATTTTTAATTATTAAATATTTAAAAAATGATTAAAAATTAAATTTTCACGAAAAATGTAATTTTATTTTTCATGGGCTTCATTGATCACAGAGAACTCCCAATATTAATTTGGTGAATTTTTTAAATGTATTTTGAATTTAATGAATTGTTTAATATTCAAAATGGTTATGTTACTTGAGAAATTCATTTTGTGAGTTAAATCAATCCCAATTTGCTTTAAAATTTTTATCAGAGTTCCTCTTATCCTAAAGATCAGTGGAGAATTGATTTTGAGTTATTTCCATTTTTAGTTTGTTATAATTAATTCCAAGTTAGTTTTAGGCCAAGTGAATAATTAAGGTTATATTTAGTGTTAGTTCATGAAATAATTTTTCTAAGTTCCTTTGGCCATAGGGAACCTACCCTAATTTTCCTAGATTTTTCCAACGACTATACTAATTATTACATTTAAATTATCAAAATAGGCACATAAATTAGGAAAATATGGTTCTCTACCTAGGGATCTCCTCTGGCCTTGAAAAATTCAAGGAATGTTCCCAAAGATAGAGGGAACAAAAGCTCCATAGTCCCAAGCCATGGTGAATTGTGTGTGTGAGTGAAGAATTGATTTAAGGTTTACTGTATTTAATTAGTTTAAAAATAAATACTAAGCAAATAATTTTGATTTTAATTCCAAATTATTCTACTTTGTTCACTGAGCAAGAATGTTTTTTTATTTTAAGTTTTGGAAATTTCTATGCAAAGCTATGCATTTTTCAAGTTTAACTGAATTAAATAAATAAAAACCCTATTTTTTATTTAAATGACGCGGCAGCAACATCATCCTACGGCGGCTCGGAACTCCCACGCATCTTCTCCTGATTAGGCGCTACCATCCACCTCAACTCCACGCATCTCCATTGTACATGGATCATTTGCTCATCTGGCGTGATCCTGAACCTCCATTCGTTACACGTGCGATTCGATGGCTCTCCTTCATCGTCCCCGACTGGCGTGAACCGAGCACCGTCCGCTTTGTAGGGTTAAAATCTCGGCTGATGCTCAACTAAATTGAGTTAAATTTTGTCCTACACCAAGATCTAACCTAGCTCTACAAATCCATATGGTTGATTAAGCTTTAATTTCGTGTTTTCTTTAAAAAGGCCCAACCCGAGCTCAAGTTTGGGTGTTTTCAGCAATTACAATAGTCAAAGAGGTGTGGCCTCAATTGGATGGTTGTGACACCTTCAGTGGGGTCTGGTGAATCTCCTGTAAGCAGCACTCGAGCTCCCTTTAAAGTTGGTGTAGAACTACTCCAAATTGTTGTCAGCCTTGGTGGAAGTCCAATGCAAAGACGTCTATTGATGGGGCTTTCACTGGGGAACCTCTTCTCTACCTCTGATGAAGGTGTGGGAAGATTTAATTTTGATTTGGTTGAGGTTTTGTAGATGTCCTTTCCGGCCTAAATTTTGACTGGGAAATTGAGCTCAGGTGGTAGTGTTCAAGGCAGGAGAATAGTGGGGATCAAGTTTTCTGGGCTGTGAGAGCAATTTAGGTCACTTGGATGGGGATGTTTGGAGGGTTCAGTGCATCCAACTTTTTTGCCGTGGGGGAGAGCTGTTTAAATAGCCATGGCCAAAGGGCTTCCCAGAGGGAGTTAGGGGCTGGGATTACCTGCCTTGGTGAGGAGAAGAACAGCTCCACTGACCAATAACAATGGGACAACTCAACAAGCTTAATTTTGATTTTTCAATTAATTTGAACCTCTCAGCCTGATGGTTTCCGGCAGCTGAGGTGGTGGTCCAGCCAGGGTCAGGTCAAGTCTGAGCTCAGTGAGGCCAGAGAGGTTGAGTGGAGGTTTCAATTTTAGTATTTGCTAGCTCCATGGTTAAGGTTCAATGGGAACTTGGATTTTGGGTTAAAGGTGGCTAACTTAGGTTATTCCCTTGGTTCTTTGGCTAAACCTTTGCCCAAAGTGGTTTGAGCTAGTTTTAAGACCCTTTAGGAGGTTCTTTGGCTAAACCTTTGCCCAAAGTGGTTTGGCTAAACCTTTGGTCAAGTTTAATTATTTTAAAAAAGGTAAATCCAAGTGAGAGGAGAGTGAGGAAGGGTCACTTCTCCTTTTCCATTTTTGGCAAATTTGACCTTGGATGGCTATACAATGATGCACATACCATGCCATGATGCTCATGAGTCATGGGAAAGTTTCATGTAGATGGTGTCGGCATATTTTTAGGTTATGTTGTATTTTTGAAAAAGGGGTCGCCTAACAGAAATTATCGGCGAATTTTAGATTTTAAATTTGATTTAAATATATATATATAATTTAGAAAGTAGCATTTGATTTTGAAAATAATTTTAAGTTTGAAAATTTTAAGATATGAAATCAAACCGATCTCACATCCCAAATAGTTTATATAAACGAGCACCGCACCACAAACCGTGTATTTATCCCGAAGAATAGACACACTGTTAGATAATGGAGCTCAATTAAATAAACTAAAAGATTTGTGAAATCCGTTTGGTCTGCGAACCAATCTTATAAGCCGACAAGTTCCCCTGCTTAATATAAAGGAGTTAAGCGGGGTTTATATTACTCGGGTTCTTAAAGTTCCCTATAAGGGCAAGCCCCTATAGTTAATTACATCTTAAATGAAGTGAATCATTTAAGAAAACTCTCGATAATGATCAGTGGTTTTGCTCTCAAGAATTTCAAAGTTTAAGTTTTTCAAAGGATTGGATTTTTTGAAATTTCAAAAGGGATTAGCTCAAATTTGGAACATTTATTTTCAGGAGTCCAATGGAAGAAAAGTAGGAGAAGCTGAGGTCCAAGAAGAATCTTGGCAACTTCCCAAACTATCCTATTGTTTGGCTCGAATTTAAGAAAATCCTAATATTATCTGATATTTCAATCTTGCCAATTTTGATTAATTTGGACTTATATTTGTATGATAAAATCATACAAATAGCCTCGAAGATATGAGGGTTTATGTCGTACTAAACGACTACCTCGGAGTCCTAAGACCGGTTAGGGCTTAATTTACATGACATGATCATGCAAATGCCTAACAAAGAGTTGAGGATTTATGTTGCACTAGTCAAACTACCTCAAAGTCCTATGGCTTGGTTATTTAATTCTAAGAAAGTTTTGCTGAAGTAGATCCGAGTTTTGCCGATGATGATGGTCGTGCTGCCCACTGTGCTCCAAGCTCCTTGTTGTTGCAGAGGTTTAGTTTTAGAAGTCAAAAATCGGGAGATGAGAGAAGTGTTTTGGTTTAGAGAGAATCTTAAAATCCACGTGTTTTTAATATTTTTTAATTAAAATAAATCTTAAAGTTGTTTAAACAAAACCGATTAAGATCCCACGGTTCCGTCATCCCAGCACCGTTATTTTCATTGAATTCACTTAGTCCAGATGAATTTGCTAAACTCAACTGAATGAGTTCCACACTTTCATTTAGACCGTGGGAAATCCCGTTAGCAACATGTGGGTTACATCATCCGAGGTATGCCCGATCATTCAACGAGACGTTTTAATTTAGTTGTAGTTGTAGTTTTGTTTTGTTGGTGATTAAATTTTGAGTTGTTTAAACATGCTCGGGTTCGATCATTTTCATGCATTTACAAGTATAGGGAAGTAAGACATTTAATAAATTGCTAAATGTAAATTGCAATAAACTTAAAAGCGTACCTAGTGAGCATTCCTGTCATTTTAACCTGCACTTGAAACACACGTCAGAGCAAATACCTAGGTAAAACTAAGGGATAGTTTTGGTTATCTACCAAAATCCTAATCCTATCACTAATCAATTCCTATGACGTCTAGGTTTTTGTGTTTTATTAAGGATGATTTTCTTCACCAAAGAACAATGAAGTCTCACTGTTCTTTTAAAACATCCCATCAAGTTAGAGAAGTGTTCAGAACTGAATTCTGAACATCTTCCTAAATACTTCAGGGATCATTTTGAGTTCAGTTAGTTTCATTGTGGTGATGAATCACTCATCCAGGTTACTTCTGCTTAGTGAATTAGGATGTTTGATCATCCTATGAGTAAGGTGACATTTCATTTAATGCTTCATTTAAGAGTTATAATAATGAAAGCATTTAGGGGCAAATTGGTTCATTAAAGATTTCAACCATTCTTAATTGAAGTTTTAAGTTGAAGATTTAAAGTGATTCTTAATTTGGTTATAAAGTTTTAGTTGGTCTTTTTAAATGTTTTAAATTGTTTTAAGTCTGAAAAAGTGTTCAAATCGTTTAATTCAATTAAGTTTTATTATTTCAGATGGTCTTGGCATTTTAAATTAATTTTAAATATTTGAATTATGGATTGTTCCGAGTTAACATTAATGTTTCAAATTTATTTTAATTTAAGTTTTAAACAATTTCAGAATAGTTTTGATATTTTAAGTTACCTTTAATTTGATTTTCTTACTTCAAATTGGTTTTAATGTTTTAAGTTTTACTTTAATTATGAAATTTTTAGATTATCTTCCCTTCATTAGTTTCAATTATCATTTTATAGCTCAATTAATTAATAAGAACTTAATGATATTTAATTAAATCATAGATTATGTATTCAATTTCAAAGTATTAGAATCTTCTTATATCAAAATCCCTTAATTTTAATGGTTTATTTCTTAATTATCTTCCAAAGTTTAATGATTAGATTCATTAGGGCTTCTTCTTTTAAATGTTTAAGGTGATTAATGGGTTTCTACCCCTTAACTACTTTAGTTTCAATCATCTAAATGGAAAATCAAGATCAAATATTTTACCATTCCCTTTGGTTGATCCTAAACATATATTAAGATTAAAGCCTTTTAACTACCTTAATGCCCTCTTAAACTTGTTCATCCTATAACTCATCAAATTAAGCTCAAATGAACTTGAAATTTTCTATGTCACCTTACTCACATAAAATAAAATTTGGAAGGATCTTACCCAAATAAAGTATGATGTTGTATGTTTTTTCTGCCTTGGAATAATTCCACAATCCTTCAACGTCTTGACCACGATTGGATGTACCTCGCAAAAGGCGCACAGAGAAACTCGTATGAGAATTAATCCATTCAATTGAAATAAATGAAATATATTATTGGAATTATAATAGTACGAAAAAGAAAGAAAAATAATAATAATAAGAAAAGATTTGAAATGGAGAAGATTGTTGAAGCTCCACTTTACCCAGCTCCTATGTATTTACATGTCTCATTCATAAATTCTGCTCTTTTGAATTTGTCAGCCAAGTCTTTTTACAACATATCAAAATAGCACCAATATAGCTTTTCACCCACAAATACAAGGATGTTCATGCAAGGGTTTAAAGTTTAAGGTGCTAGATAAGTAAACACACGACCATTGAGTAAAACAAATGTAAATCAACTCATAAAATAAACATATAACAAGATCTAAAACAATCAATCCAAAAATTATTCCAAAATTAATATCAATCTTGTCACATATAGCATTGCATGGATAGTATGAATTGCAATTTATCCATAGTTCGCCCAATATAAACTATGCATAAGTGAAATGATGCTCCAAAATTATTCTAATGTATCATCCGACTCTCATGTACTAACATCCCAACTTTATCACTTCCCAAGTTTCTTTTCAATTATTATGAAAATGTCATCAAGATAACCTTCCATGTACATGTGCAACAGTAGGTACATAAACGACCCAATATATTGGGTATACATGTCATTTGATTCCTCACATATTTACATATTTAGCACCCAAACTTCACATAGCATATTAAAAGAACTACCGATATAGCCTTTCATGCGTAAGTTAAGCAGTGCATATAAAGGAGATTAAAATTCGGAGTTAGATATGTAAACCCATGATGCTCATCTCAAGTTAAGCGCCACATATGAATCATCAAAAGAGTCTAGGAAATTAGAAATTCTCATAAAGTTGTACTCAATAAAACTACCAAATTTCTTGATTCATAGATATCCACACATCATTTAAACTTTTCTTTTCATATTTTTATCACTTGAATTTTCAACTGAATCGAAGATTTCATCAATAAAAATTTCTTTGCACATTGTTTGATCTTAGTGAACTCACATATCTAACTCATGAAATTTAGACTTCATATATATGCATGCCACCCTAACCATGCATGAAAAGATTTTTTTTTATTTGCAAAATTTAAAAGACTTGGAGTGGTATAAATGCAATAAGAAAAATTTAAGTATATAAAAGCATAAGACTTATGTAGTATAGACGTAAAATTCAGATGCTACACAAACAAATAAGAATTGAGTGATATGTATGTGAATCTTTTATTTCTTTATTATTATCATTTTTTTTTACGTCACAACAAAAATGCCACTATTTTAACCTGTAAAAAGTAAAATACATTTTATCATGCATGAAAAATGTGTATATATGTAAAAACATGAAGATTAGATATTAGCACACGAAAACATAGGAGCCATGTGTAAATAAGTAAATATTTCCTGCTTTATTTGTATCTTTGAAAGCAAAAGAGATGATTAAAATGAAATATTATTATGAGAGAATAAATACATATGAAGCTGAAATTCACATGAAGGCTCGAATTATGGAATTGTATGCAAATAACATTGAGAACTATCACATTCTTTACAAGCATTTCGTCGAACAAGTAGTAGGCGGCGTTGCTCGGATTTTACCGTCGTGGAGGTTGTTATTTGGTAACACCCAAATGCAAGAGAGTTTGACGGATCCCTTGGGAGTGAAGTCGATAAAATAAGAGAAGTCACCGTCGTGAAAGTTGCAATTTGATAAGGCCCAAATGCAAGAAACCGTGTCGGCGTCCCGTCCGCGCTCCGACGTACCTCGCAAGGGACACAAAGAAAGTAGCAGAAACATGTGTTAGATTCAGATTCATGACTTATGAAGAATTTATGATTAAAAGAAAGAAAGAAAGACATTTACCTACATAATACTTAGTTCTTATGGGCTCACATTCCTTACTTCTAAATTTTTAGTTTCAAGTTTATGACATTCAAATCTTTTCATCTCATAATAAAAAATGTCATCATCTTTTAACTTTTCAAAAGCAAAATACACTCTTTTCATTTGCAGGGGAAGTGGCACGAATGAAAGAATTGAAGTTTAAGTATTAAATGTGTAAATATATAAGAATTGGGTGCTATGTATGTAAATGTTTCATTAAAATTATTGGGATATTAAAAGTAACTATTCATAAATCCCGATTACCTCAACGTTAAGACATTATAGCCTCAACCTTATGAGAAAGGCATTCCCGAAGATTCCGAACACATGAATTGCAAATAAATTTCAACCAATCTATTTTTTTTTACCTGGCCTTTTGACATCACCTCACATGAATCATTTAAAGCAATGTAAGTAGGTTTAAAAGACTAATTCCAACAACCATAAAAAGTTTGTGATACAAATCATCAAGTCTGTGATTAAGAAATGTCTTCTGGATTCCCAAAGAGAAAGCCAATATATATAAAAAAGAAATCTCATAGCAAAAGAAATGAAGGAATAACACTACTGCCATCAAATATCTGGTTATCCACTTTAGGGAAGCTCACATCACATTTTTTTTTTCCTCTAACAAAGACATTACAAAAGCTAAGACAGTGTGCCTGTATTTAAAATGAAGACATTTTAATCTCATATTCATCATGAATGAGCACAATTCCTAAGCTTTTCTTACCATAAAACGAGTTCCTATTTCGGAGAAATAATTCAAGTAAAAGTCTGTAGCTTAACATTCTAGCATCGAGAAAACTATGACATGCCATCGACAAACCGAATTAATGCGGACGTAAAGGAAGCCTTGCCATTACTCGTGATTAAAGTTTAGATAGATGCTAAGAATTAATAATAAATTGCAACCAAAGATAGAACAACGATTACGATGGCAAATTAACAATATAATCCTGCAATATCTGTAAAAACAGAAACCAAATAGTAAAATCCCGATCCAACAAGCCCATTTCTACCCACTCCAACAAATGGTTTGCAAAACCTTCTCAACCAAGCAAGCTTTGAATAAAAGGATTGAGTACAAAGGATGCGCACCATGAGGTACTTCTCGCAAGATGGAGAAGAAAGACAGCTCGCCGGGGAGAGCCAGCGAGCGGGCCGTCAACGAGGAGGAAGGGCGACGGGTTGGCTTCGTTTGCGGCTCGTACGCGAGGGAGAAGATCCGGAGCTAGGGTTCACGAATGGCGGTCGTGGGATTTTCTTGCGTCACGATCCATTAGGGAGAGAGGGAGGAGCGATACTTTCGGCGCTGGGAGGAGATGGGTTTTCGGCTGAATGAATCTTAGGGTTTTTAGGAATGGGGGAGTGCGTGACTTTAAATAGGAGATTTTTCCTATTTTTTTATTTTTAAATAGCATGCATCATTTCCGTGCAATTTGCTCGTGCATGGAACACTAGCAAAATGGGTGTCCTTTCTAGCTAAAATCGACGTTCCGGACGTAACGGCGCTGTCCGTTTCGTCATCCTAGGTCGTTCGGACAACCTCGTCGACGGTCACGTAAAAAACGGGTGAAATGGGGATTTTGATAAAATTGGGTCAAATTGACAAAATTGGCCTATAGTGTAGTTGAACAAAATGAAATTAGGAATATTTGGGATTTTCTGGAATTTTTTGGGAATTTTTGGAATTTTTAGATTTTTGGGTTAAAAATGGTATTTTGGGTATTTGGAGGTTATTTGGAGGGTATTGGGGTATTTTAGTGGGTTTAGGGTTCAGAATGTGTGTGAGAGTGTGATGTGTGCAGGTCAACCCTCACCAGACCAGGCCACCCAGGGTAGTCCTAAGGCCAAAGAGTCCTATAGGGAACTCATCCTTTAAACCTTCACATTTGATTTCAACCCTCTAAGTGATTAGGGGTCTACAATCAAGCTTGTGGGGTTTGCAGGGAGTCAAGAGGTGTTTGGACTTCTAAAGGGTGGGTTCCACTTCTAGTCCTCTAAGATAGTCAAAGGAAAAGCCTAAGGCTAGATCCTAAGTACTAAAGAGAGAAGAGAAGACCTCATCAAAAATGAGGTCAACAAATGGACCCCCAATAGGTGTGGTGTGCTAACCAAGCACACCGCGCGTATTGGCATTGACCGAAAAGATCAACAAAACCAATACAGATGTCCAAGTGACAAACTTAAGACAAATTAGAAGAATTTCCGCTAGGGAGTATCAGGTATGTTTCCAAGACCGGAGATTCCTGAACTCTCGCTGGGGAATGGAAAATGAGGTGAACTCCACATCACAAGATCTGGGGAATTCAATTTAGATTTCGTTTCATTTCATGTTCAAGTTTTGATGTGTAATTTTAGATTTTGAGTTTTAATTTAGATTGAAGTTTGATTTAAAATCAATTTGAGGAAATTTGGATTTGAAATGAGAATTGAAACCTAGGTTCCAACCTCGGGATTGCAAGGAAAACTGGAATTTAGGTACCAGCCTCGGAATGAGGATCGGAGTTTAAGTGTCGATTGAAAGGATGAGAATCAGAATTTAGGTACTGATCTCAAAAGTTTAAACAGAGCTGGAATTGAAATTTAAGTATCAATCCTGGGAGAGAATCAAAATTTAAGTATCGATCTCGAAAGATGGGAGGCAGAAATTAGGTACTATCCCCGAAAGAGAACTGGAATTTAGGTACCAGCCTCGAAAGTTGAGAATTGAAATTTAGGTATCAATTCAGATGAGAATCGAAATTTTGGTATCGATCTCAGAATGAGAACTGGAATTTAGGTACCAGTCTCAGAAATTTTGAATTGAAATTTAGGTATCAATTCGGATGAGAATCAAAATTTAGGTGTCGATCTCGGAATGAGAACTGGAATTTAGGTACTGGTCTCGGAAATTTTGAATTGAAATTTAGGTATCAATTCGGATGAGAATCGAAATTTAGGTGTCGATCTCGGAATGAGAACTCGGAATTTAGGTACCGGTCTCGGAAATTTTGAATTGAAATTTAGGTATCAATTCGGATGAGAATCGAAATTTAGGTGTCGATCTCGAATGAGAACCTGGAATTTAGGTACCAGTCTCGGAAATTTTGAATTGAAATTTAGGTATCAATTCGGATGAGAATCGAAATTTCGGTATCGATCTCGGAATGAGAACTGGAATTTAGGTACCAGTCTCGAAAATTTTGAATTGAAATTTAGGTATCAATTCGGATGAGAATCGAAATTTAGGTATCGATCTCGGATGAGAGTCGGAATTAAGGTACCGACCTCGAAGGAAGAGAACTGGAATTTAAGTACCAGTCTCGAAAGTTTGAAAGAGGACTAGAAGTTAGGCTCTAGCTTTAAAGAGAACTAGAAGTTAGGCTCCAGTCTTGAAGATTTATCTGTATGAAGAGGGACCCAGTCTCATGCCATCAGAACCAAATCGAACAAAGTTTGTGGCTCCGTGTCAATATAACTAGTCGATCCTCTAAGACACAGAAGAAAGAGAATTGAAATGAGCTGGTAAGTGTACCAAGCTGAAAAGACTTGACTTAGCAATAAGTCGAGGAAAATATTCAAATTTCAAAAGAGTTTCAAACAGATTTTGATTGAGAGAATAATCGAAAGGTTCGAATCGCAGGATTCAGATCGGAATTCAATTTGAGATTTAGATTCATTTTGTTTTAGTGATTCAATTTCATTTTCTCGTTTAATTAGAGCTCATGTTAATTTGGAATTTGTTTTGACATTCAGATTTTTAAAAGATTTTTCATTAATTTTCTTTTCCATTTTCTTTTTCATTTTCTTTTCTCTTCTCTTTCCTTTTTTTTGTTCATTTTGTTTTGATCTTCAAATTTTTTTTAGATTGAGATTTTGAAAAGATAAACCTCGTCAAGAAGGAAGGGTTTGAGGACACCCCTAGGCTGATGAAGCTCAACTTGCTACCGAGTCAGGAGAGGAATTTAAATTTTTTATTTGTTTTTTTTTTTGACTTTTTGTTGATTTTATGTTTTGATTTTCTTTTGATTTAAATTTTTGTTTTGATTTGAATTTTGTTTCACTTTGATTTGAATTTCATTTTGATTTGTATAGACATTTTTTATTTTGTTTATTTTTGGTGAATTCATTATATTTTTGTTATTCATTTATTTGTTATTTCATTTAATGGGAAATTTATTATTGTTTATTTGTTGTGAAATTTTATTGTATTCTTTTATGTTTTATGACTTTTCTTTTGTTGTATATATATATTTTTTATTTTAGGATTTGGACACAGTTACAAGCAAGTGCAGCATCTGTGCTTCGTAGAACGAGGGTGTCTTTGAAACATAACGATGTACAGTACTTCTTGAGGCATCGTCCACTGACAAAAGCCACGTTTAAAGAAAACAACCCACTCTTCAAGGTACTATCGAAATTATTATTTTTTTAAGTACCTACAAAGAGGTGTTATTTCTACAGACATCATAGCTGGAAATGTTGTAACTTTGTAGCTCTGTCGCAACGATCGTCGTTTCTTCGACATTGATTTGAAAGGATTGTACAAGTTGTCTTCGAGAAGTCGTTCGACGCTTTTCAAATTGATGTTGGGGTTGTATTTGCTGGGAACTGAACGATATGACTTCAGGGTTGAATTTTCATCAATTACTAATAACAGAGCCCTTTCTTCAATTCTTTCTTTCTGATCCTACGCAGATTCAAAATTTATACTCATGTGATAGAAGTATTTTTCATTATCCAAAGATATTTCTGAGTCAATTAATGACCAACCAAAAGACCTAAATCACTTGACTCTCTTCAAAGCATAATATCAGAGGAGACTTCTTAAGGTAGCCTTTCAAGTTTTATCAAACGGGGGAGGATTAAGACACCAATTTTTGATTATATGCTTGCCTCAAGCTTCTTCTCAGGGAGCATTCTTGTTTTCTCTTTTTTCCCTTTTTTTTTCTTAAGCTTTTCGCTCTTTTTTTTAATTGAGGATTACTGTATCTGGTGGAGCACATGTTAAAGATTTTGAATGTCTGAATTGGGACACCAATTTTTGATTGTGTGCTCACCTCAAGCTTCTCCCCAGGAACACATTTTTTTTTCCTTTTTACTCCTTTTGTTTTCTGAGAATTACTGTATCTGGTAAGACATATTTCTATTAAAGATTTTGAATGTTGAAACTCCCCTAATTAATAAATCTGAAATGTTTCTTAACATGAATCCTGGGATATTAAAACTCATCCAAAAATCTGGACCCCGTCACATGGCGTAAAATTAAAAGACCCTTGATATCCCGCATCAATTACTCGTATTTCAAGCACACTCGCTTCATTTCAAAATCCACTTAGGACCTAGTCCGAATTCCTTAAAGTTAAGGACCCACCATTAGGACATTAATTTCATTCTCCCCCGAAGTCATGTTCTTATTAAAATGTCGAAGTTTCATCGTGTATCACCCCCTTCGAATGTCTTTCTGCTAAAATTTGAACGTCCTTGAGCATATTATTATCATTTTTTTGTCGTGGTGGGAGGGTTGGGACCCACGATTCATCATCAAGTTGTCTCTTTTAACTGTTTTGTGGTGGGAGGGTCGGGACCCACTACCCATTATCCTTCTCGTATCCATTTATTTGTCAATCCATGGCATTTGAACTTGTTAGCAGCTTCGTCGCGGGACAGTCCTTCAATGGATGTGTAGATTGTCTTTTGAAGAATATTCAGAAGTCAGTGACGCCCTCGGCCTTGTAATTTCTGCGGTAATACTCAAGTTAACGCACTTTTCTTGTAAACTGGGCAGTCTTTAAAATTTATTCATGTGAATTTTTTTATTTCAAAATTTTGCATTTATTTTTATTATTGTGTATTTGATGGGTTTTGAGAATTTCATTTTGAATTGAAATTTTAACAAAATTTTATTTTGTTTAGAGTTTATTGGAAGGTTGTTAGAGCGGAATTTTAGTTTTACATGTTTACAACAAGTCAAACCTAAGAGGAATGAAGTATCAGACCCAGTCCGAGATTTAGAGGAGGTTGAATTCGCATCGAACTCACATGAATAGATCACTCCTATTCTAACACACCTATTGGGGGTCTACCTCACCTCTTTAGGGAGGTGGGAGGATTCCGGAACCTCTCTGTTTAGGGGTGTCAAAACAGTGGCTCCAGAATACAAAAAGGAGTTGACTATACTCGTCCAAGACAGAAATGAGCGGGGTATGCCAACGGAAAGAATAGTAGTTTGGTCCACTAGGGGCATAGACTCACTACCGATTTATGAAAGCAAAACCATCTGATCAAAATGGAGAGAGGAACTAGTCCCCAGCGGAGTCGCCAGAAGTTGTCGGCATATTTTTAGGTTATGTTGTATTTTTGAAAAAGGGGTCGCCTAACAGAAATTATCGGCGAATTTTAGATTTTAAATTTGATTTAAATATATATATATATATATATATATAATTTAGAAAGTAGCATTTGATTTTGAAAATAATTTTAAGTTTGAAAATTTTAAGATATGAAATCAAACCGATCTCACATCCCAAATAGTTTATATAAACGAGCACCGCACCACAAACCGTGTATTTATCCCGAAGAATAGACACATCGCTCGATAATGGGGCTCAATTAAATAAACTAAAAGATTTGTGAAATCCGTTTGGTCTGCGAACCAATCTTATAAGCTGACAAGTTCCCCTGCTTAATATAAAGGAGTTAAGCAGGGTTTATATTACCTGGGTTCTTAAAGTTCCCTATAAGGGCAAGCCCCTATAGCTAATTACATCTTAAATGAAGTGAATCATTTAAGAAAACTCTCGATAATGATCAGTGGTTTTGCTCTCAAGAATTTCAAAGTTTAAGGTTTTCAAAGGATTGGATTTTTTGAAATTTCAAAAGGGATTAGCTCAAATTTGGAACATTTATTTTCAGGAGTCCAATAGAAGAAAAGTAGGAGAAGCTGAGGTCCAAGAAGAATCTTGGCAACTTCCCAAACTATCCTATTGTTTGGCTCGAATTTAAGAAAATCCTAATATTATATGATATTTCAATCTTGCCAATTTTGATTAATTTGGACTTATATTTGTATGATAAAATCATACAAATAGCCTCGAAGATATGAGGGTTTATGTCGTACTAAACGACTACCTCGGAGTCCTAAGACCGGTTAGGGCTTAATTTACATGACATGATCATGCAAATGCCTAACAAAGAGTTGAGGATTTATGTTGCACTAGGCAAACTACCTTGAAGTCCTATGGCTTGGTTATTTAATTCTAAGAAAGTTTTGCTGAATTAGATCCGAGTTTTGCTGATGACGATGGTCGTGCTGCCCACTGTGCTCCAAGCTCCTTGTTGTTGTAGAGGTTTAGTTTTAGAAGTCATAAATCAGGAGATGAGAGAAGTGTTTTGGTTTAGAGAAAATCTTAAGATCCACGTGTTTTTAATATTTTTTAATTAAAATAAATCTTAAAGTTGTTTAAACAGAACCGATTAAGATCCCACGGTTCCGTCATCCCGGCACCGTTATTTTCATTGAATTCACTTAGTCCAGATGAATTTGCTAAACTCAACTGAATGAGTTCCACACTTTCATTTAGACCGTGGGAAATCCCGTTAGCAACACGTGGGTTACATCATCCGAGGTATGCCCGATCATTCAACGAGACGTTTTAATTTAGTTGTAGTTGTAGTTTTGTTTTGTTGGTGATTAAATTTTGAGTTGTTTAAACATGCTGGGTTCGATCATTTTCATGCATTTACAAGTATAGGGAAGTAAGACATTTAATAAATTGCTAAATGTAAATTGCAATAAACTTAAAAGCGTACCTAGTGAGCATTCCTCGTCATTTTAACTTCGCACTCGAAACACACGTCGGAGCAAATACCTAGGTAAAACTAAGGGATAGTTTTGGTTATCTACCAAAATCCTAATCCTATCACTAATCAATTCCTATGACGTCTAGATTTTTGTGTTTTATTAAGGATGATTTTCTTCACCAAAGAACAATGAAGTCTCACTGTTCTTTTAAAACATCCCATCAAGTTAGAGAAGTGTTCAGAACTGAATTCTGAACATCTTCCTAAATACTTCCGGGATCATTTTGAGTTCGGCTAGTTTCATTGTGGTGATGAATCACTCATCCAGGTTACTTCTGCTTAGTGAATTAGGATGTTTGATCATCCTATGAGTAAGGTGACATTTCATTTAATGCTTCATTTAAGAGTTATAATAATGAAAGCATTTAGGGGCAAATTGGTTCATTAAAGATTTCAACCATTCTTAATCGAAGTTTTAAGTCGAAGATTTAAAGTGATTCTTAATTTGGTTATAAAGTTTTAGTTGGTCTTTTTAAATGTTTTAAATTGTTTTAAGTCCGAAAAAGTGTTCAAATCGTTTAATTCAATTAAGTTTTATTATTTCAGATGGTCTTGACATTTTAAATTAATTTTAAATATTTGAATTATGGATTGTTCCGAGTTAACATTAATGTTTCAAATTTATTTTAATTTAAGTTTTAAACAATTTCAGATTAGTTTTGATATTTTAAGTTACCTTTAATTTGATTTTCTTACTTCAAATTGGTTTTAATGTTTTAAGTTTTACTTTAATTATGAAATTTTTAGATTATCTTCCTTTCATTAGTTTCAATTATCATTTTATAGCTCAATTAATTAATAAGAACTTAATGATATTTAATTAAATCATCGATTATGTATTCAATTTCAAAGTATTAGAATCTTCTTATATCAAAATCCCTTAATTTTAATGGTTTATTTCTTAATTATCTTCCAAAGTTTAATGATTAGATTCATTAGGGCTTCTTCTTTTAAATGTTTAAGGTGATTAATGGGTTTCTACCCCTTAACTACTTTAGTTTCAATCATCCAAATGGAAAATCAAGATCAAATATTTTACCATTCCCTTTGGTTGAGCCTAAACATATATTAAGATTAAAGCCTTTTAACTACCTTAATGCCCTCTTAAACTTGTTCATCCTATAACTCATCAAATTAAGCTCAAATGAACTTGAAATTTTCTATGTCCCCTTACTCACATAAAATAAAATTTGGAAGGATCTTACCCAAATAAAGTATGATGTTGTCTGTTTTTTCTGCCTTGGAATAATTCCACAATCCTTCAACGTCTTGACCACGATTGGATGTACCTCGCAAAAGGCGCACAGAGAAACTCGTATGAGAATTAATCCATTCAATTGAAACAAATGAAATATATTATTGGAATTATAATAGTACGAAAAGGAAAGAAAAATAATAATAATAAGAAAAGATTTGAAATGGAGAAGATTGTTGAAGCTCCACTTTACCTGAGCTCCTATGTATTTACATGTCTCATTCATAAATTCTGCTCTTTTGAATTTGTCAGCCAAGTCTTTTTACAACATATCAAAATATCACCAATATAGCTTTTCACCCACAAATACAAGGATGTTCATGCAAGGGTTAAAAGTTTAAGGTGCTAAATAAGTAAACACACGACCATTGAGTAAAACAAATGTAAATCAACTCATAAAACAAACATATAACAAGATCTAAAACAATCAATCCAAAATTATTCCAAAATTAATATCAATCTTGTCACATATAGCATTGCATGGATAGTATGAATTGCAATTTATCCATAGTTCGCCCAATATAAACTATGCATAAGTGAAATGATGCTCCAAAATTATTCTAATGTATCATCCGACTCTCATGTACTAACATCCCAACTTTGTCACTTCCCAAGTTTCTTTTCAATTATTATGAAAATGTCATCAAGATAACCTTCCATGTACATGTGCAACAAGTAGGTACATAAACGACCCAATATATTGGGTATACATGTCATTTGATTCCTCACATATTTACATATTTAGCACCCAAACTTCACATAGCATATTAAAAGAACTACCGATATAGCCTTTCATGCGTAAGTTAAGCAGTGCATATAAAGGAGATTAAAATTCGGAGTTAGATATGTAAACACATGATGCTCATCTCAAGTTAAGCGCCACATATGAATCATCAAAAGAGTCTAGGAAATTAGAAATTCTCATAAAGTTGTACTCAATAAAACTACCAAATTTCTTGATTCATAGATATCCACACATCATTTAAACTTTTCTTTTCATATTTTTATCACTTGAATTTTCAACCGAATCGAAGATTTCATCAATAAAAATTTCTTTGCACATTGTTTGATCTTAGTGAACTCACATATCTAACTCATGAAATTTAGACTTCATATATATGCATGCCACCCTAACCATGCATGAAAAGATTTTTTTTATTTGCAAAATTTAAAAGACTTGGAGTGGTATAAATGCAATAAGAAAAATTTAAGTATATAAAAGCATAAGACTTATGTAGTATAGACGTAAAATTCGGATGCTACACAAACAAATAAGAATTGAGTGATATGTATGTGAATCTTTTATTTCTTTATTATTATCATTTTTTTTTACGTCACAACAAAAATGCCACTATTTTAACCTGTAAAAAGTAAAATACATTTTATCATGCATGAAAAATGTGTATATATGTAAAAACATGAAGATTAGATATTAGCACACGAAAACATAGGAGCCATGTGTAAATAAGTAAATATTTCCTGCTTTATTTGTATCTTTGAAAGCAAAAGAGATGATTAAAATGAAATATTATTATGAGAGAATAAATACATATGAAGCTGAAATTCACATGAAGGCTCGAATTATGGAATTGTATGCAAATAACATTGAGAACTATCACATTCTTTACAAGCATTTCGTCGAACAAGTAGTAGGCGGCGTGCTCGGATTTTACCGTCGTGGAGGTTGTTATTTGGTAACACCCAAATGCAAGAGAGTTTGACGGATCCCTTGGGAGTGAAGTCGATAAAATAAGAGAAGTCACCGTCGTGAAAGTTGCAATTTGATAAGGCCCAAATGCAAGAAACCGTGTCGGCGTCCCGTCCGCGCTCCGACGTACCTCGCAAGGGACACAAAGAAAGTAGCGAAACATGTGTTAGATTCAGATTCATGACTTATGAAGAATTTATGATTAAAAGAAAGAAAGAAAGACATTTACCTACATAATACTTAGTTCTTATGGGCTCACATTCCTTACTTCTAAATTTTTAGTTTCAAGTTTATGACATTCAAATCTTTTCATCTCATAATAAAAAATGTCATCATCTTTTAACTTTTCAAAAGCAAAATACACTCTTTTCATTTGCAGGGGAAGTGGCACGAATGAAAGAATTGAAGTTTAAGTATTAAATGTGTAAATATATAAGAATTGGGTGCTATGTATGTAAATGTTTCATTAAAATTATTGGGATATTAAAAGTAACTATTCATAAATCCTGATTACCTCAACGTTAAGACATTATAGCCTCAACCTTATGAGAAAGGCATTCCTGAAGATTCCAGAACACATGAATTGCAAATAAATTTCAACCAATCTATTTTTTTTACCCGGCCTTTTGACATCACCTCACATGAATCATTTAAAGCAATGTAAGTAGGTTTAAAAGACTAATTCCAACAACCATAAAAAGTTTGTGATACAAATCATCAAGTCTGTGATTAAGAAATGTCTTCTGGATTCCCAAAGAGAAAGCCAATATATATAAAAAAGAAATCTCATAGCAAAAGAAATGAAGGAATAACACTTCTGCCATCAAATATCTGGTTATCCACTTTAGGGAAGCTCACATCACATTTTTTTTTCCTCTAACAAAGACATTACAAAAGCTAAGACAGTGTGCCTGTATTTAAAATGAAGACATTTTAATCTCATAAATTTTTAGTTTCAAGTTTATGACATTCAAATCTTTTCATCTCATAATAAAAAATGTCATCATCTTTTAACTTTTCAAAAGCAAAATACACTCTTTTCATTTGCAGGGGAAGTGGCACGAATGAAAGAATTGAAGTTTAAGTATTAAATGTGTAAATATATAAGAATTGGGTGCTATGTATGTAAATGTTTCATTAAAATTATTGGGATATTAAAAGTAACTATTCATAAATCCTGATTACCTCAACGTTAAGACATTATAGCCTCAACCTTATGAGAAAGGCATTCCCGAAGATTCCAGAACACATGAATTGCAAATAAATTTCAACCAATCTATTTTTTTTACCTGGCCTTTTGACATCACCTCACATGAATCATTTAAAGCAATGTAAGTAGGTTTAAAAGACTAATTCCAACAACCATAAAAAGTTTGTGATACAAATCATCAAGTCTGTGATTAAGAAATGTCTTCTGGATTCCCAAAGAGAAAGCCAATATATATAAAAAAGAAATCTCATAGCAAAAGAAATGAAGGAATAACACTTCTGCCATCAAATATCTGGTTATCCACTTTAGGGAAGCTCACATCACATTTTTTTTTCCTCTAACAAAGACATTACAAAAGCTAAGACAAGTAGTACTCGTATTTAAAATGAAGACATTTTAATCTCATATTCATCATGAATGAGCACAATTCCTAAGCTTTTCTTACCATAAAACAGAGTTCCTATTTCAGAGAAATAATTCAAGTAAAAGCTGTAGCTTAAGATTCTAGCATAAGAAAACTATGACATGCCATCGACAAACCGAATTAATGCGGACGTAAAGGAAGCCTTGCCATTACTGTGATTAAAGTTTAGATAGATGCTAAGAATTAATAATAAATTGCAACCAAAGATAGAACAACGATTACGATGGCAAATTAACAATATAATCCTGCAATATCTGCAAACGCAGAAACCAAATAGTAAAATCCCCATCCAACAAGCCCATTTCTCCCCACTCCAACAAATGGTTTGCAAAACCTTCTCAACCAAGCAAGCTTTGAATAAAAGAATTGAGTACAAAGGATGCGCACCATGAGGTACTTCTCGCAAGATGGAGAAGAAAGACAGCTCGCCGGGGAGAGCCGGCGAGCGGGCCGTCGACGAGGAGGAAGGGCGACGGGTTGGCTTCGTTCGCCGGCTCGTACGCGAGGGAGAAGATCCGGAGCTAGGGTTCACGAATGGCGGCCGTGGGATTTTCTTGCGTCGCGATCCATTAGGGAGAGAGGGAGGAGCGATACTTTCGGCGCTGGGAGGAGATGGGTTTTCGGCTGAATGAATCTTAGGGTTTTTAGGAATGGGGGAGTGCGTGACTTTAAATAGGAGATTTTTCCTTTTTTTTTTAATTTTAAATAACATGCATCATTTCCGTGCAATTTGCTCGTGCACGGAACACTAGCAAAATGGGTGTCCTTTCTAGCTAAAATCGATGTTCCGGACGTAACGGCGCTGTCCGTTTCGTCATCCGAGGTCGTTCAGACAACCTCGTCGACGGTCACGTCAAAAACGGGTGAAATGGGGATTTTGATAAAATTGGGTCAAATTGACAAAATTGGCCTATAGTGTAGTTGAACAAAATGAAATTGGGAATATTTGGGATTTTCTGGAATTTTTTAGGAATTTTTGGAATTTTTAGATTTTTGGGTTAAAAATGGTATTTTGGGTATTTGGAGGTTATTTGGAGGGTATTGGGGTATTTTGGTGGGTTTAGGGTTCAGAATGTGTGTGAGAGTGTGATGTGTGCAGGTCAACCCTCACCAGACCAGGCCACCCAGGGTAGTCCTAAGGCCAAAGAGTCCTGTAGGGAACTCATCCTTTAAACCTTCACATTTGATTTCAACCCTCTAAGTGATTAGGGGTCTACAATCAAGCTTGTGGGGTTTGCAGGGAGTCAAGAGGTGTTTGGACTTCTAAAGGGTGGGTTCCACTTCTAGTCCTCTAAGATAGTCAAAGGAAAAGCCTATGGCTAGATCTTAAGTACTAAAGAGAGAAGAGAAGACCTCATCAAAAATGAGGTCAACAGATGGAAATTTAGATTTTCATGGTTTTGGAATTCTTTATGCAAAAATACCTAATTTTGTATGATGCCATGTATGTATGCATTAGATTATAAATGGTGCCATGGGATGATGATGAAAATGTCATAAAGCATTAGGATGGTGGAAATATGACATATAAGCTTAAGTTGGGCATTTAAAATCTGATTTTATGGGCTTTTAAAATGCATAAAGGGGATGTCCCTTTAACATGCATGGAGTGGTTTGAATTTTTAAAATTTATTGTGGTATGATCAAAATGATTAAAAATTGATTGAAATTGATTTTGGACATGTTGAAATTTGATTTAAGATTAATTTGGGAATTTTCATGGGTCATGGGGTTCAATATGAAGGGAATTTTAGCTTTTGGGCCAAAATTGGGTTTTTTGGGTTAAAGTTGGGCTAGTGTTGGATTTGATGTAAAATTAATGTTGCAAAATGTTTATGGGGGTGTGTCAAAGAGTTTTCAACTTTAGTTGGGTTTTGATTTTGGAATTTTAGCTTGTTTGGGTTCATGGTTAGTTTAGGCCAAATTGGGGAATTTTGGTTTGAGTTGAGTTTGAGTTGTGTTTGAGTGCAAATTGTGGGCAAATTAATGTTGCATTTTGTTTGTGGGGATGTTAGGAAGATATTGGAATTCATTTTGGAGAAAGTTTAGGGGTTTTGGGTTTGATTTGGGTAATTTGAGTCATGAGGGTTAATTGGGGAAACTTGGATTTTTGGGGTTTAGATAATTTTAGAAAAGGTTGGGATCAAATCTGGGTCAACTTAACAAAATTTTTTGTTTGTGGGAGTGTTATGAAGGTTTGGAATTTTATTTGGAGAAAATTGGAGTTAATTTGGTTGACAATGTGTTTAATTGGGTTAAATTTGGGTTAAAAATAAATTAACTTGGTATTTTTGGAAAAATTGGATTAATTTGACAAAATTGAGCTATGGAGCAGTTGAAGAAAAAGAAATTGGGAATTTTGGCACATTTTGGGATTTTTAGGATTTTTTGGAATTTTTGAAATTTTTGGCTTGAAGGGCATTTTGGTAATTTTGGGGGTATTTTGGAAATTTTGGAAATTTTGTCGGATTTGGGTAATTTTGGTCAAATTGGATAGTAGGGAACAACTTGGAATGATTTTGGTGAATTTTGAGAATTTTTGGGTAATTTATGAAATTTTGGTATTTTAAAGGGGTAATTGGATAATTTGGTAGGTTTAGGGCCGCGAGGGTCAAAAATGAAATTTTCGAAAAAATGAAGATTGGTTCAAGGTGAGTAACATGGAATCATTTTGGTTGAGCCATAAAGCCATCTTAAGCTCACAAGAGCCATAAGATGTCTCATTTTAGGCACTCAATATGTTGTTCCTAACCCTCTTAATCAGAGACTAGGGGTTGAGGTCCATCCATATGAGTCTCTTAAAAGAGTCAGGAGGTTAGGTTAAGTGTGTGTGATTTCAGGGTTCAGGCATGTGCAACAATGTGGTGTGTGCAAGCTGGACCTTACCAAGACCAGGCCACCCAGGGTTATCCTAAGGCTTGACCATCCTATAGGAACTCATCTTTATCTTTCTACACATTGGTCCTAACCTTCCAAGTAATTTGGAGGCTGATGACCATCCATGTAGGATTCAAAAGAGAGTTAGATTTAGTTGAATTTCTAAATGGTGGGTTCCATTTTTAGTCTTCTAGGATAGTAAAGGGGGAAACCTATGGCTAGATCCTAAGCACTAAAAGGAATGAAGGACCTCACCAAAATGAGGTCAACAATTGACACAATAACTCAATCTCTGGCCAAAAATTCAACTTTGGTCAAATGGTCAATCATCGACCGAATGACAAACCCATTGACCCAAGAGATCAATTTTTGACCAAAAAGTCAATTTTTATCAAAATAGTCAATTTTTAATCTAATGACTGCCTCATTGACCCAATATGTTAATTTTTGACAAAAAAGTCAACTTTGATTAAAATGGTCAATCCTTCATGCAATGACCACCCATTGACCCAATAGGTCAACTTCTGACAAAAAAAGTTAATTTTGGTCAAAATGGTCAATCGTTGACCTAATGACCAACCCATTCGCCAAATAGGTTAACTTTTGACCAAAAGTTAATTTGGTCAAAATAGTCAATTTTTGACCTAATGACCTCCCCATTGACACAATAGGTCAACTTTGGTTACAATGGTCAATTTCTGACCCAACGACCAACCCATTGACCAAATAAGTCAACTTTGGTCAAAATGATCAATCATTGACCCAATGACCCAATATAATAACTTTCTACCAAAAAGTCAATTTTGGTCAAAATAGTCAATTTTTGACTAAATAACTAATTATTGACCCAATAAGCCAATCGCTGACCAAAATGTTAAATCCTTGACCCAATGACCAACCCATTGACCCAATAGGTCAACTTTTGAGCAACAAGTCAACTTTGGTCATAATGGTCAATCTTCGACCCAATGACCAACCAATTGACCCTACAAGTTAACGTTTGACCAAAAAGTCAATTTTGGTAAAAAATAGTCAATTTTTGACCTAATGACCACCCATTGACCCAATAGGTCAACTTTTGACCGAAAAGTCAACTTTGGTCAAAATGGTTAATTTCTGACCCAATGACCAGCCCATTGATCAAATAGGTCAACTTTTAACCAAAAAGTCAACTTTGGTTAAAATGTCAATTTATGACCCAATGACTACCGTGTTGACCCAATGGATCAACTTTTAACCAAAAATTCAATTTTGGTCAAAATAGTCAATTTTTAACCTAATGACCAATTATAAACCCAGTAAGTCAATCTTTAACCAAATAGTCAACTTTGGTCAAAATGGTTAATACTTGACCCAATGACCAACCCATTGACCCATTAGGTCAACTTTTGACTAAAAAAGTCAATTTTGGTCATACTCGTCAATTTCTAATACAATGACCACCCAATGACCCAATGGGTCAACTTTTGTCAAAATGGTCAATTTCTGACCCAATAGGTCAACTTTTGGCCAATAAGTTAACTTTGGTTAAAATGGTCAATTTTTGACCCAATGAGCAACGCAGTGACCCAATATGTCAACTTCTGACCAAAAACACAGTTTTTGTCAAAACAGTCAATTTTTTGTCTAATGACAAATTATTGACCCAATAAGTCAATCTATGACTAAAAAGTCAACTTTAGTCAAAATGGTCAATCCTTGACCCAATGAAAAACCCATTGACCCAATAGTTCAACTTCTAACCAAAACGTTAACTTAGGTCAAAATGGTCAATTGTTGACCCAATGACCAACCCATAGACCAAATAAGTCAACTTTTGATCAAAAAGCCAATTTAGTTCAACATTGTCATTTGTTGATCTAATAACTAATTATTGACACAATAAGTCAATCTCTGACTAAAGAGTCAACTTTTGTCATAATTGTCAATCCTTAACCCAATGACCAACTCATTGACCCAAGAGTTTAACTTTTGACAAAATAGTCAACTTTGGCCAAAATGGTCATTCCTTGACCCAATGACCAACCCATTGTCCCAATACGTCAACTTTTAACCAAAAAGTCAGTTTTGGTTAAAATAGTTAATTTTTGACCTGATGGCCACTCATTGACCCAATATGTCCACTGTGGTCAAAATGATCAATAGTTGACCCAATGACCAACCCATCGACCCAATATATTAACTTTATACCAAAAAGTCAATTTTGGTCAAAATAGTTAATTTTTTACTAATAACCAATTATTGACCCAATAAGCCAATCTCTGACCACAACTTCAACTTTGTTCAAAATGGTCAATCCTTGACCCAATGACCAATCCATTGACCCAATATGTTAACTTTTGAGTAAAAACTAAACTTTGGTCAAAATGGTCAATCCTTGACCCAATGACCAACCCATTGATCCAATAGGTCAATCTCCGGCCTAAAAGTCAACTTTGGTCAAAATGGTGAATCCTTCTCTCAATGACCAACCCATTTGCCCAATAGGTCAACTTTTGACCAAAAAGTCAAATTTGGTCAAAATGGCCAATCCTTGATGAACAACCCATTGACCTAAAAGGACAACTTTCAACGAAAAGTCAATTTTGGTCAAAATAGTCAATTTTGACCTAATGACCAATTATTGACCCAATAAGTCAAACATAGACTAAAAAGTCAACTTTAGTCAAAATGGTCAATTTATGACCCAATGATCAACCCATTACCCAATAGGTCAACTTTTGACCAAAAAGTCAACTTTGGCCAAAATGGTAAATCCTTGACCCAATGACCAACCCACTTACCCAATAGATCAACTTTTGACCGAAATGTCAATTTATGAACTAATGACCAATTATTGACCAAGTAGGTCAACTTTTGACCTAAATGTCAACTTTGGTCAAAATGGTCTACCTTTGACCCAATCACCAACCCATTTACCCAATAGGTCAACATTTGATCAAAAAAGTTAACTTTAGCCAAAATAGTCAAACCTTGACCTAATGACCAACTCATTGACCCAATAGGTCAACTTTTGACTAAAAAAGTCAATTTTGTCAAAATTATCAATTTTTTACCTAATGTCCACTTCATTAACCTAAATAGGTTAATTTTTGACCAAAATGTCAACTTTAGTAAAAATGGTCAATTTCTGACACAATGACAACCCCACTGACCCAATGGTTCAACTTTTGACGAAAAATATAATTTTGGTCAAAATAATTAATTTTTGACCGAATGGCCAATTATTGACCCAGTAAGTCAACTTTTGACCTAAATGTCAACTTCGATCAAAATAGTCTATCTTTGACTCAATGACCAACACATTGATCCGATAAGTTAACTTTTGACCAAAAAGTTAACTTTGGCCAAAATGGTCAATCCTTGACCAAATGACCAACCTATTAGCTCAAAATGTCAACTTTTGACTAAAAAAGGTCAATTTTTGCCCTAATGACCACTTCAACTCCCTAAATGGTAAAAATGTTCAATTTCCGACTTAATAACTATGACCACACCATTGACGCAATGAGTCAACTATTGACCAAAAATTCAATTTTGGTCAAAATAATCAATTTTTGACCTAATGACCAATTATTGACCCATTAAGTCAACTATTGACCTAAATGTTTAATTTGATCCAATAACCAACTTTTGACCTTGACCCAGTAACCAACCCATTGACCCAATAGGTCAACTTTTGACCTAACGACCACCTCATTAACCTAAATAGGTCAACATTTGACTAAAAATCAACTTTGGTCAAAATGTTCAATTTCTGACACAATGATCACTCCATTAACCCAATGGGTCAACTTTTGACCAAAAAGTCAACTTTGGTCAAATTTGTCAATTCTTGACCTGATAACCAACACATTGACCTAATAGGTCAACTTTTCACCAAAAAGTCAACTTTGATCAAAATGGTCAATTTCTGACCCAATGACCACCCCGTTGACCCAATGGGTCAACTTTTGACCAAAAATTTAATTTTGGTCAAAATAGTCAATTTTTAACGTAAAGACCAATTACCCAATAAATCAATTTCTAACAAAAAGCCAACTTTGGTCAAAATGGTCAATCCTTGACCCAATGACCAACCCATGAATCCAATTAGTCAACTTTTGACAAACAAGTCAATTTTGGTCAAAAAGTTCATTGTCTGACCCAAAGTCCGACCCATTGACCTAATAGGTCAACTTTTGACCAAAAAGTTAACTTTGGCCAAAATTATCAATCCTTGACCCAATTACTAACCCATTAACCCAATAGGTTAACTTTTGACCCAAAAGTCAATTTTTGTTAAAATTGTCAACTTTTGACCTAATGACCACCTCATTAGCCTAAATAGGTCAACGTTTGACCAAAAAGTCAACTTTAGTCAAAATGGTCAATCCTTGACCCAAAGACCAACCCATAGACCCAAAAGGTCAACTTTTGACCAAAAAGCCAATTTTGCACAAAATGGTCAATTCTTGACCCAAAGACCAACCCATTGACCCATTAGGTCAACTTTTGACCAAAAAGTCAATTTTGGTCACAATAGTCAATTTTTGGCCTAATGACCAATTATTGAACTAATAGGTCAACGTTTGACCTCAATGTCAACTTTGATCAAAATGGTCTACCCAATGACAAAAACATTAAACCAATAGGTTAACTTTTGGCCAAAAATTTAGCTTTGGCCAAAATGGTCAATCCCTGACCAAATGATCAACCCATTGACCCAATAGGTTAACCTTTGACCAAAAACTCAATTTTTGTCAATATTGTCAATTTTTGACCTGAAGACCACCCCATTGACCTAAATAGGTCAACCTTTGACCAAAAAGTCAACTTTAGTAAAAATGGTCAAATTCTGACACAATAACCACCTCATTAACCCAATGGGTCAACTTTTGACCAAAAATTCAATTTTGATCAAAAGAATCAATTTTTGATACCAATTATTGACCCAATTAGTCAATCAATCAACAAAAAATCAACTTTAGTCAAAATGGTCAATCATTGACCCAATGACTAACCCATTGACCCAAAAAGTCAACTTTTGACCAAATAGTCAACTTTGCTCAAAATGGTCAATCCTTGACCCAATGACCAACCCATTGACCCAATAGGTCAACTTTTGACCAAAAAGATAACTTTAGTCAAAATGGTCAATCCTTGACCTAATGACTAACCCATTAATTAACCTTAAAGGTCAACTTTTGACCAAAAAGTTAATTTTAGTCAAAATAGTCAAATTTTGAATCAATGAACAAATATTGACCCAACCAATCAATCTCTGACCAAAAAGTGAACTTTGGTCATAATGGGCAATCCTTGACCCAATGAATAACCCTTTCACCCAATAGTTCAACTTTTGGCCAAAGAGTCAACTTTGGTCAAAATGATCATTCTTAGGCCTAATGACCAACTGATTGACCTAATAGGTCAACTTTTGACCAAAAGTAAATTTTAATCAATATAATTAATTTTTCAATTAATGACAAATTATTGACCCAATAAGTTAATCTTTGACAAAAAAAGGTCAACTTTGGTCAAAATGGCCAATCCTTGACCCAATGACCAACCAACAGTCCCAGTAGGTCAACTTTTGAGCAAAAAGTCAACTTTGGTTAAAATTATCAATCCTTGACCCAATGAAAAAACCCATTGACCTAGTAGGTTAACATTTGACCAAAAAGTCAATTTTGGTTAAAATAGTCAATTTTTGACATAATGAACACCATAAACCCAATAGGTTAACATATGACCAAATACTCAATTTTGGTCAAAATGGTCAATTTCTGACTTAATAACCAACTCATTGGCTCAATCGGTCAAATTTTGACAAAAAGTCATCTTTGGTTAAAATGGTCAATTATTGACCCAATGACCAACTCATTGAACAAATATGTCAACTTTTTACCAAAAAGCCAACTTTGGTCAAAATGGTCAATGTCTGACCCAATGACCATTCTGTTGACCCAATGGTTCAACTTTTGACCAAAAATTCAATTTTGATCATAATAGTTAATTTTTGTCCTATTGACCAATTAATGACCCAATAAGTCAATCTCTGACAAATAGTCAACTTTGGTCAAAATGGTCAATCCTTGACCCAAACACCAACCCATTGACCAAATAGGTCAACATTTGATAAAAAAGTCAACTTTAGTCTAAATGGCCAATCCTTGATCAAATGTCCAACCCATTGACCCAATAAGTCCACTTTTAACCAAAAAGGTCAATTTTGGTCAAAATATTCAATTTTTGACCTAATGACCACCCATTGATCCAATAGGTCAACTTTGGTTAAAATGGTTGATTTCTGCCCCAATGGCCAACCAATTGACCCAATAGGTCATCATTTGATCAAAAGGTCAACTTTGGCCAAAATGATCAATTCTTGACTCAATGACCAACCCATTGGCCTAATAGGTTAACCTTGGACAAAATGGTTAATTTCTGATACAATGACCTCCCCGTTGACCCAATGTGTTAACTTTTGACCAAAAATTAACTTTTGGTCAAAATAGTAAATTTTTTATCTGATGACCAATTATTGACCCTAAAAGTTAATCTCTGACAAAAAGTCAACTTTGGTTATAATGGTAAATCCTTGACCCAATAGGTCAACTTTTGACCAAAAAGTCAATTTTGGTCAAAATTGTCAATTTTTGACATAATGACCACCCATACACCAAATAGGTCAACTTTTGACCAAAAAGTCAACTTTAGTAAAATTGTCATTTTTAGACCCAATGACCAACCCATTGCCTAATAGATCAATTTTTTACGAAAAGGTCATCTTCGGTGAGAATGGTCAATTCTTGACTAAATTACCAACTCATTGACCAAATAGGCTAACCTTTGACTAAAAAGTCATCTTTGGTTAAAATGGACAATTTCTGACCCAATGACCACCCCGTTCACCAAATGGATTAACTTTGACCAAAAATTTAATTTTGGACAAAATAGTTAATTTTGGACAAAATAGTCAATTTTAAACCTAATGACCAATTATTGACCCAATAAGTCAATCTCTGATGAAAAAGTCAACTTTGGTCAAAATGGACAATCCTTGACCCAATGACAAACCCATTGACCCAACAGATCAACTTTTGACCAAAAAGTCAACTTTGGTCAAAATGGGCAATCCTTAAACCAATGACCAACCCATTGACCCAATAGGTCAACTTTCGACCAAAAAATCAATTTTAGTCAAAATAGTCAATTTTTAACCTAATGACCAATTATTGATCCAGTAAGCCAATCTCTGACCAAAAAGTCAACTTTGGTTAAAATTTTCTATCCTTGTTTAATGACCAACCCATTGACCTAATAGGTCAACTTTTGACCAAAAAGTCAACTTTGGTCAAAATGATTAATCTTTGACCCAATAACCAACCCATTGGCCAAATAGGTCAACTTTTGACCAAAAAGTCAATTTT
Organism: Papilionanthe hookeriana x Papilionanthe teres; assembly: GCA_022702705.1. Taxonomy (NCBI): domain Eukaryota; kingdom Viridiplantae; phylum Streptophyta; class Magnoliopsida; order Asparagales; family Orchidaceae; genus Papilionanthe; species Papilionanthe hookeriana x Papilionanthe teres. Next base: position 71,121,392 of record CM040433.1, read on the forward strand.
GGTCAAAATAGTCAATTTTTGAATTATTGATCAATTATTGACCCAATAAGTCAATCTCTGACCAAAAAGTCAACTTTGGGCTAATTGGTCAATCCTTGACCGAATGACAAACCCTTTGACCCAATAGGTCAACTTTTGACCAAATAGTCAATTTTGGTAAAAATAGTCAATTTTGACTTAATGACCACCCATTGACCCAATAGGTCATGTATTGACCAGAAAGACAAATTTGGTCAAAATTGTCAATTTTTGATCCAATGACAAACCCATTGACCCAATATGTCAACTTCTGACCTAAAAGTCATCTTTTGTCAAAATAGTTTATCTTGACCAAATTACCAACTCATTGACCAAATAGGTCAACTTTTTACCAAAAAGTCAACTTAGGACAAAATGGTTAATTTCTGACCCAATGACCATCCTGTTCACCCAATTGGTTACCTTTTTACCAAAAATCCAATTTTGGTCAAAATAATCATTTTTTCACCTAAGGACCAATTATTGACCGAATAAGTCAATCTCTGACCAAAAAGTCAACTTTGGCCAAAATGGCCAATCCATAACCTAATGGCAAACCCATTGACCCAAATGGTGAACTCTCGACCGTGATAATCAATTTCAGTCATAATAATAATTTTGATCAGATGACCACCCATCAATCTAACAGGTTTCGACTCAACCTCATCGACTCTAATAGATCAACTTTTGACCAAAAAGTCATCTTTGGTAAAATGGTAAATTCTTGACCCAATTACCAACTCATTGACCAAAAAGATCAACTTTTGACCAAAAAGTCGATTTTATTCAAAATGGTCAATTTCTGACCCAATGACCACCCCGTTCACCAAATGGGTTAACTTTTAACCAAAACTTCAATTTTGGTCAAAATAGGTCAACTTTTGACCAAAAAGTCATCTTTGGTTAAAATGGTCAAAATAGGAAACTTTTGACCAAAACTTTAATTTTGCTCAAAATAATTAATTTTTTACCTAATGACCAAAATAGTCAATTTTTGAATTAATAATCAATTATTGATCCAATAAGTCTACTTTGGTCAGAATGGTCAATTTTTGACTTAACGACCAACCAATTGACCCAATAGATCCACTTTTGACCAAAAAGTCAATTTTGGACAAAATAGTCAATTTTTGACCTAATGACCACCCATTGACCCAACAGGTCAACGTTTGACCAAAATGTCAACTTTGGTCAAGATGGTCAATTTTTGACCCAATGACTAATACGTTCACCCAATAGGTCAACTTTTGACCAAAAGTCAACTTTTGTCAAATTTGTCAATTCCTGACCCAATGACCAACCCATTGACCTAATAGGTCAACTTTTAACCAAAAATCATCTTTGGTCAAAATCATCAATTCTTGACCGAATTACCAACTCATTGACCAAATAAGTCAACTTTTGACCAAAAAGTCAACTTAGGTCAAAATGGTCAATTTCTGACCCAATGACCACCCCGTTGAACCTATGGGTTAACTTTTGACCAAAATTGAAATTTTGGTAAAGATAAGCTAACTTTTGACCAAAATGTCATCTTTGGTCAAAAAGGTCAATTTCTGACCCAATGACCACGTTGTTGACCCAATGGGTTAACTTTTGACGAAAAATTCAATTTTGGTGAAAATACTTAATTTTTTACTTAATGACCCATTATTGACCCAATATGTCAATCTTTGACCAAAAAGTCAACTTTAGTTAAAATGGTCAATCCTTAACCCAATGACAAAACCATTGACCAAATAAGTCAACTTTTGACCAAAAAATCAATTTTGGTCAAAATAAATAATTTTTGACTAAATGACCACCCAATGACCCAATAGGTCAAATTTTGACCAAAAATCAATTTTGGTCAAAATAATCAAATTTTGACCTAATGACCAATTATTGACCCAGTAAGCCGATCTCTAACCAAAAAGTCAACTTTTGTCAAAATGGTCAATCCTTGACCCAATGAACAATCCATTGACCCAATAAGTCAACTATTGACCAAAAAGTCAAAATCGGTCAAAATGATGAATCCTTGACCCAATAACCAACCCATTAGCCTAATAGGTCAAATTTTGGCCAAACAGTCAATTTTGGTAAAAATAGTCAATTTTTAAATTAATGACCAATTGTTGACCCAATAAGTCAATCTCTGACCAAAAAGTCAACTTTGGTCAAAATGGTCAATCCTTGACCCAATGACAAACCCATCGATCCAATAGTCAAATTTCACCAAAAAGTTCATTTTGGTAAAAATAATTGAATTTTGATCTAATGACCACTCATTGATCCAATTGGTCAACTTTTGACCAAAAAGTCAACTTCGGTTAAAATGGTAAATTCTTGACCCAATTAACAACACATCAATAAGTCAACTTTGGTCAAAATGATCAATTTCTGACCCAATGACCACCCCGTTGACATAATGGGTTAACATTTGACCAAAAATTCAATTTTGGTCAAAATAATCAATTTTTGACCTCATGACCAATTATTGACCTAATAAGTAAATCTCTGAACAAAAAGTCAACTTTGGTCAAAATGGTCAATCCTTGTCCCAATGACAAACCCATTGACCCAATTGGTCAACTTTTGACAAAAAAGTCAACTTTAGTCAAAATGGTCAATTTTTGACCCATTGACCCAATAGATCAACTTTTGACCAAAAAGCCATCTTTAGTCAAAATGGTCAATTCTTAACCCAATTACTAACTCATTAACCAAATAGGTCAACTTTTGAACAAAAAGTAAACTTTGTTCAAAATGGTCAATTTCTGACCCAATGACCAGCCCGTTGACCCAATAGGTTAACTTTTGACAAAAAATTTAATTTTGGTCAATATAATCAATTTTTGACCTAATGACCAATTATTGACCCAATAAGTTAATCTCTGACCAAAAAGTCAATTATGGTCAAAATGGTCAATCCTTGGCCCATTGACCAACCCATTGACCCAATAGGTCAACATTTGACCAAGAAGTCAACTTTTGTCAAAATGGTCAATTTTTAAATTAATGACCAATTTTTGACCCAATAAGTCAATCTCTGACCAAAAAGTCAACTTTGGTCAAAATTCTTAATCCTTAACACAGTGACAAAATTATTGACCCAATAAGTTAAGTTTTGAACAAAAAGTCAATTTTGTCCAAAATAGTCAATTTTTGACCCAATGACCAACCCATTGACCCAATAGATGAACTTTTGACCAAAACGTTATCTTCAGTCAAAATGGTCAATTCTTGACCTAAGTACCAACTAGTTGACCAAGTAGGTCAACTTTTGACCAAAAAGTCATCTTTGGCCAAAATGGTCAATTTCTGACCCAATGACCACCCCGTTGACCTAATGATCAATTTTTGACCCAATAAGTTAATCTCTGACCAAAAAGTCAACTTTGATCAAACTGGTTAGTCTTTGACCCAATGAAAATTCCATCGACCAAATAAGACAACTTTTGACAAAAAGTGAACTTTGGTCAAAATGGTGAATTTCTGACCCAATGACCAACCTACTAAACCAATAGGTGAACTTTTGACCAAAAAGTCAACTTTGGTCAAAATGGTCAAACCTTGACCGGATGACCAACCCATTGACCCAATAGGTCAACTTTTCACCAAAAAGTCAATTCTGGTCAAAATAATCAAATTTTGACCTAAGGACCACCTACTGACTAAACATGTCAACTTTTGACCAAAAAGTCTACATTGGTCAAAATGGTCAATTCATGACCCAATGACCAACTCATTGACCCAATTGGTCAACTTCTGACCAAATAGTCAACTAGCTTAAAATGGTCAATTCTTGACCCAATGACCAATGTATTGACCCAATAAGTTAACTTTTAAACAAAAAGTCAATTTTGATCAAAATAGTCAATTTTGATCAAAATAGTCAATTTTGACCAAATGACGAATATTTGACCTAATAAGTCAATCTCTGAACAAAAAGTTAACTTTGGTCATAATGGTCAATCATTAACCCAATGATAGACCCATTGACCCAATAGGCCAAATTTTGACCAAAAAGTCAAGTTTGATCAAAATGGTAAATTCTTGACCCAATGATCAACACACTGACCCAATAGATTAAATTTTGACCAAAAAGTCAATTTTGGTCAAAATAGTAAATTTCTGACTTAATGACCAATTATTCTCCTAATATGTCAAGTTTTGACCAAAAAGTCAACCTTGGTCAAAATGATCAATCCTTGACCTAATGACCAACCCATTGACCCAATAGGTCTACTTTTGACACAAAAGTCAACTCTGGTCAAAATGGTCAATCCTTAACCCAATGACCACCTCATTGAACCAAAAGGTCAACATTTTACCAAAAAGTTAACTTTGGTCAAAATGATTTATCCTTGAACCAATGACAAACCCGTTGACCAAATAGGTCAACTTTTGACCAAAAACTCAATTTTTCTTAAAATGGTCAGTTTTTGACCTAATGACGCCTCATTGACCTAAATAGGTCGTCTTTTGACCAAAAAATACAACTTTGGTTAAAATAGTCAATCATTGACCCAAAGACCAATTCATTGACTCAATAGGTCAACTTTTGACCAAATACTCAATTTTTGACCTAATGAGCAATTATTGACCTAGTAAGCCAATCTCATACCAAAAAATCAACTTTGGTCAAAATGGTCAATCCTTGACCCAATGACCAACCCATTGACTCAATAAGTCAACTTTTGACCAAAAAGTTAACTTTAGTAAAGATGAACAGTCTTTGACCTAATGTCCAACCCATTGGTCTAATAGATCAACTTTTGACTAAAAAGGCAATTTTGGTCTAAATAGTCAATTTTCGAACTACTGACCAAATATTGACCCAATAAGCCAATCTCTGACCAAAAAATCAACTTTGGTCAAAATGGTCAATCCTTGACCCAATGACAACCCCTTTGACCCAATTGGTCAACTTTTGACCAAAAAGTTAATTTTGGTCAAAATAGATAATTTTTAACCTAATGACCACCCATTGATCCAACAGGTCAAATTTTTACTAAAAAATGAACTTTGGTCAAAATGGTCATTCCTTGACCCAATGTCCAACCAATTGACCCAATAGATCAATTGTTGACTAAAAAGACATCTTTGGACAAAATGGTCAATTCTTGACCTAATCACCAACTCATTGACCAAATAGGTCAACGTTTGACCAAAAAGTCAACTTTGGTTAAAATGGTCAATTTCTGACCCAATGACCACCCGTCCACCTAATGGGATAACTTTTGAGCAAAAAATTATTTTTGGTCAAAATAGTCAATTTTTGACCTAATGACCAATTATTGACCCAATAAGTCAATCTCTGACAAAAAAAATGAACTTTGGTCAAAATGGTTAATCCTTGATCCAATGACAAACCCATTGACCTAATAGGTCAACTTTTGACCAAAAAGTCAATTTTGGTAAAAAAACACAATTTTTGATCTAATGACCACCCATTGGCCAAATAGGTCAACTTTTGACTAAAATGGCAATTTTGGTAAAAAACTTAAATTTTGACCTAATGACCACCCATTAGCCCAATAGGTCAACTTTGGACCAAAATGTCAACTTTGGTCAAAATAGTCAATTTTTTACCCAGTGACCAACTCATCGACCCAATAGATCAACTTCTGACCAAAAAGTCATCTTCGGTCAAAATCATCAATTCTTGACCAAAATACCAACTCATTGACCAAATATGTCAACTTTTGACCAAAAAGTCAACTTTGGTAAATATGGTCAATTTCTGACCCAATGACCTCCCCGCTGACCCAATGGGTCAACTTTTCGCCAAAAAATTAATTTTAGTCAAAATAATCAATTTATGACCTGCTGAACAATTAGTGACCAATAAGTCAACCAGTGAACAAAAAGTCAACTTTGGTCAAAATGGTCAATTTTTAACCCAACTCATTGACCCAATGACCAACTCATTAACTCAATAGGTCAACTTTTGAATAAAAAGTCATCTTTGGTGAAAATGGTCAATTCTTGACCAAATTACCAACCCATTGACCAAATAGGTCAAATTTTGACAAAAAAGTCAACTTTGGCCAAAATGGTCAATTTGTGATCCAATGGCCACCCCATTAACCCACAGGGTTAACTTTTCACTAAAAATTCAATTTTGGTCAAAATAGTCAATTTTTGACCTAATGACCAATTATTGACCCAATACGACAATCTCTAACCAAAAAAGTCAACTTTGGTCAAAACGGTCAATCATTAACACAACGACAAACCCATTGATCTAATAGGTCAACTTTTTACCAAAAAGTCAATTTTGGTCAAATAGTCAATTTTTAAATTAATAACCACCCATTGACAGAGTAGGTCAACTTTTAACTAAAAAACTAACTTTAGTTAAAATGGTCAACTTTTGACCCAATGACCAACCCATTGACCCAATAGATCAAGTTTTGTCCAAAAAGTCATCTTTGGTCAAAATGGTTAATTCTTGACGCAATTACCAACTCATTGACCAAATAGGTCGACTTTTGACCTAAAAAGAGAACTTTGGTCTTAATGGTTAATTTCTGACCTAATGACCATCCCATTGACCCAATGGGTTAACTTTTGACAAAAAATTCAATTTTGGTTAAAATGGGTCAACTTTTGACCAAAAAGTGATCTTCGTTTAAAAAGGTCAATTTCTGACCCAATGACCACCCACTTGACCCAATGAGTTAAGTTTGACCACACATTCAATTTTGGTCAAGTTAGTCGATTTTTGACCTAATGATCAATTTTTCACCCAATAAGTCAATCTCTGACCAAAAAGTCAACTTTGGTCAAAATAGTCAATCCTTGACCCAATGACAAACCCATTTACCCAATAGTTCAACTTTTGACCAAAAAGTCAACTTTTGTCAAAATGGTCAATTTTTGACCCAATGACCAACCCAGTGACCCGATAGGTCAACTTTTAACCAAAAAGTCATCTTTGGTCAAAATGGTCAATTCTTGACCTAATTATCAACTCATTGACCAAATAGATCAATTTTTGACCAAAAAGCCAACTTTGGTCAAAATGGTAAATTTCTGACCCAATGACCATTCCGTTGACCCAATGGGTTAACTTTTGAACAAAAATTCAATTTTTGTCAAAATAGGTCAACTTTTAACAAAAAGATCTTCTTTGGTCAAAATGGTCAATTTATGACCCAATGACCACTTGTTGACCCACTAGGTAAACTTTTGACAAAAAATTTATTTTTTTGTCACAATAGCCAATTTTTGACCTTATAACCAATTATTGACCCAGTAAGTCAATCTCTAGCCAAAAAGTTAACTTTTGTCAATATGGTTAATCCTTGAGCCAATGAAAAACCCATTAACCCAATAGGTCAACTTTTGATGAGAAAGTCATTTTTTGTTAAAAAGTCAATTTTTGACTTAATGACCACCCATTGACCCAACAGTTCAACTTTTGACCAAATAGTTAATTTTCATCAAAATAATCAATTTTTGACATAATGACCAATTATTGACCCAGTAAGTCAATCTTTGACTAAAAAGTCAACTTTTGTCAAAATGGTCAGTCCTTGACACAATGACCAACCCATTGACTCAGTAGGTCAACTTTTGACCAAAAACACATCTTCAGTCAAAATGGTCAATTCTTGACCCCATTATCAACTCATTGACCAAATAAATCAACATTTAACCAAAAAGTCAACTTTGGTCAAAATGGTCAATTTCTGACCTAATGACCACCCCGTTGACCCAATGGGTCAACTTTTGACCAAAAATTTAATTGTGGTCAAAATAATTAATTTTTAACCTAATGACCAATTATTGACCCAATAAGTCAACCACCGACCAAAAAGTCAACTTTGGTCGAAATGGTTAATCCTTCACCCAATGACTAATCCATTGACCCAATATGTCAACTTTTGACCAAAAAGTCAACTTTGGTCAAAATGATCAATCCTTAACTTAATGAACAACCCATTGACCCAATAGGTAAACTTTGGACAAAAAAAAATTAATTTTGGTCAAAATTGTCAATTTTTGATCTAATGACCAATTATTGACCTAGTAAGCCAATCTCTGACCAAAAAGTCAACTTTGGTCAAAATGGTTGATCTTTAACCCAATGAAACCCATTGGCCCAATAGGTCAACTTTTGACCAAAAAGTCAACTTTGGTTAAAATGGTCAATTTCTGACCCAATAACCAATCCACTGGCCTAATTGGTCAACTTTTGACCGAAAAGTCAACTTAAGCGAAATTGATCAATCCTTGACCCAATAACCAACCCATTGACCTAATAGGTCAACTTTTGACCAATAAATCAACTTTGGTCAAAATGGTCAATCCTTGAACCAATGACCAACTCATTGACCGAAAAGGATAACTTTTGACTAGAAAGTCAATTTTGCTCAAAATTATTAATTTTCTACCTAATAACCACCTCATTGACCCAAAAGGTTAAATTTTGACCAAAAAGTCAAATTTAGTCAAAGCAGTCAATGTCCAAAACAATGACCTAAATGTTAATTTTGGTGAAAATGGTGAATCTTTGATCCAATGACCAACCCATTAACCCAATTTGTCAACAATTCACTAAAAAGTCATCTTTGGCCAAAATGGTTAATCCTTGACCCAATGACCAACACATTGACCAATAGGTCAACTTTTGATCCAAAAGTTAATTTTGCTCAAAATTGTTATTTTTTTACCTAATGACAGCCTCATTGACCTAACTAGGTCACATTGAACAACCCATTGACCCAAAAGGTTAATTTTTGACCAAAAAGTCAATTTTCGTCAAAATTGTCAATTTTTGACCTAATGACCAATTATTGACCCAGTAAGACAATCTCTGAAAAAAAGTCAGTTTTGGTCAAAATGGTCAATCCTTGACCCAATGACAAACCCATTGACCCAATAGATCAACTTTTTACCAAAAAGTCAATTTTGGTTAAAATAGTCAATTTTTAACCAAATGACCACCCATTATTCCAATAGGTCAACTTTTGACCAAAAAGTCAACTTTGGTCAAAATGGTCAGTTTTTGACCCAATGACCAACCCATTGAACCCGATAGATTAAATTTTGACCAAAAGACAACTTCGGTCAAACTAGTCAATTCTTAGCGCAATTACCAACTCATTGACCAAATAGATCAACTTTTGACCAAAAAGTTAACTTTGGTCAAAATGGTCAACTTCTGACCGAATGACCACCCCGTTGGCCCAATGGGTCAACTTTTGACCAAAAATTTATTTTTGGTCAAAATAATCAAATTTTGACCAAATGACCAATTTTTGACCCAATAAGTCAATCTCTGACTAGAAAGTCAACTTATGTTAAAATGTCAATCCTTGACCCCGCGACAAACTCATTGACCTAATATGTCAACTTTTGACTAAAATGTCAACTTTGATCAAATTGGTCCATCCTTGACCCAATGACCAATCCATTAACCCACTAGGTCAACTTTTGGCCAAAAAATAAATTTTGGTCAAAGTAGTCAATTTTTGATCTAATGAACAATTATTGACCCAGTAAGCCAATCTCTGACCAAAAAGTCACTTTGGTCAAAATGGTCAATCCTTAACCCAATGACCAACCCATTGACCCAATTTGTCAACTTTTGTCCAAAAAGTCAACATGGGTCAAAATGATCAATCCTTGACGTAATGACCAGCCCATTGGCCTAATAGGTCAATTTTTGACTAAAAAAGTCAATTTTGGTCAAAAGAGATAATTTTGGAATTAATGTCCAATTATTGACTCAATCACTCAATTTCTAACTAAAAAGTCAATGGTCAAAATGGTCAATCCTTGACCTAATGAAAAACCGATTGACCCTATAGGTCAACTTTTGAACAATTTGTTAATTTTGGTCAAAATAGTCAATTTTTGACTTAATGGCAACCCATTGACACAAATGGTCAACTTTTGACCAAAAAGTCAACTTTGGTCAAAATTGTCAATTTTTGACCCAATGCCCAATGCATTGACCCAATAGGTCAACATTTGACCATAAAGTCATCTTAGGTGAAAATGTTCAATTCTTGACCAAATTACCTACTCATTTACCAAATATGTCAACTCATGACCAAAAAGTCAACTTTGGTCAAAATGGTCAATTTCTGACCCATGACCTCCCCGTGGACACAATGGGTTAACTTTTGACCAAAAATTCATGTTTGGTCAAAATAGTCAATTTTTAACCTAATGACCAACTATTGACCAAATAAGTCAATCACTGATCAGAAAGTCGACTTTGGTCAAAATGGTTAATCCTTGACCCAATGACCAACCCATTGACCAATAGGTCAACTTTGGTCAAAATCGTCAAATTCTAACCCAATGACCACCTTGTTGACCCAATGGGTGAACTTTTAACCAAAAATTTAATTTTGGTCAAAACAATCAATTTTTAACCTAATGACCAAAATAATTAATATTTGAATTAATGACCAATTATTGACCAAAGAAGTCAATCTCTGATCAAAAAATCAATTTTGGTCAAATGGTCAATCCTTCACCCAATGACAAACCCGTTGACCCAAGCAACTTTCGACCAAAACTCAATTTTGTAAAAATAGTCAAATTTTTACCTAATGATCACCCATTAACACAATATGTCAACATTTGACCAAAAAGTCAACTTTGGTCAAAATGGTTAATTTTTGACCCAATGACCAACCCATTGACCCAATAGATCAATATTTGACCAAAACGTCAACTTCGGTTAAGATGGTTAATTCTTGACCCAATTACCAACTCATTGACCAAATTGGACAACTTTTGACCAAAAAGTCAACTTTGGCTTAAATGGTTAATTTTTGAATCAATGACTACCTCGTTGACCCAAAAGGTCAACTTTTGACAAAAAAAATTTAAATTTGGTCAAAATAATCAATTTTTGACTTAATGACCAACTATTAAACCAATAAATCAATCTCTGACCAAAAAGTCAATTTTGGTCAATATGGTCAATCCTTGACCCAAAGACCAATCCATTGACCCAATAAGTTAACTTTTGGCTAAAAAGTCAAATTTGGTCAAAATTGTCAATCCTTGACCCAATGACTAACTGATTGACCCAATTGGTTAACATTTAACCAAAAAGTTAATTTTGGTTAAAATAGTTAATTTTTAACCTAACGACCAATTATTGACCCAGATAGCAAAATCTCTGACATAAAAGTCAAGTTAGGTCAAAATGGTCAATCCTTGACCCAATGACCAACCGATTGACCCAATAGGTTAACATTTGACCAAATAGTCAACTTTGATCAAAATGATCAATCCTTGAGCCAATAACCAACCCGTTGGCCTAATATGTCAGATTTCGACCAAAAAGTCAATTTTGGTCAAAATAGTCAATTTTTGAATTAATAACCAATTATTGACCCAATAAGTAAATCTCTGACCAAAAAGTTTAGTTTTGTCAAAATGGTCAATCCTTGACCCATTGACAAACCCATTGACCCAATTGGTCAACTTTTAACAAAAAAAGTCAATTTTCGTAAAATTAGTCAATGTTTGACCTAATGACCACCCATTGACCCAATATGTCAACTTTTGACCAAAAAGTCAACTTTGGTCAAAATGACCAATTTTTTACCCGATAACCAACCCATTGACCCAATAGGCTAACTTTTGACTGAAAAAATCATCTTTGGTCAAAATGGTCTTTTCTTGACCCAATTAAAAACACATTGACCTTATAGGTCAACTTTTGACCAAAAAGTGAGCTTTGGTCAAAATTGTCAATTTCTGACCCAATGACCACTCCGTTGACCCAATGAGTCAACTTTTGACTAAAAATTTAATTTAGGTCAAAATAATCCATTAATGACTTAATGACCAGAATAGTCAATTTTTGAATTAATGACCAATTATTGGCCCAATAAGTCAATCTATGACCAAAAAATCAACTTTGGTCAAAATGGTTAATCCTTAACCCAATGATAAACACATTGACCGAATAGGTCAACTTTTGACCAAAAAGTCAACTTTGGTCAAAATAGTCAATTTTTGACCTAATGACCAACCCATTAACCCAATAGGTTAACTTTAGACCAAAAAGTCTTTTTTGGTCAAATTGGTCAATTCTTAACCCATTACCAACCCATTGATCCAATAGGTTAAATTTTGACTAAAGAGTCATCTTTGGTCAAAATGGTCAATTCTTGACCCAATTACCAACTCATTGACCCAATAAGTCAACATTTGACCAAAAATTCATCTTTGGTCAAAATGGTCAATTTCTGACCCAATGACCACCCTGTTCACCCGATGGGTGAACTTTTGACCAAAAATTCTATTTTGGTCAAAATTGTCAATTTTTCACCTAATGAACAATTTTTGACCCAATAAGTCAATCTCTGACCAAAAGTCAACTTTGGTTCAAATGGTCAATCCTTGACCCAATGAAAAACCCTTTTACCTAATAGGTCAACTTTTGACCAAAAAGTCAATTTTGGTCAAAATAGTCAATTTTTGACTTAATGACCACCCATTGTCCAAACAGGACAAATTTTGACCAAAAAACCAATTTTTGTTAAAATAGTCAATTTTTGACCTAATGACCAATTATTGACCCAGTAAGCCAACCTCTAAAGAAAAAATTAACAATGGTAAAAATGGTCAATCATTGACCCAATGACGAACCCATTGACCCAACTGGTCAACCTTTGACCAAAAAGTTAACTTTGGTCAAAATGGTCAATTTCTAACCCAATGCAAACCCCGTTGAGCCAATGGATCAAGTTGTGACCAAAAAATTAATTTTGGTCAAAATAATCAATTTTTGACCTAATGACCAATTATTAAACCAATAAGTCAATCTCTGACCAAAAACTCAACTTTGGTCAAAATGGTCACTCCTTGACCTAATGATCAACCCTTTGACCCAATATGTTAACTTTTGATCAAAAAGTCAACTTTGGTCAAAATGGTCAAACCTTGATCCAATGACCAACCCATTGACCCAATAGGTCAACTTTTGACCAAAAAGTCATATTTGGTCAAAATAAACAATCCATGACCCAATGACCAACCCATTAGCCTAATAGGTTAACTTTTTACCAAAAAGTCAATCTTGGTTAAAATAGTCAATTTTTGAATTAATGACCAATTATTGACTCAATATGTCAATCTCTGACCAAAAAGTCAACTTCGCTCAAAATGCTTAATCCTTGACACAATGATAAAACCATTAACCAATGACCAACCCATTAACCTAATAGGTTAACTTTTGATTGAAGAGTCATCTTTGGTCAAAATGGTCAATTGTTGACCTAATTTCCAACCCATTGACCTAATAGGTCAACTTTTGAACAAAAAGTCATATTTAGTTAAACTGGTCAATTCTTGACTTAATTACCAACTCATTGACCTAATAGGTCAACATTTGACCAAAAAGTCAACTTTTGTCAAATGGTCAATTTCAGACCCAATGACCACCCTGTTGACCCAATGGGTTAACTTTTGACCAAAAATTCTATTTTGGTCAAAATAGTCAATTTTTGACCTAATGACAAATTATTGACCCAATAAGTCAATCTCTGACTAAAAAGTCAACTTTGTTCAAAATGGTCAATCTTTGATACGATGACAAACCCATTGACCCAATAGGTCAACTTTTGAACAAAAAGCCAATTTTGGTCAAAATAGTCAATTTGTAATTTAATGACAATCCATTAACTCAATGGGTTAGCTTTTGACCAAAAAGTTAACCTTCGTCAAAACGACTAATCCTTGACCCAATACTAACCCATTGACCCAATAATTCAACATTTGACAAAAAAGTCATTTTTGGTCAAAATAATCAATTTTTTACTTAATGACCAATTATTGACCCAGTAAGCCAATCTCTAACCAAAATGTCAACTTTTGTCAAAATGGTCAATTCTTGACCCAATGAGCAACACATTGACCAAATAGGTCAACTTTTGACTAAAAAGTTAACTTTGCTCAAAATGATCAACTGTTGACCCAATGACCAACCCAATGGTCTAATAGGTCAACTTTTAACCAAAAATTCAACTTTTGTCAAAATAATCAATTGTTGACCTAATGACCAATTATTGACTTAATAAGTCAATCTCTAACCAAAATGTCAACTTTGGTCAAAATGCTCAATCCTTGACCCAATAGGTCAAGTTTTGACAAAAAGTTAATTTTGGTCAAAATAGTCAATTTTCGACCTAATGACCACACATTAAAACAATGTCAACTTTTGAACAAAAAGTCAACTTTGGTCAAAACGGTCAATTTTTAACCCAATAGATCAACTTTTGAGAAAAAGTCATCTCATGGTCAAAATGGACAATTCTTGACCCAATTACCAACTCATTAACCAATTAGGTCAACTTTTGACCAAAAAGTCAACTTTGGTCAAAATGGCCAATATCTGACCCAAAGACCACCTATTTGACCCAATGGGTCAACTTTTGACCAAAAATTTAATTTTGGTCAAAATAATCAACTTTTCACCTAAGGACCAATTATTGACCCAAGGACCAACCCATTGATCCAATAGGTCAGATTTTGACCAAAGAGTTAACTTTGGTCAAAATGGTCAATCCTTGACCTGATGACCAACCTACTGACCCAATAGGTTAACTTTTGACCAAAAATGGTCAATTCTTGACCTAATTACCAACTCGTTGACCCAATAGGTCAACTTTTGACAAAAAAAGTCAACTTTGGTCAAAATGGTCAATTTCTGACCCAATGACCACGTCGTTAACTCGATTGGTCAACTTTTGACCACAAATTTCATTTAGGTAAAAATAATCAATTTTTGACATAATGACCAATTATTGACCCAATAAGATAATGTCTGACCAGGAGTCAACTTTGGTCAAAATGGTCAATCCTTGACCCAATGACAAACCCATTGACCCAACTGGTCAACTTTTGACCAAAAATTTAATTTTGGTCAAAATAGTCAATTTTGACTTAATGACAACCCATTGACCCTATATGTCAACTTTTGACAAAAAAAAGTCAACTTTGGTCAAAATGGTCAATTTCTGACCCAGTGACCACCTCGTTGACTTAATGGATCAACTTTTGGCAAAAAATTTAATTTTCTTCAAAAAAGTTAATTTTTCACTAATGACCAAAATAGTCAATTTTTGAATTAATGACAAATTACTGACCCAATAAGTCAATCTCTGACTAAAAAGTCAACTTTGGTCAAAATGGTCAATCCTTGACCCACTTAGAAACCCATTGACCCAATAGGTCAACTTTTAACCAAAAAGTCAATTTTGGTCAAAATGATCAATTTTTGACCTATTGACCACCCATTGACCCAATAGGCTAACTTTTGACCAAAAAGTCAACTTTGGTAATAACAGTTAATTTTTGACCGACCAATCTGTTAACCCAATTGGTCAACTTTTAACCGAAATGTCATCTTTGGTCAAAATGGACGATTCTTGACTTAATTACTAACCCATTGACGCAATAGGTCAACTTTTGACCAAAACGTCATCTTTTGTTAAAATGGACAATTCTCAAACCCATTACTAACTCATTGACACAATAGGTAAACTTTTTATCAAAAAGTCAACTTTGGTCTAAATAGTCAAATTTCAACCCAATGACCACCCCTTTTACCTGATGGGTTAACTTTTGACCAAAAATTCTATTTTGGTTAGAATAGTTAAAATTTGACCTAATAAGTCAATCTCTGACCAAAAAGTCAACTTTGGTCATGCTGGTCAAACCTTAAGCCACTGACAAACCCATTGACCCAATAGGTTAACTTTTGAACAAAATGTCAATTTTGGTCAAAATAGTCAATTTTTCACTTACTGACCAACCATTGAACCAATATGTCAACTTTTGACCAAAAGCAAATTTTGGTGAAAATAGTTAATTTTTGACCTAATGACCAATTGTTGACTCAGTAAGCCAATCTCTGACCAAAAAGTCAATTTTGGTCAAAATGGTCAATCCTTGACCCAATGACCAACCCCCTGACCCAATAGGTCAACTTTTGACCAAAAAGTCAACTACGGACAAAATTGTCAATCCTTGACTCAAAGAGCAATCCACTGACCTAATAGGTCAACTTTGGTCAAAATGATCAATCATTACCCAACGACCAACCCATTGGCCTAAAAGGTCAACTTTTGACCAAAAATTCAATTTTGGCCAAAATTGTCATTTTTTAATTAATGACCAATTATTGACCCAATTAGTCAATCTCGAACCAAAAAGTCAACTATGGTCAAAATGGTCAATCCTTGACCTAATAACAAACCCATTGACCCAATAGGTCAACTTTTAACCAAATAGTCAACTTTGGTCAAAATAGTCAATTTTTGACTGAGTGACCACACATTGACCCAATAGGTCAAATTTTTACCAAAAAGTCAACTTTGATCAAAATGGTCAATTTTTAAGCCAATGACCAACCCATTGATCCATAGATCAATTTTTGACCCAAAAGTCATCTTTGGTCAAAATGGTCAATTCTTAACACAATTACCAACCCATTGACCAAATAGTTTAACTTTTGAACAAAAATTTAACTTTGGTCAAAATGGTCAATTTTTTACCAAATGACCACCCAGTTGACCCAATG
The DNA here is from genome assembly GCA_022702705.1 of Papilionanthe hookeriana x Papilionanthe teres. Lineage (NCBI taxonomy): Eukaryota > Viridiplantae > Streptophyta > Magnoliopsida > Asparagales > Orchidaceae > Papilionanthe > Papilionanthe hookeriana x Papilionanthe teres. Next base: position 71,137,962 of record CM040433.1, read on the forward strand.
GGTCAACTTTTGACCAAAAATTTAATTTTTGTCAAAATACTTAATTTTTGACATAATGACCAAAATAGTCAATTTTTGAATTAATGACAACCTATTGACCCAATAATTAAATCTCAGACCAAAAAGTCAACTTTGGTCAAAATGATCAGTCCTTGACCCAATGACAAACCCAATGACCCAGTTGGTCAACTTTTGACAGAAAGTCAATTTTGGTCAAAATAGTCAATTTTTAACCTAATGACCACCTATTGACCCAATAGGTCAACAATTCACCAAAAAGCCAACTTTGGTCAAAATGGTCAGCTTTTGACCCAATAGGTCAACTTTTGACCAAAAAGTCATCTTTGGTCAAAATGGTCAATTCTTGACCCAATTACCACCCCGTTGAACTAACGAGTTAATTTTTGACCAAAAATTCAATTTTGTCAAAATAGATCAACTTTTGACCAAAAAGTCATCTTTGGTCAAAATTGACAATTTCTGACTTAATGACCACCACGTTGACCCAATAGGTTAACTTTCGACCCAAAATTCAATTTTGATCAAAATAGTCAATTTTTGAACATTAATGACCAATTATTGACCCAATAAGTCAATCTCTGACCAAAAAGTCAACTTTGTTCAAAACGGCCAATCTTTGACTCAATGACAAACACATTGACCTAATAGGTTAACTTTTGACCAAAAAGTTAATTTTGGTTAAAATAGTCAATTTTGGTCAAAATAGTTAATTTTTGACTTAATGACCACCCATTGACCCAATAGGACGACATTTGACCAAAAAGTCAATTTTGGTCAAAATTGTCAATTTTTGACCAAAAAGTTAACTTTGGTCTAAATGATCAATCCTTGCCTAATGACCAACCCATTGACCTAATATGTCAAATTTTGAACAAAAAGTCAATTTTGGTCAAAATAGTCAATTTTTGAATTAATGAGCAATTATTGACCCAATAAGTCAATCCCTGACAAAAAAGTCGACTTTAGTTAAAAAGCTCAATCCTTGACTCAATGACAAACGTATTGACCCAATAGGTCAACATTTGACCAAAATGTCAATTTTGGTCAAAATAGCCAATTTTTGGCTTAATGACCACCCATTGATCCAACAGGTCAACTTTTGACCAAAAGTCAACTTTGTTCAAAATGGTCGATTTTTGACCCAATGATCAGATCCATCAATCTAACAGTCAACTTTTGACGAAAAAGTTATCTTTGGTCAAAATGGACAATTCTTGAAACAATTACCAACTCTTTGACCAAATAGGTCAACTTTTGACTAAAAAGTCAACTTTGGTCAAAATGGTCAATTTGAGACCCAATGACCACCCCATTGACCCAATGGGTCAACTTTTGACCAAAAATTTAATTTTGGCAAAATAGTCAATTTTTGACCTAATGACCAAAATAGTGAATTTTTGAATTAATGACCAATTTCTGTCCCAATGACCACCCCGTTTACCCAATAGGTCAACTTTTGACCAAAAATTTAATTTTGGTCAAAATATTCAATTTTTGACCTAATGACCAATTATTAACCCAATAAGTCAATCTTTGAAGAAAAAGTCAACTTTGGTCAAAATGGTCAACTCTCGACCCATTGACAAACTCATTGACCCGAAAGGCCAACTTTTGACCAAAAAGTCAATTTTGGTCAAAATAGTGAATTTTAGACCTAATGACCAATTATTAACCCAGTAAGCCAATCTCCGATCAAAAGTCAACTTTGGTCAAAATGATCTATCCTTGACCCAATGACAACCCAATGACCAAATAGGTCAACTTTTAACCAAAAAATTAATTTTGCTCAAAGTAGTTAATTTTTTACCTCATGTCCACCTATCGATCTAACAGTCAACTTTTCGAACAAAAGTCAACTTTGGTCAAATGGTCAATTTTTGACCCAATGACCAACCCATTAACCCAATAGATTAACTTTTGACCAAAATGTCAATTTTGGTCAAAATAGTCAATTTTCAACTTAATGACCACCCATTGACCCCATAGGTCAACATTAGACCAAAAAGTCAATTTTGGTCAAAATATTCAATTTTTGATCTAATGAACAATTATTGACCCAGTAAGCCAATCTCTGACCAAAAAGTCAACTTTTGTCAAAATGGTCAATCCTTGACCCAATGACCAACCCATTGACATAATAGGTCAACTTTTGACCAAAAAGTCAACTTTGGTTAAAATGATCAATCATTGACCCAAGGACCAGCCCATTGGCTTAATAGGTCAACTTTTGACCAAAACATCAATTTTGGTCAAAATAATCAATTTTTGAATTAATGGTCAATTTTTGACCCAATAAGTCAATCTCTAACCAAAAAATCAACTTTGTTCAAAATGATCAATCCTTAACCCATTGACCCAAAAGGACAACTTTTGACCAAAAAGTCAATTTTGGTCAAAATTGTCAATTTTTGACCTAATGACCATCTCATTGACCCAAAAGGTCAACTTTCGACCAGAAAGTCAAATTTTTTCAAAGTGGTCAAATTCTAACACATTGACCTAAATGTCTACTTCGGTGTAAATTGTCAATCCTTGATCTAATGACCAACCCATTGACCGAATTTGTTAACTTTTGACTAAAAATTAAACTTTGGTCAAAATGGTTAATCCTTGACCCAATAACCAACCCCTTGACCCAATTGGTCAACTTTGGACTAAAAAGTCAATTTTGCTAAAAAAATGTCAATTTTTGTCCAAATGACCGCCTCATTAACCTAAATAGGTCAACTTTTAACAAAAAAGTCAACTTTGGTAGAAATGCTCAATATTTTATCCAATGACCAACCCATTGACCCAATATGTCAACTTTTGACAGTCAAAATGGTCAATTCATGACCCAATTACCAACCCATTGACCAAATACGTCAACTTTTAACCAAAAAGTTAATTTTGGTCAAAAATGTCAATTTCTGACCTAATGAACTCCTCGTTGACCCAATAAGTTAAATTTTAACCAAAAATTCAATTTTGGTCAAAATAGTCAATTTTTTACCTAACGACCAATTATCGACCCAATAAGTCAACCTCTGACCAAAAAGTTAACTTTGGCCAAAATGGTCAATCCTTGACCAATGACAAACCCATTGACCAAATCGGTCAACTTTTGAAAAAAAAAGTTAATTTTGGTCAAAATAGTCAATTTTTAATTTAATGACCAACCATTGACCCAATAGGTCAATTTTTGACCTAATGACCAATCCTTGACCCAAAGACCGGCCCATTGATCCAATGAGTCAACTTCGGACCAAAAATTCATGTTTGGTCAAAATGGTCAATCCTTGATCCAATACTAACCCATTGACCCAATAGGTCAAGTTTTGACCAAAAAGACATTTTTGGCCAAAATAGTCAATTTTTAACCTAATGAGCAATTATTACCCAGTAAGCCAATCTCTGACCAAAAATTTAACTTTGGTCAAAATGGTTAATCCTTGACCCAAAGAGCAACAAATAAACCAAATAGGTCAACTTTCGACCAAAAAGTCAACTTTGTACAAAATGATCAAATGTTGAGCCAATGACCAACCCAAAAGCCTAATAGGTCAACTTTTGACAAAAAATTCCATTTTGGTCAAAATAGTTAATTTTTGACCTGATGACCAATTATTGACCAAATAAGTCAATCTCTAACCAAAATGTCAACTTTGGTCAAAATGGTCAATCCTTGACCCAATGAAAAATCAATTGACCCTATAGGTCAACTTTTGACAAAAAAGTCAATTTTGGTCAAAATCACAATGGATCAACTTTTGACGAAATAGTCAACTTTGGTCAAAACGGTCAATTTTTGACCCAATGACCAACCATTGAACTAATAGATCAACTTTTGACCAAAAATTCATCTTCGGTCAAAATGGTCAATTCTTGACCCAATTACCAACTCATTGACCAATTAGGTCAACCTTCAACTAAAAAATTAACTTTGGTTAAAATGGTCAATTTCTGACCCAATGACCACCCCATTGACCCAATGGTTCAACTTTTGGCCAAAAATTTAATTTTGGTCAAAATAATCAATCTTTGACCGAATGACCAATTATTGACCCAAAAAGTCAATCTCTGACCAAGAAGTCACCTTTGGTCAAAATGGTTAATCCTTAACCCAAGGGCCATCCCATTGACCCAATAGGTCGACTTTTGACCAAAAAGTCAACTTTTGTCAAAATGGTCAATCCTTGATATAATGACCAACCCACTGACCCAATAAGTTAACTTTTAACCAAAAAAGTCATCTTTGGTCAAAATGGTCAATTCGTGACCTGTTTACCATCTCGTTGACCCAATAGGTCAAATTTTGACCAAAAAGTGAACTTTGGTCAAAATGGTCAATTTTTGACCCAATGACCACCCCATTAATCCGATGTGTCAACTTTTGACCAAAAATTCTATTTTTGTCAAAATAGTTAAATTTTGACCTAATGACCAATTATTGACTCAATAAGACAATGTTTGACCAAAAGTCAACTATGGTCAAAATGGTCAATCCTTGACCCAATGACAGTCTCATTAACCAAATAGGTCAACTTTTGACCAAAAAGTCAATTTTGGTCATAATAGTCAATTTTTGACTTAATGACCACCTATTGACCCTATACGTCAATTTTCGACCAAAAAGTCAACTTTGGTCAAAATGGTCAATTTCTAACCTAGTGACCACCCCGTTAAACCAATGGATCAAATTTTAGTAAAAAACTTAATTTTGTTCAAAAATGTCAATTTTTAGCCTAATGACCAAAATAATCAATTTAATTAATGACCAATTATTGACCCAATAAGTCAATCTTTGACTAAAAAGTTAACTTTGGTCAAAATGGTCAATCCTTGACCAACTGATGTTTCATTGACTTTAATAGGTCAAATTTTGACCAAATAGTCAATTTTGGTCAAAATAATTAATTTTTGACCTATTGACAACCCATTAACACAATAAGTTAACCTTTGACCAAAAAGTCAACTTTGGTCAGAATAGTCAATTTTTGACCCAATGACCAACCCATTAACCCACTTGGTCAACTTTTGACTGAAAAGTCATCTTTGGTCAAAATAGTCAATTCTTGACCCAATTATTAACCCATTGACCCAACAGGTCAACTTTCAACCAAAAACTGATCTTTGGTTAAAATGGACAATTCTTGACCCAATTACCAACTCATTGACTAAATTGGTCAACTTTTGATAAAAAAGTCAACTTTGGTTTAAATGGTCAATTTCTGACCCAATGACGACCCCATTTATCCGATGGGTTAACTTTCGACTAAATGCTCTATTTTCGTCAAAATAAGTTAAATTTCGACTAAATGACCAATTATCAACCTAATAAGTCAATCTCTCGACCAAAAGTCACATTTGGTCAAGCTGGTCAATACTGATCCAACGACAAACCCATCGAATCCAATAGTCAACTAACAAAATGTCAATTTTGGTCAAAATAATCAACTCGTCGACTTAATGACCAACCATCGATCTAATAGGTCAACTTTTCGACCAAAATGTAACTTTTGTGAAAATAGTCAACTTTTTACCTAAGGTCTAATTGTTGACTCAGTAAGCCAATCTTTGACCAAAAAGTCAATTTTGGTCAAAATGGTCAATCCTCGACCCAATGACTAACCCCCTGACCCAATAGGTCAACTTTTGACCAAAATGTAAACTTTGGTCAAAATGGTCAATCCTTAACTCAACGAGCAACCACTGACTGAATAGGTCAACTTTTGACCAAAAAGTCAATTTTGGTCAAAATGATCAATCAATACCCAACGACCAACCCATTGGCCTAATAGGTCAAATTTTGACCAAAAAGTTAATTTTGGCCAAAATAGTCAATTTTTTAATTAATGACCATTTATTGACCAAATAAGGCAATCTCTAACCAAAAAGTCAACTTCGGTCAAAATGGTCAATCTGCCCAATGACAACCCATTACCAATAGGTAACTACAAAGTTAACCGTCAAAATATAATTCAACTAAGACTACTCATCGACCCAATAAGTCAACTTTACCAAAAGTCAATTTTGGTCAAAATGGTCAATTTTCAATCTAATGACCAACCCATCGATCCATAGATCGATCTCGACCAAAAAGTCATCTTTAGTCAAAGTGTTCAGTTCTTGACCCAATTACGAACCCATTGACCAAATAGGTCAACTTTTGACAAAAAAATCAACTTTAGTCAAAATGATCAATTTTTGACCAAATGACCACCCCATTAACCCAATGGGTCAACATTTGATCAAAAATTACATTTTTTATCAAAATATTTAATTTTTGACTTAATGACCAAAATAATCAATTTTTGAATTAACGACTCAACTATCGATCCAATAATTCAATCTCTCGACCAAATAGTCAACTTCGCCAAAATTATTAATCCTCGACCCAATCGATACCCTAATACAGGTCAACTTTCGACCAAAAGTTAATTTTGGTCAAAAAGTCAATTTTCGATCTAATCACCAATCTATCGACCTAATAGGTCAACTTTTCACCAAAAAGTCAACTTTGGTCAAAATGGTCAAGATCAATCAACTAGTCAACTTTCGACCTAAAGTCATCTTCGTCAATACTCGACTCTAATTATAACCTTCGTTCAACCAACGGGTTAATTCCTTCGACCAAAAATCAATTTTGTCAAAATAGGTCAACTTTTGACCACAAAAGTCATCTTTGGTCAAAATGGTCAATGTCTGAACCAATGACCACCACGTTGACCCAATTAGTTAACTTTCGACCAAAAATTAAATTTTGATCAAAATAGTCAATTTTTGAACTAATGACCAATTATTGACCCAATAAGTCAATCTCTGACCAAAAAGACAACTTTGTTCAAAATGGTCAATCCTTGACCCAATGACAAGCTCATTGACCCATCAGGTCAACTTTGACCAAAAAGTCAATTTTGGTCAAAATAATCAGCTTCAACTTTATGACCACCCATTGATCTAATAGACAACATTTTAACCGTAAAGTCGAATTTTGGTCAAAATAGTCAATTTTTGACCTAAAGACTAATTATTAACCTAGTAAGCCAACCTTTGACCAAATAGTCAACGTTGGTAAAAATGGTCAATCCTTGACCCAATGATGAACCCATTAACCCTCCTGGTCAACTTTTGACAAAAAAGTTAACTTTGGTCAAAATGGTCAATTTCTGATCCAATGACCACCCCGTTGACCCAATGGTTCAACTTTCGACCAATAATTTAATTTTCGTCAAAATAATCAATTTGATCTAACGACCAATTATCGACCCAATATGTCAATCTCTGACTCAAAAGATAAACTTTGGTCAAAATGATCAATCTCGACCCAACGACCAACCCATTGACATCAATAGGTCTACTTCGACCAAAGAGTCAACTTTCGATCAAAACTGGCCAATTTCGAACCTAATGAACAACCCATCGAATTCAATGAATCAACTTTCACCAAAAGTCATCTTCGAACAAAATGGTCAACTTTCGACCCAATTAATAACTCAATCGACCAATTAGGTCAACTTTCAACAAAAGTCAACTTCGGTCGTGGTCAATGTCCACCCGAAGACCACCCATCGATCCACGTCAACTTATCGACCGAAAATTCAATTTTGGTCAAAATAGTCAAGTTTCGACTTAATGACCAATTATCGACCAAAAAGTCAATCTCTCGACCAAGAAGTCATCTTTGGTCAAATGGCTAATCCTCGACCAATGACTAACCCATCGACCTAATAAAGTCAACTTCGACCAAAAAGTCAACTTTGGTCAAAATGGTCAATCCTCGATCCATTGACCAACCCATTGATCTAATCAGTTACTTTCACCAAAAACTCATCTTTGGTCAAATAATAATTTTCGACTCATCTCAACTCGCTGACCTAATCGGGTCAACTTTTAACCAAAAAGTCAACTTGGTCGAAATGGTCAATTCTCGACCCAATGACTAACGCCGTCAACTCATGGGTTCAACTTTCGACCAAAAGATTTATTTTCGGAAAATTATCAATTTTCGACCTAACGACCAACTCATCGACCCAATAAGTCAACTTCTGACCAAAAGTCAACTTTGGTCAAAAGGGTCAATTCTTGACCCAATGACAAACCCATCGAACTCAACAGTCAACTTTGACCAAAAAATTCAATTTTGGTCAAAATAGTCAATTTTCGATCATAATGATCAATCCATCAATCCTATAGGTCAACTTTTGATAAAAAAGACAATCTCGGTCAAAATGATCAATTTCTAACCCAATGGACTTCAAATTGACTTTATGGATCAACTTTTGGCAAAAAATTTAATTTTGGTCAAAAAAAGTCAATTTTTAACCTAATGACCAAAATAGTCAATTTTTTAATTAATGACCAATTATTGACCCAATAAGTCAATCTCTGACTAAAAAGTTAACTTTGGTCAAAATGGTCAATCCTCGATCTAATCGACGAAACCCATTGATCCAACAGTCAACTTTCAACCACAAAGTTAATTTTGGTCAAAATGATCAATTTTGACCTATTGACCACCCATTTACCCAATAGGCCAACTTTTGACCAAAAAGTCAACTTTGGTAATAATAGTCAATTTTTGACCCAATGACCAATCCTTTAACCCAATAGGTCAACTTTTGACCGAAATATCATCTTTGGTCAAAATGGTTAATTCTTGACTCAATTACTAACCTGTTGACCCAATAGGTCAACTTTCACCAAAAAGTCATCTTTAGTCCAAATGAACAATTCTCTTGAACCAATTACCAACTCATCGACAATAATAGTAAACTTTTATCGAAAAGTCGATTTTAGTCAAATGGTTAATTTCTGACCTAATGACTACACTCCTATATCTGTGTTAACTTTGCACCAAATATTCTATTTTGGTCAAATAGCTAAAATTGACCAATGACCAATTATCAATCCAATAAGTCAATATCTCGACCAAAAAGTCACCTTGGTCAAGTCTGGCCAATCCTCGGTCCAATCGACAAACCCATCAATCTAATAGGTCAACTCTCAACAAAATATCAATTTTGGTCAAATAAGTTAATTTTTCACTTAATGACCAACCATTGAACCAATATGTCAACTTTTGACCAAAAAGCAAATTTTGGTGAAAATAGTTAATTTTTAACCCAATGACCAATTGTTGACTCATTAAGCCAACCTCTGACCAAAAAGTCAATTTTGATCAAAATGATCAATCCTTGACCCAAAGACCAACCCCGTGACCTAATATGTCAACTTTTGACCAAAAGGTCAACTTTCGACCAAAAGGCTTTGGACAAAATTGTCAATCCTTGACTCACTGAGCAATCCACTAACCCAATAGGTCAACCTTGGTCAAAATGGTCAATCATTACCCAACGAGAAACCCATCGGCCTAACAGTCAACTTTCGACCAAAAAGTCAATTTTGGCCAAAATAGTCAATTTTTTAATTAATGACCAATTATTGACCCAATAAGTCAATCTCTAACCAAAAAGTCAACTTTGGTCAAAATGTTCAATCCTTGACCCAACGACAAACCCTTTGACCCAATAGGTCAACTTTTCACCAAATAGTCAATTTTGGTCAAAATATTCAATTTTTGTCTGAATGACCACCCATCGATCCAATAGATCAACTTTTTACCAAAAAGTCAACTTTGATCAAAATGGTCAATTTTTAACCCAATGACCAACCCATTGATCCATAGATCAATTTTTGACCAAAAAGTCATCTTTGGTCAAAATGGTCAATTCTTAACCCAATTACCAACCCATTGACCAATTAGGCCAACTTTTGACAAAAAACTTAACTTCGGTCAAAATGGTCAGTTTTTTAAAAAATGACGACCCCATTGACCAAATGGATCAACTTTTGACAAAAAATTTAATTTTTGTCAAAATACTTAATTTTTGACATAATGACCAAAATAGTCAATTTTTAAATTAATGACCAATTATCGACCCAATAATTTAATCATCGAACGAAAAGTCAACTTCGATCAAAATGATCAATCCTTGACCCAATGACAAACCCATCGACCCAAAGTCAACTGGGTCAAATGGCCGATTTGTAATCATAATAAGTCAACTTTTCACCAAAATTCATCTGATCAAAATGGTCAACCTTCACCCAATTACCACCCCGTTGAACTAACGAGTTAATTTTCAATAGAAATTTAATTTTATCAAATATAGTCAACTTTTCGACCAAAGAGTCATCTTAGTCAATCACTAATTCTGACCTAATGACCACCACGTCAATCCAACAGAGTTAACTTTCGACCCAAATTTCAATTTTGAGCAAAATAGTCAATTTTTGAACATTAACGACCAATTATTGACCCAATAAGTCAATTTCTGAACAAAAAGTCAACTTTGTTCACAATAGTCAATCCTTGAACCAATGACAAACCCATTGACCTAATAGGTCAACTTTTGACCAAAAAGTCAATTTTCAAAATAATCAATTTTTGACTTAATGACCACCCATTCACCCAATAGAGTCAACATTTGACCAAAAAGTCAATTTAGGTCAAAATTGTCAATTTTTTACCTAATGACCAATTTTTGACGTAGTAAGCCAATCTCTGACCAAAAAGTTAACATTTGTAAAAATGGTCAATCCTTGACCCAATGATGAACCCATTGGGCCAACTGGTCAACTTTTGACAAAAATGTGAACTTTGGTAAAAATGGTCAATTTCTGATCCAACGACCACCCTATTGACCCAATAGGTCAACTTTCGACCAAAAAATTAATTTAGGTCAAAATAATCAATTTTTGACATAATGACAAATTATTGACCCAATAAGTCAATCTCTGACAAAAAAGTCAACTTTGGTCAGAATGGTTAGTCCTTGACCCAATGTGGTACCCACAAACCCAGTAAGTCAACTTTTGACCAAAAAGTCAACTTTGGTCATAAAGGTTAATCCTTGACAAAATGACCAACCCATTCACCCAATAGGTCAACTTTTGACCAAAAAGTCATCTTTGGTCTAAATGATCAATCCTTGACTCAATGACCAACCCATCGACCTAATAAGTCAACTTTTGACCAAAAAGTCAATTTTGGTCAAAATAATCAATTTTTGAATTCAATGACCTATTTATTGAATCCAATAAGTCAATCTCTGACACAAAAAGTCAACTTTGGTCAAAATGGTCAATCCTTGACCCAATGACAAACCCATTGACCCAATAGGTCAACATTTGACCAAAAATGTCAATTTTGGTCAAAATAGTCAATTTTTGACCTAATGACCACCCATTGATCCAATACGTCAACTTTTGACCAAAAGTCAACTTTGGTCAAAATGGTTAATTTTTGACCTAATGACCAATCCATTGACCCAATCGATCAACTTTTGACCAAAAAGTCATCTTTGGTCAAAATGGTCAATTTCTGACAAAATTACCAACTCATTGACCAAATAGGTCAACTTTTGACCAAAAAGTCAACTTTGGTCAAAATGGACAATTTTTGACCCAATGACCACCCCATCGACCCAATGGGTCAACTTTTGACCAAAAATTTAATTTTGGTTAAAATATCAATTCTTGACCTAATGACCAAAACAGTCAATTTTTGAATTAATGACCAATTTACTGATCCCAATGACCAACCCGTAAATCCAATGGGTCAACTTTTGACCAAAAAGTTAATTTTGGTCAAAATAATCAATTTTTGACCTAATGACCAAATATTGACCCAATAAGTCAATCTCTGACCAAAAAGTCAACTTTGGTCAAAATGGTCAATCCTTGACCCAATGACAAACCCATTGACCCGAAAGGTCAACTTTTGACCAAAAAGTCAATTTTGGTCAAAATAGTGAATTTTAGACCTAATGACCAATTATTGACCCAGTAAGCCAATCTCTGACCAAACAGTTAACTTTGGTCAAAATGATCTATCCTTGACCCAATGACAAACCCATTGACCCAATAGGTCAACTTTTGACCAAAAAGTCAATTTTGGTCAAAATAGTCAATTTTTGACCTAATGACCACCTATTGACCCAATAGGTCAACTTTTGACCAAAAAGTCAACTTTGGTCAAAATGGTCAATTTTTGACCCAATGACCAACCCATTAACCCAATAGGTTAACTTTTGACCAAAAAGTCATATTTGGTTAAAATGGTCAATTCTTGACCCAATTACCAACTCATTGACCAAATAGGTCAACTTTTGACCAAAAAGTCAACTTTGGTCAAAATGGTCAATTTCTAACCCAATGACCACCACGTACAAACATGTGTTAACTTTTGACCAAAAATTCAATTTTGGTCAAAATAGTCAATTTTTGATCTAATGACCAATTATTGACCCAATAAGTCAATCTCTGACCAAAAAGTCAACTTTGGTCAAAATGGTCAATCCTTGACCTAATGATAAACCCATTGACTCAATATGTCAACTTTCTACTAAAATGTCAATTTTGGTCAAAATAGTCAATTTTTAACTTAGTGACCACCCATTGACCCAATAGGTCAACTTTTGGCCAAAAAGTCAATTTTGGTCAAAATAGTCAATTTTTGACCTAATGACCAATTATTGACCCAATAAGCCAATCTCTGAACAAAAAGTCAACTTTGGTCAAAATGGTCAATCCTTGACCCAATGACCAACCCATTGACCCAATAGGTCAACTTTTGACCAAAAACTCAACTTTGGTCAAAATGATCAATCATTGACCCAATGACCAACCCATTGACCTAATAGGTCAACTTTTGACCAAAAAGTCAATTTTGGTCAAAATAATCAATTTTTGAAATAATGACCAATTATTGACCCAATAAGTCAATCTCTGACCAAAAAATCAACTTTGGTCAAAATGATCAATCGTTGACCCACTGACCCAAAAGGACAACTTTTGACCAAAAAGTTAATTTTGGTCAAATTTGTCAAATTTTGACCTAATGACCACCTCATTGACCCAAAAGGTCAACTTTCGACCAGAAGGTCAAATTTTGTCAAAATTGTCAATTTCTAACACATTGACCTAAATGTCTACTTTGGTGAAAATGGTCAATCCTTGATCCAATGACCAACCCATTGACCCAATTTGTCAACTTTTGACCAAAAGTCAACTTTGGCCAAAATGGTTAATCCTTGACCCAATGACCAACCCATTGACCCAATAGGTCAACTTTTGACCAAAAAGTCAATTTTGCTCAAAATTGTCAATTTTTGACCTAATGACCGCCTCATTGACCTAAATAGGTCAACTTTTGACCAAAAAGTCAACTTTTGTAGAAATGCTCAATATTTTATCCAATGACCAACCCATTGACCCAATAGGTCAACTTTTGACCAAAAAAGTCATTTTTAGTCAAATTGGTCAATTCATGACCTAATTACCAACTCATTGACCAAATAGGTCAACTTTTAACCAAAAGTCAACATTAGTCAAAATGGTAAATTTCTGACCTAATGCCCTCCCCGTTTACCCATTAAGTTAAATTTTGACAAAAAATTCAATTTTGGCCAAATTAGTCAATTTTGGACCTAATGACCAATTATTGACCCAATAAGTCAATCTTCGACCAAAAAGTCAACTTTGGTCAAAATGGTCAATCCTTGACCCAATGACAAACCCATTGACGCAATAGGTCAACTTTTGACCAAAAAGTTAATTTTGGTCAAAATAGTCAATTTTTGATTTAATGACCAACCATTGACCCAATAGGTCAATTTTTGGCCTAATGACCAATCCTTGACCCAAAAACCAACCCATCTAACCTAACTAGATCAACTTTAGACCAAAAGTCAACTTTGATCAAAATGATCAATCCTCGACCCAATGATCCAATCCATCGATCTAATCAGTCAACTTTTGACTAAAAAGTCATTTTTGGCCAAAATTGTCAATTTTTAAAATAATGACCAATTATTGACCCAGTAAGCCAATCTCTGACAAAAACTTCAACTTTGGTCAAAATGGTCAATCCTTGACCCAAAGAGCAACACATAGACCAAATCGGTCAACTTTTGACCAAAAAGTCAACTTTATTTAAAATGATCAAATGTTGACCCAATGTCCAACCCAATGGCTTAATAGGTCAACTTTTGACAAAAAATTTCATTTTTATCAAAATAGTTAATTTTTGACCTATTGATCAATTATTGACCCAATAAGTTAATCTCTAACCAAAACGTCAACTTTGGTGAAAATGGTCAACCCTTCAGCCAATGACAAATCAATTGACCCAATAGGTCAACTTTTGTCCAAAAAGTTAATTTTGGTCAAAATCGTCAATTTCTGACAAAATGACCACCCATTAACCCAATAGATTAACTTTTGACCGAAAAGTTAATTTTGGTCAAAACGATCAATTTTTGACCCAATGACTAACCCATTGACCCAATAGATCAACTTTCGACCAAAAAGTCATCTTCGGACAAAATGGTCAATTCTTGACCCAATTACCAACTCATTGACCAATTAGCTCAACCTTTGACAAAAAAGTCAACTTTAGTCAAAATGGTCAGTTTCTGACCCAATCACCACCCCTTTGACCCAATGGTTCACCTTTTGAAAAAAAATTTAATTTTGGTCAAAATAATCAATTTTTGACCTAATGACCAATTATTGACCCAAAAAGTCAATCTCTGACCATGAAGTCATCTTTGGTCAAAATGGCTAATCCTTGACCCAAGGACCAATCCATTGACCCAATAGGTCAACTTTTGACGAAAAAGTCAACTTTTGACGAAAAAGTCAACTTTTGTCAAAATGGTCAATCCTTGACCTAATGACGAACCCACTGACTCAATAGGTTAACTTTTGACCAAAAAGTCATCTTTGGTCAAAATGGTCAATTCTTGAACCATTTACCAACTCGTTGACCTAATAGGTCAACTTATGACCAAAAAGTGAACTTTGGTCAAAATGGTCAGTTTCTGACCCAATGACCACCCCGTTAACCCGATGGGTGAACTTTTGACCAAAAATTTTATTTTGGTCTAAATAGTCAATTTTTGACCTAATGACCAATTATTGACCCAATAAGATAATGTCTGACCAAAAGTCAACTTTGGTCAAAATGGTCAATCATTGACCCAATGACAAACCCATTGACCAAATAGGTCAATTTTTGGCCAAAAAGTCAATTTTGGTCAAAATAGTCAATTTTTGACTTAATGACCATAGTTTGACCCTATACGTCAATTTTTGACCAAAAAGTCAACTTTGGTCAAAATGGTCAATTTATGACTCAGTGACCACCCCGTTGACCCAATGAATCAACTTTTGGCAAAAAAATTAATTTTGTTCAAAAAAGTCAATTTTTGACCGAAAGACCAAAGTAATCAATTTTTTAATTAATGATTAATTATTGACCTAATGAGTCAGTCTCTGACTAAAAGTCAACTTTGGTCAAAATGGTCAATCCTTGACCCACTGACGTTCCATTGACTTAATAGGTCAACTTTTGACCAAAAAGTCAATTTTGGTCAAAATAATTAAGTTTTACCTATTGACTACCCATTGACACAATAGGTCAACTTTTGACAAAAAAGTCAACTTTGGTCAGAATAGTCAATTTTTGACCCAATGTCCAACACATTAACCCAGTAGGTCAACTTTTGACTGAAAAGTCATCTTTGGTCAAAATGGTCAATTCTTAACCCAATTACTAACTCATTGACCCAATAGGTCAAATTTTAATCAAAAACTCATATTTGGTCAAAATGGACAATTCTTGACCCAATTACCAACTCATTGACACAATAGGTCAACTTTTGACAAGAAAGTCAATTTTGGTTTAAATGGTCAATTTTCATGTAACGACGAATCGCTTCCGATCGAGTTAATCTTCGTTTCGACCAAGAACTCTATTTTGGTCAAAATAGTTAAATTTTTACCTAATGACCAATTATTGACCCAATAAGTCAATCTCTGACCAAAAAGTCACCTTTGGTCATGCTGGTCAATACTTGAGCGAGTGACAAACCCATTGACCCAATAGGTCGACTTTCGAACAAAATGTCAATTTTGGTCAAAATAGTTAATTGTTGACTTAATGACCAACCATTGACCCAATAGGTCAACTTTTGACAAAAATGTAATTTTTTGGTGAAAATAATCAATTTTTTACCTAATGACCAATTGTTGACTCAGTAAGCCAATCTCTGACTAAAAAGTTAATTTTGGTCGAAATGGTCAATCCTTGACCCAATGACGACCCCCCTGACCCAATTGGTCAACTTCTGACCAAAAAGTCAATTTTGGTCAAAATGGTCAATCCCTGACCCAATAAGTAACCCACTGACCGAATAGGTCAACTTTTGACCAAAAAGTCATCTTTGGTTAAAATGATCAATCAATACCCAACGACCAACCCATTTGCCTAATAGGTCAAATTTTGACCAACAAGTCAATTTTGGCCAAAATAATCAATTTTTGAATTAATGACCAATTATTGACCAAATAAGTCAATCTCTAACCAAAAAGTCAACTTTGGTCAAAATAGTCAATCATTGACCCAATGATAAACCCATCGACCCAATAGGTCAACTTTTGACCAAATAGTTAATTTTGGTCAAAATAGTCCATTTTTGACTTAATGACCACCCATTGAACCAAAAGGCCAACTTTTTACCAAAAGTCAACTTTGGTCAAAATGATCAATTTTTGACCAAATGACCAACCCAATGATCCATAGATCAAATTTGGACCAAAAAGTCAACTTTGGTCAAAATGATCAGTTCTTAACCCAATTACGAACCCATTGACCAAATAAGTCAACTTTTGACCAAATATTCAACATTGGTCAAAATGGTTAATTTTTGACCAAATGACCACCCCATTGACCCAATGGGTCAACTTTTGACCAAAAATTAAATTTCTTGTCAAAATAGTTAATTTTTGACTTAATGACCAAATTAGTCAATTTTTGAATTAATGACCAATTATTGACCAAATAATTCAATCTCTGACCAAAAAGTCAACTTTGGTCAAAATGATCAATCCTTGACCCAATCGCCACCCAATATGTCAACTTTTGACCAAAAGTCAATTTTTGACCTAATCGCCACCCATTGACCCAATTGGTTAACTTTTCACCAAAAAGTCAACTTTGGTCAAAATGGTCGCATTTGACCCAATAGGTCAACTTTTGACGATAAAGTCCTCTTTGGTCAATATTTAACCCAATTACAACCCGGTTGAACCAACAGGTTAATTTTTGACGAAAAATTCAATTTTGTCAAAATAGGTCAACTTTTGACCAAAAAGTCATCTTTGGTCAAAATGGTTAATTTTTGACCCAATGACCACCACGTTGACCCAATGGGTTAACTTTCGACCAAAAATTCAATTTTGATCAAAATAGTCAATTTTTGAACTAATGACCGATTATTGACCCAATACGTCAATCTCTGACCAAAACGTCAACTTTGTTCAAAATGGTCAATCCTTGTCCCAATCACAAGCTCATTGACCCAATAGGTCAAGTGTTGACCAAAAAGTCAATTTTGGTCAAAATAGTCAATTTTTGACTTTATGACCACCCGTTGACCCAATAGGACAACATTTGACCAAAAAGTCAATTTGGGTCAAAATAGTCAATTTTTGACCTAATGACCAATTATTAACCTAGTAAGCCAACCTCTAACCAAATAGTCAACTTTGGTAAAAATGGTCAATCCTTGACCCAATGATGAACCCATTGAACCAACTTGTCAACTTTTGACAGAAAAATTAACTTTGGTCAAAATGGTCAATTTCTGATCCAATGACCACTCGTTGACCTAATGGGTCAACTTTCAACCAATAATTTAATTTGGCCAAAATAATAAATTTTTGATCTAATGACCAATTATTGACCTAATAAGTCAATCTCTGACTAAAAAGTAAACTTTGGTCAAAATGGTCAATCCTTGATCCAATGACCAACTCATTGACCCAATAAGTCAACTTTTGACCCAAAAGTCAACTTTGGTCAAATTGGTCAATCCTTGATCAAATGACCAACCCAAAAGTCAACTTGGTCAAAATGGTCAATTTTTGACACAATGAATAACTCATTAACCCAATAGGTCAACTTTAGACCAAAATGACATCTTGGGTCAAAATGGTCAATTCTTGACCTAATTACCAACTCATTGACCAAACTGGATAACTTTTTACAAAAAATTGTTGACCTATTTTTTGATAAAGTCTTCTCTTCTTCTTTTTAGTACTTAGGATCTAGCTTTAGGCTTTTCCTTGGACTATCTTAGAGGATTAAAATTGAGACCCACCATTTAGAAATTCAAACCACTTCTTAACTCCCTGCAAACTCTACAAAATTGATTGTAAACCCCTAATCACCTATAGGGTTGAGATCAAATGTGGAAGTTTAAAGGATGAGTTCCTATAGGACTCTTTGGCCTTAGGACCGCCCCGGTGGCTCCGGTCCGGTGAGGGCTGACTTACACACACCTTACACTTATATACTACACTTTCACAAACCTCCTAAAACCACACCCATACGCAACTTGACTTCCTGACTCATAAAGCTGATTCACATGGATGGTCCTCAACCCCTAAGCCCTTGGTTAAGAGGGTTAGGAACAACATAGTGAATACCTCAAATGAGTCCCTGCATGGCTCATGTGAGCTTGATATGGATTCATGGCTCAACCAAAATGATTTCATTCCACTTACATTTACCCAATCTTCAATTTTCTAAATTTTCAATTTTTGACCCCCGGGGCTCCGGATCCGCCTAACCTACCAAATGCCCTTGAAACTATCCAAAATTTGCAAAATGAAGTAAATTACCCAAAATTCGCCAAAATCATTCCTAAACATTTCCCTCCACTCAAATTGATCATCCATAGCCAAAAATACCAAAAATTCCAAAAATACCCCCCAATACCCTCCAAATACCCATAATTCCCCTATTGACCCAAAAATCCAAAAATTCAGAAAATTCCCAGAAAATTCCAGAAAATCTCAAATATTTCCAATTTCATTTTGTTCAACTATACCATGGGCCAATTTTGTCATTTTACCCCGCTTTTGTCAAAATCCCCAATTTGACCCATTTTAACCCAAAATGAACCCAATGTCAAACCAAACCTACCCAATTGACCCAAATTCTGGTCCAATTCAATTCTAAACTTCAATCCAATATCCCCAACACAAATCTAGACCAAATCCAAGTCCAATTTGATTGGCATTTGAATCCAATTTCACTTTTGACCTTAAAGCCCAATTTGGACCCATGACCCAAACTTAACCCAAACTAACCCAATTCAACTCCAATTAACCCCAAATCTTTTCTAAACCTTCCCTAACATCCCCACAAATAAAACACTAACATGATTTGCCCAAAATTTGGATCCAAACCCCACTCAAATTCAACCTAAAACCAAAAGGTCCAATTTTGACCTAAATCCAACCCCAACCCAAATTCAGCCCAATTCAAACCCAAATCACTCCAAACTTGGTTCAAATCAATCATGACACATCCTTAAGCCAAACCCAACAATTTTTTGGCCCAAGCCTTTACCAAACTTTCATCCTAAAATCCATTTTAAAATCCAAAAGCCCACTTCCTTAAACCATTTTAAAAGCCCATCTTCATTAAATTTTAAAAGCCCAAACTCATCCTAAAGACCACATTACAATCTCATCCCATCACCACTCAATTAATCTCATCCCTTAAGTCCTAAATCAATAATCAAATGGTTCCAAATCAAGCCATATGCCAAGTCACCTCTAAATGCCAAAAATCCCAAAATCCCTTTCTCATGTAAGTGAGCCAAGCCATGAGCAAGCCTTGAAGCCATGCACAAGACACATGAAGCCATGAGATCCACTTTACACATCATCATACTATTAATTACAAAAGGAGGAGCCTATTTTAAGCCCCCTTAAAAATGTTTTAACCCTTTTAATGATTCACCTTAATCCATGATTAATCAAAATATTCATGGATGGCGACTTTTCTACCCTTTCCTAGCTGATTCATCTGCTCCTCCCTCAGCCCTAATCAGCCATGGGGAGGTGAACCAAGCCCATTTCCATGGGTTGACCAAACCAAGTGCAAAAAAAGCCACCTCCCCATGCCATTTTGATCCAACCACTTTACACATGTAAGGCTTCAATCGAATTCACCAACTTCAACCCCTGACCTCCCTGACCTTGAGGGTGACCCTTGCCTGCCGGCCAGCCACCTGAGCCGCCGGAAAACTCCATGGTCGAGACATGGGGAGGAGCCAAACTTTGGAATTCCACCTTGCTGAGTTGCCCCATGCCCAATGGCCACCATGGCTGTTCTTCCCTTGACCTAAACAGCTGATCCCAAGCCCTAACTCCCCCTGGGAGGCCCTCCAGCCCTCCTATTTAAACCCCAACTCTCTCGGCCATGAAGAGGTGTTGAATCAACCTTAAAGAAACTCTGCCAAAATCACTCCAGACTCTCCCCACACCTAGAGCACTTGATCCCCACTATCCTCTTGCCCTAATCCCCACTAATTGAGCTCAATTTTGGAGCTCAATTCTCAGGCCAGAACAGGACATTCCCAAATCCTCCACCAAAGTCAAATTAAACTCACCTACACCTGCACAAGGTCAAGAGGAGAAGTTCCCCAGTGAAAGCCTCCTCTCCAGGCCACCCATCTGTTCCAGACTCCAAAGGTTGAAATCGGGCTTGGTCAAAATCATACCTGGACAATTCACCAGGCCAGGAGACTTCATCTGGAGCTTGCTTGGACCCAATCGAAGGTGACACGACCCTCAGATTGAAGCCACACTTCTCTGAGCAAAGGTATGGTCTCACTCTTCTTCCCGAGCTTCTGAACATTCTCCATTTTTATTGAGTCAATTTAATGCCACATAAATTGTATGGATGTGTTCGTCTTATCGAGACGAATCCATAGAGCATAAGAACGTTTAATTTGGTCAAGTATCGAGCGAGATCTTAAGCCTAGAAGATGGACGGTTCTCGGGCTAGGAGGTTTGGGGACGATGAACGAATGCCGTTCATTCAATACACGAGCGGATGGAAGGCTCAGATCAGGTCGGATCAGTGGATGATACGCGGAAGGCGGGACCCGGGCTCTGACTCAAGTGGCTGCAGCGAATGGGAGCGCGCCGCGTGGTCATTTAGAGATGCCGAGGATGACAGGGCGTCGCGCTGGATAAGTAGGAAAATAGGCATTTTCTTATTTATTTAATTCCCTAAACTTCAAAAATATATAACTTTGTGTAGAAAAATCAGAAAAATAAAATAAAAATACCCACTTGCTCAGTGAACAGAGGAGAATATGTGGAAAAGAAATCATTAATTTCATTAAGTATTTTATATTTAATGATTTATTTACTCTCTGCATTGTTTTAATTCTTCATGCATATAGGAAATTCACCATGGCATGAGCCTATAGTGCTTTTGAAGCCTCTGAACTTGAGAACATTCCCTGAATTTTCCAAGGTCAGAGGCCATCCCTATGAGAAGTTATTAATTTTTTAAATTTATGTTGTTGTTTTGAGTATTTTAATTCTGATAATTAGCATGTTGTGAAATAAATCCTAGGAAAATTTGGTGATGTTTCTTATGACAAGAGAACTCTAGGAAAAATAGGTTTTGAATTAATCCACTTGGAATAACCCTAATTGGCTTAAACACCCAAAATAGAACCTTAATTAATTAGAGCTAATCACAAATCAAATTGACTTTAAATCAATTCTCCACTGACCTTTAGGATCAGGGGAATCTACCATAAAAGTTTGAAGTCAATTGGACTTGGTTAGCCCTACCAAATGGGTTGATTAAGCCATTTAGCCAACTTAAACCTTAAAAATTCATAACTTTCAGAATACTTTTCAAAAATTCACCAAATTGGTTTTGGAGCCTTTCTGATATCAGGGGAATTTAAGAAAATTAAAATTACAATTTTCTAAAAAAGTTGATTTTTTGCATTATTTTAATATTTTTAATAATTAAAAAATAATAAAAATCACAAAAATAATAAAATTCACCAAAATGTCACATTTTGAGTTTTAATCACTAAGGAACAAACCCCATATTTTTCTTAAGTCTCTATGATGAGATATTAAATTTTAAAGCCCTAAGGTAATTTTAAAATTAAAAAATGTATTTTCTAGCATTTCCACTAAAATAATTCTAATAAATCAAAGAAAAATCAAAAAATTATAAAAAGTGGTTCTCTAGTTTCCCTGATATCAGAGAGATTTTTGAAAAATATAAAATTCATTTTTCAATCTTTATTTTATTTTTAAATTAATTAATACTCCAAAACTCAAAATAATTATAATAAAAATAATATAATTCAAAAAATCACCAAAATTGGTCCAAGTATTCCTCTGGTCATTAGGAATGTCCCATCATTTTCTTAAATACAGAAACTTTATATTGGTCATGTTGTTGAATTTTCCCTGAAAATCCTTACTTTCCACAAAAAATAATTATATAAATAAGTTAAATACTGAAAAATCACATTTTCTCCTCTAATGTCTTGATTGACATATGAGTGATGCCACATAAAAATTTCAAATTCATTTAAGCTCAATTTAGTGAGTTATGAAATTAGTAAGTTAAAGAGCAAAATAGTAATTAAAATTTTAATCTATAACTAAAAATTTTAGGTTTAATTAAAAGGGTGGGTAAAATATTTGATACTAAGTTGATTTTGGATGTTTGAAACTTAGGTATTTAAAGGGTAGAAACCTACCAAATAATTTGAAAGTAATCAAAATAAACCTTAATTAAATAATTAATTAAATTTGGAAGAATAATAAAAAATTAGAATTATTAAAATAGGGATATTATTAGGAAGAAATTTATTCTTTAATCTAAGAATCCCTAAATTAATCACCTCAATAATATTCAATTCCTAATTAAAATGATAATCCAAATTCAAAACTTAAAATGCTTAATCATTAAATGAAATTAAAATTAAAACTTTTAAATTAAATCCTTTTAAAATTTCAATTAAATTAATACTTTAACAATTAAAATTAAATCATCCCTAAAGCATAAAAAAATAAAATATTAAATTAAAATTAAAAGAAAAATAATAAAATAAAATTAAAATTAAAAATAAAACCAAATTAAAATTAAAATTAAATTAAATTAAATTAAATTAAATTAAATTAAATCACATTAAATTAAATTAAATTAAAACATATTAAGTTAAATTAAATTAAATAAAAAAAAAATAATAATAAAATTAAGTTAAAATAAAATTAAAATTAAATTAAATAAATAAAATTAAATTAGAATTAAAACTAAACCAAATTAAATTAAATTAAAATTAAATTAAATTAAATTGAATTAAATATAATATTACTTAAGACATAAAGAATTTAAAAAATAAATCTAAAACAACTTGAACAGTATTCCAATCTTAAACCCATTAATTGAAATTAAATTAAATCACAAATCACTTGAACGTTAATTTGCCCTCAAAAGCTTATGATGTCATAACTCTTAAACGTGAGTGTTAAGTGAAGTGTTATTTCACTCATAGGATATTCAAATGTCCTAGTTCATCTGGCAAGATAACAAAACTTGAACTCCTGGATAATTGATTCATTATATAATTAAATTCTCTTAGACTTAAAACAATTCTAAAAGTATTGAAAAGATGTTTAAGATTCGTCTTAAGCACTTCCTCAGTATGATAGGATGTTTATAAGAACAACTGAACTTAATTATTCTTTGATGAAGAAAATCGTCCTCAAACCAAAACACAAGAACCTAGACGTCATGGGAGATGACTAGCTATAGGATTAGGAACTTGGTAGAAAACCATAACCCTTCCCTTAGCTTTACCTAGGAACTTGCTTTAAATGCTTAAATATTCTAAATTGTCTTTAAGTGCAGCCTGGGATGACGGGAAGACTCTCCAGGTATGCTTTTATTTTATTGCAATTTACCTTCTTGCAATTTACTTTGTTGGAAATGTACTTTACTTTTCTTGCATGATAAACAACTGTTGCATGAAAACCCACACCTTTAGGATAGTCCCTAAAACTGAAACCAAAACTAAATTAAAAGTCATTACAAGATAAAATTCACCTCCACAACATTTCAAAATATAAAACAACTCAAAATTTAATCACAAACAGAACACAAAACTACAATTATAACTAAATTAAAACGTCTTGTTGGATGATCGGGAATACCTCGAATGATGTAACCTACGTGTTGCTAACGGGATTTCACCGGTCTAAATGAAAGTGTGGAACTCATTTAGTTGAGTTTAGCAAATTCATCTGGACTAAGTGAATCCGATAAAAATAACGATGCCGGAAGGATGGAACCGTGGGATCTTAACCAGTGTTGTTATAATCAACTTTAAGATTTGTTTTAATTAAAACATTAAAAAAACACTTGGACTTTAAGATTTCTAAAACCAAACTCTTCTCTTCTTTTTTCATTACAATCTTCTAAAACTAAACCCTGCACGACAACAAGGAGCTCGGAGCATGGTGAGGCGAGCATGGCCATCGTCATCGACAGAAACCCGAGTCCGTCTGCAAGAAACTTTCTTAGAACTAAATAACCAAGCCATAGGATTTTGAGGTAGTTTGCCTAGTGCAACATAAATCCTCAACCTTTTGTTAGGCATTTGCATTGTAAATTAAGCCCTAACCGATCTTAGGACTCCGAGGTAGTCGTTTGGTATGACATAAACCCTCACATCTTCGAGGCTATTTGTATGGTCATGTCATACGAATATAAGTCCTAATTAATTAAAATTGGCAGGATCAAAACATTAAATAAATATTAGGATTTTCCTAAATTCAAGCCAAATAATAGGATAGTCGGGAAATTACCGAAGTTCGCTTCGAATCTGTAATTTCTCCTACCTTTCTTCCTTTGAATTCCCAAAACAAAAATGTTCCAAACTTGATCCATTCCCTATCGAAATTCCAAAATTCAATCCTCGAAAACTTAAACTTTGAGATTCTTGAGAGCGTAACTACCGATTATTATCGAGAGTTTTTTTAAGTGATTCCCGTCACTTAAGATGTAATTAACTATGTGGGCTTGCCCTTATAGTGAATTTTAAGAACCCGAGTAATATAAACCCCGTTTAATTCATTTATATTAAGCAGGGAATTTGTCGGCTTATAAAATTGGTTCGCAGACCAAACGGATGTCACAAATCTTCTAGTTTATTTATTCGAGCCCCATCACCAAACAGTGTGTCTATTTTTCTGGATAGGTACACGGTTTGTGTTGCGGTGCTCGTTTATATAAATTATCTGGGATGTGAGGTCGGTTTGATTTCATATCTTAAAATTATTTTCAAAATCAAATACTACTTTTCAAATTTTTTATTTAAATTAAATTAAAAAAAATCCGCCTACAATTTCTGTAGGTGGCCCCCTTTTCAAAATAAAACACATAACCTAAAATATGTCGACAACTTCTGGCGACTCCGCTGGCGAAAATTTCATCTCTCCATTTTAATCAAATAGTTTTGTTTTCAAAAATTGGTAGTGTATCCATGTCCCTAGTGGATCAAACTACCCTTCTTTCCGTTGGAATACTATGTTCATTTCTACCTTGAACGAGTATAGCCGACATTCTCTCGGATTTAGGAGCCGCTGTTCAGACATCCCTAAACAGAGAGGTTCTGAGATCCTTTTACCTCATTTCTGAGGTGGGGTGGGCCCCCAATAGGTATTAGTTTAGGAGCGATCTTGCGGGTCGAGAAGTTTCTACAAGACCTTCTCTTCCTTTTCCAGTTCCTAATCAATTCCTTTTACCCTTCCTACAACTCTCCTTCTTTTAATAATTCTCTGTCTTAAAGAACAAATCTTTTAGAAAGACAATTATCTAAATAAATTTTCTTTTAATACCACAAATACACTAAGATAAACGGAAATGTGTTCGGACTCTTTCTTTTTCGTCATAAGTTTTACGACAAGAAGAAGCACGATTCGAGGACTAACACTTGGAATGCCGCCTCGTGAAATGGAAGCCCCAAAACCGATCTTCTCCATCGTCAACGGACTCGGACCTCGGTCGTGTTCAAGGACAACCGCTCGATAATGGAATCATTCGATTCGGACAAGGATTTGGGGACACCGACATCGAATCCCCGACGTCACTCTCTTTTCACTCACAAGCAAAGTACCGTGAACCGAGAAGCCATCGATTGAGTTTAACCTCAAGTCAACTCATGAATTCCCTCTTCGTAAAAGATTCAACCGAGAGGAGTACCGTTGTTCGCAAAAGGATCGTTGTTCACAAAAGGATCTGTTGTTGCTACCCCCATCGGTCTAGTTGTCTCGCACTTACCCCGCTCGCCGGACTAAAGGGGAAGTAAATTCGAACTCGTGATGAACTTGTTGCCGTGGAGGGTACGGATCTTCCTCGTAAAACCTTCGTTTTTGAAATCGGGTCCAGCTTGAGAATTCCACCATGACACGGACTCAGAGGAGGAACAGAAGTAGAAGGATTGCTAGAGAAGCCAGAGCTGCTGAAGTTGCTTTCCTAGAGGAAATACAGAACTGCCCGAATATACACCGCTGCCTGAATACATACCACTCTTGAGAGGAAGTAGGTTCCATCCCCTCTCCGCCGCAGAGGATGAGGAAAATGTCCGCAAGATTGCCGTCGCATTGCCCTGACCCCGCATATTACAACGATGGCCGCAAGAAAAGGGCTAGAATTACGCCTGTTTGGTCGACTGCAAACCCTGATAGAAAAGTTAACAAAGAAAGAAAAATGCCCTGTGTCAGAGATTTTAAGAAGGATAGGGCGGGTGCCAGCCAAGTCCGGTCTTGGGCCGCGAGTAGAGCCTGCTATCGCTACAGAAAAGCCGAATAAGAGAATGAAAGCTAGTCCACCTGTCGTTATTTCAGGACTACAAATTAGTGGAGGATACCACCTTCCAAAGCATTTGGTCGACGGACCATCCGGTCCCTAGACACTTCGCTGCTAGGAGGATGGTATGGGGTCCCACTACCGTACAATTAAGTTTAAAACAACAAGCCGAGAAGGAAAGTCTCGTCGGAGACTTGAGTCCGAAGAAAGTGCTACCACAGTAAAGGGACTCATGAGAAGGAAACCCGACAGCTTATCTCATGACAACCGCAAAGATGTACGTAAAAGACCACTAGAAGATGCTATGGAAAAGCTAAGAACCAATATTCGGCGATTAGCAAGAGAAAGAGAAGAGAAATTCAGAGATGAAGTCGACTCATCAGAATTCATGGATGATGAATATGCAGAAATTAACATGGTTGAAACATGAGCTTCATCAGCTTCACAAGGTGCTCCTGCAGCCGCAGAAAGAGAGGAGCCAAAAGTAATGAGGATGCAGCTTCAAGAGAAAGATGATACGATTACCCAAATGGCAAAAAGGATGGAAGAGATGGCTGTAGCCCTAGCCACTCTCCAGAGTGAGGTTCAACCCCAAAGAGAAACACCCCCAGAAGTTATTCACATTGTAGACGGAGGAAAGGAAATTACATCCGTCAACGGGGATGATCAATTAAAAAAGGACACAACACAAAACATGATTCTAGAAAAGGATATCAAGAGCATGGTGGAACAGCAGGTGCGAGAAGCCTTGGCACAATCAAAGAGTGGGACATCCATTATGATGGGTAGGCCTTACCCCGAAGAATTCGACGCTGTCCAATACCCGAAAGGCTTTGTACCACCTCTGTTCAAGACCTTTGATGGAACCGAAAACCCCCGACAGCATGTTGCACTTTTTTGTGCCAGTTGTTGCAATGCCGGCGGAAGTGATGCTTTACTCTTCCGACAATTTGTCGCGAGCTCCGTCGTGGATCGCCTTTGATTGGTATGCGGAATTGTCGAACGGTTCGGTGAAGACATTTTCAGAATTAGAGAACCTCTTCATCAAACAATTTTCCAAAGCTCAGCACCACATCACTATAGGTGATTTAGTGGTAGAGAAGCAGAAGCCGAACGAAACTTTGGTGGACTACATACTTCGATGGAGGAATCTAAGTATGAAGTGTGAACCACAAACTACAAGAACAAGTATGCGCTCGGCATTTTACCGAGGAGCATCCATGGCCCGATAAGCACTTCTCCTCGAGGGATTTACTATTAAGACTTTCAAGAAGTTGTTAAGCAAGGCCGGAAGCTTGCAAGAGGAGGCGAAGCAATTAAGTTTCACCGACAAAACAGACAAATAGAAGCCCGTGAAAATTTTTAAAAAGAAGTCCTGGATCGTCGCAGCTGTCGATAAAGGCAAGCAGCCAATACAAATACCATCAGAACGGCCGCAGAAAATTCAACAGAATTGCCAGTAACCCCGACCCAGCTATCAGTCATCCCAACAGTATCAACAACCACCTCGTCCACAACGTACGTTAAGGGAGCTTCTGAGCAGGGAGTATCTGTTCAAGAATGTGGCAGTGCCGAAAATGTTCCGCAGTCTGATGAAGACTCCAAATTTCCAACCGCCGAACCTAAGAGACCGTAAGAAGTCGACAAGAAAGGTGATCCCAACTTTTGCCCTTACTAACGGATGCTTGGACACAAGATAGAAGATTGCATTACCTTCAAAAGTTGGCTCAACGACAATCTTCGAAAAGGGAATATAACGATCCCGAAGGAATACATGAAGGAACCCCAGAAAGGAGGTTCCGTCAATGTTATCTCGACGGATCTCATTATTCCAATAGATCCCTATGCGACTGATGATGGATGGACTACCGCTTGGACAAAGTCTTCGAAGAAGATTTTGGATCACATCCAAACCGCTTCGGTGCGAGCCTCAATTCAGAGTTCAAAACTTGTCAAGTCGGCACTATCACTGGCGATAGAAGAACCTCCTCAACAAGAGATGATTGAAGAAAAGAAGAAAATTGATGAAGAAGAAGAGACCGAGGCTTTTAAGGCTAGACTAAAGGCTGCCTATCCTAGGATAGTTGTTTCCAATTTGGGGGAGAAATCCCTCAAACCTCTGACTCTGTATGATTATCTGCTCACTCTGTTGGGATCTTATAATGATAAGGGTTATGGTGTTGGCTACGTTTTGACTGTTTCTAATGATTACGTAACTAGCGACAACCAACCTAATCCGGATATCTATTCCGATACAAATGACAATTCTCAAATCATACATAATCTCGATGATCACAATGACAAGGATGACATCCACCAAGGAGGCTGTGAGAGTTCAACAAGCAGTGAATCTATTTGCGAGTTTCGAGGAGCTCCAGTCACAATAGAGTTAGAGCCTTCAGACTCTGAAGCTAATCCAGAAGAACCTGTCATTCCGATTCAGGAGGAGACACTAGCAAACTCAATACCGCATTCCGAAGAAATCACAGAAGTCAACTTAAGAAGTGGAAGAATTCTACCTCCGAGAATGGGTCCAAAGGACAAAGGAAAGCAGGTGGTTGTTCAGGAAGAACCAACCCCTGCAGAAGAAATACCCATTCGGGAAGAAATCGAGACACATGGAAATAAAGTGGACTACAACGTGCTAGCCCACCTTAGGAAACTACCGGCTAAACTAAGCATCTATGACGCTCTCATCTTATCAAAGGAGATGAGAGAAGCTCTGATCAAGGCCTTACTTGATCCAAAAATTTGCTTAGCTCAAATGACCGAAGATTCCTTAGATGAGGTTTGCTCGTTAAAGGAAAAACGAGGTGTTTCCTTCACGGACAATGACTTACTACTTGGGACAGCAGACCACAACCGACCGTTATACATTTCAGTTACAATTGGGAAGTTTACACTCTCCAGAGTATTGGTGGATCCAGGAGCATCAATCAATATAATGATTCTTTCGAATGCTAGCATATTTGGAAATTGATGCTCGCGAGCTCGAAGCGGACAAAATGCTATTAAGAGGATTCGAACCGGAAAGGAGAAAGAGCCCTCGGATCAATAACACTTGCTAATGAAGACCGGTGACTTGGCAAAGACAACCGCAAAATTTCACATAATTGATTCGAAACGTCATTCAACGCTCTATCAGGCCGACCATGGATACATGAAAACCGGATGGTACCATCATCTCTACATCGAGTGCATCAAATATTACGATGGAGGGGAACAATGCATCAAAGGTGACTTACAACCATTCTC
This sequence comes from Papilionanthe hookeriana x Papilionanthe teres, assembly GCA_022702705.1. Lineage (NCBI taxonomy): Eukaryota > Viridiplantae > Streptophyta > Magnoliopsida > Asparagales > Orchidaceae > Papilionanthe > Papilionanthe hookeriana x Papilionanthe teres. The sequence continues at coordinate 71,167,999 of CM040433.1, forward strand.
CGTACATGAAATTGGAATCCATGAAGATGCAATATTACGCACCTCCGAAGAAAACAATCTTCTCCGGAGATACCATAACGAATGAAGCAAAGGAAGTTCGGGACGACGAAGAACTCGAAGTTCTAGTCCAACGATCACTCACCACTCCCTTACGGCGAGATGGTGAAGGTTTCTCCACAACTCGCATCCGAGTTCGAGGCCGTGGACGAGGTCGTGGCAGAGACGTTAAGACAGTTGGACAGAGGAAACCATCCATCAATTTTGATTGGGAAGACAGTTCTGAAGAAGAAAAAGAGATCAAACACGAAGCAGCGACAATAAGTCGGAAGAAGTCGCAATTCAGGATCACTCTCAAAGATGAAAAAAACGAAGAATATAAATCGATGTACGAGAAGATTAACCACTATGTACATACTATGACCCTGACCCCGATCCATTCTAATAAGATCGAGGGAATGGTGGTCAAAGAGGTACGTAGCGGCGGTGCAAAGCTCATCAAATTCTACCGTGGTGATCCTTCCTCCAAAACTGAAAATAATGTACAATTTGAAGATACTACTTCATCAAAATTAATGGAATTACCTTTTGAGTGGTACTCTCCCTGTGTTCAAAATTTAATTCAGCGTGGTTTCTTACCTCGACAATGGACAAAAGGTCAATCACAACATTTTGAAAATTATGGAATAACTCCGGTCGTCCACCCAATTCAAAACATGGTCTCGGATTCGACACGGTAGGATCGCCGACGATACTGAATTTTGCTTGGTTATCACTTGCGAGTTTAATGAATACTGCATGGAAACTACAGAAGAATTTGAAGATTTAAAAATTGGAGACGCTCCACCAGAGTTCAAAGAAGAGATCAAATCTACAATAGATGAGTTAACGGAAGTTAACTTAGGTACTAGCGAAGAGCCTAAACCTACCTTTGTTAGCTCCTTACTCAATAAAGAAGACTCCGAAGAAATAATCAAGTTATTAATGGAATTTAAAGACTTTTTGCTTGGAACTACGATGAGATGCCAGGATTAGCTCCAGAGGTCGCAGTCCATAAGCTATGAGTGGATCCTACTTCGTTCCGATCGGACAAGGTCCCGTAAGAATGCGTCTAAAAATCGAACAAAAAGTCATAGATGAAGTTAAAAAGCTAATAGACGCTAAATTTGTCCGTGAAGAACAATACCCAACTTGGCTAGCCAATGTGGTGCCGATCGTAAAGAAGAATGGTCGGATCGGAATTTGTGTGGATTTCGTGAGATTTAAACAAGGCATGTCCAAAAGATGAATTCCTCTACCGATCCCGTAATTAATGATCGACATTGCTTCAACACACGAAACATTCTCATTCATGGATGGATCTTCGGGATACAACCGGATAAAAATGGTCACGAGAAGATGAAAAACTTACAGCATTCAGAACGCCGATCGGAGTATATTGCTACACAGTGATTCCATTCGGACTAAAGAACGCAGGAACAACCTACGAGAGAGCGATGACAAGAATTTTTGATGATCTCATCCACAATCAGGTCGAATGTTACGTGGATGATGTGGTCATCAAAAGCAAAGTAAAGGAAAACCACCTGTATGATTTGAGAATTTTTTTCGAACGATTAAGAAAATTTATCCTTAAGATGAATCCCTTAAAAAGCACCTTCGGCGTCACCTTCCGGAAATTCTTAGATTCGTTGTCCGACATCGTGGAATTGAAATCGACCCGAAAAGATTAAAGCTATCTTAGAAATGCCACCTCCCAAAACCTTAAAACAACTATGATCTTTTCAAGGGAAGTCGGCATATCTTCGACGCTTTATATCAAACTTGTCGAGTAGGTGTCAGCCTTTCTCGGCATTAGTTAAAAAGGACGCCAAATTTATTTGGGAAGAGAAATGCCGAGAAGGCCTTCGAGGACATTAAACAATATTTAATGACACCTCCTCGTCTTAGCAGCCCCGACCTCGAGTAGACCATCGATACTTTATACCGCAGCTTTAGAAGACTCACTCGAGCCCCGTTAGCCGAGTCAATGACGAGGGTAAAGAAAATGCTCTTTACTACCTAAGCCGTCGTTTACTTCCGACGGAAATAAAGTCTCCCGCAATTGAAAAGCACTGTTTGGCCCTGATCTTCGCCGCTCAAAAGCTCAGGCACTACATGCTTTCTCATAAGGTCAACCTGATCTCGAAATTTAATCCATTGCAATACTTGATGACCCATCCAACACTTTCTGGTAGACTCGCCAGGTGGTCAATGATATTATTGCAATTCAATATAACTTTCGTGTCTCTTCGTGCCGTAAAGGGACAAGTCCTAGCAGACTTCCTTGCAGCACACCCTCTACCGGCAGAATCTCCTCTCAATGACGATTTGCGCGATGAACAAATAATGAGTTTAGAAGACCCCGATGATCGACGTTGGGAATTATATTTCGACGGGGCATCTTCGGCACACAAAGACGAAGAATCATAAGTGATAAGTGCCTTGCAAGGCAGGAATCGGACTAATCTTTATAACACCGGAGCGGGGATCTTAAGATACTCCTACCACTTAATAGAGCTATGTACAAACAACGAAGCAGAATATGAAGCCCTCATAATAGGACTGGAATTAACTATTCAAATGGGGATAACAAACATCAACATCTACAGGGATTCGTAGTTAATCATTCAACAGATTGCCGGACGATAGAGAATTTTAAAGCCAAGACTCGAGCAATACTTCCAAGATGCCATACAGCTTGTTGGAACGTATTCCGAATGTGACAATCTACAAAATTTCAAAAGAAAACGCTTTAGCAGAGATGTTATCCCACCTCGCAAAACAATTTGCTCGCATGCAAGATGAATCGGTGGAAGTGTCGATTCACGCGACGTCGAGTCCTATCACGGCTTCTACATAGACACAATACAAAAATCGAAAAAGAAGAAGAATCGACTTGCAACGGTGACGTGAAAACATAGAAGATCACGACACCATTACATGACTACCCGCAAACAGAAAATTACCGGATGATGAGTCGTTAGCTCATCGGATCAAGAAAAGATCTCCGTCTCTACGCATTAATAAACAACACATTATACGCGATAGGTCTTTCGATCAAATGTGGCTAAGGTGCCTAAGCGGGTCCGAGGCCCGTGAAATTGTTAAAGAGGTGCATTCGAGACTCTGCGGCTCTCACCACGGTCCGAAGATGAAAATGAAAATTAAAAGACTAGGGTACTACTCGGCCCTCGATGATGACCGAGTGCATGAAAATCGCCAAGAGCCTGTCACCAATGCCAAGTGCAAGGAGTGGTTCTACACCAACCTCCAAATGTGCTACATCCGACAATCTGCGTCGTAGCCATTTGAAAGTCGAGCACGGATATAGATGGGTCCAATAGAACCACCATCTTCAAAAGGACATCGTTTCATTCTTTCGGCTACGGATTACTTTTCCAAGTGGGCGAGGCAGGTTCCACTCGTGAGAAGTGAAAGCACACCACGTGCTACGGCTTTTCAAGAACCAAGTTGTGTACCGTTTCGGAGTGCGCGTGCAGATTATCTCGTATAATGGGTCAGCATTCGAAGCATGCAAATCAACAATTTTGTCGGGAGACATGGAATCGATCGGCGATATTCAACAATTTACTATCCAAGAGCAAACGGCTCAGTCGAGGCTTTTAATAAAACTCTTGTTCAAATTTTAATGAAAACTTTGGACGATAATAAGAGAAATTGGCACGAGAAGTTATTAGAAGCCTTATGGGCCTACCAGATAACCTTCAGAACTCTTACTCAAGCTTCACCTTACGCTCTAGTGTATGGGTCCGAGGCAGTGTTACCCTTAGAGGTCCAGCCTTCCTTCACTCGTAATTGCAGCTGCAAAAAAAATCACGATGAAGAGAATGCCAAATTAGTACTTAGAGGAATTAGAAAGCCCGGAAGGGAAAAGACTCTGCAATGCAAGTAGCATTTAGAATTATACCAAGCTAAGATGGTTCAAGCCCACGACAGACCGGTCCGCCTAAGAACCTTCAAAGTTGGTGACTTAGTTCTCGTTCTCAAGAGACCTATCCTCGCACACCGCAAGATAGGAGGAAAATTTGAACCCACTGGGAAGGACCGTTTCGTGGTCAAGCAAGATACTCGGGAGGCTCTTACCAAGCTAGTGAATCGCCAAGGAGAACGACATATGCTTTTGATCAACGGACGATACTTGAAGAAGTATTACGCTACCTGATGTTTCAAAGGAATGAATTCTTCATCCCTAGAAGCACGGGCAAAGTAATTACTTATGACTGGGTCCGAACCCAAAAATAATAAAATGTGCTAAAATAAATAAAATCGTGATAATAAAGTTTTCCTTGTTCTCTCTTCCAGATCAAAATCTTTTTCTAGATCTTTTCCCACTTCATTCCTGTTGAATTTAAAAATATAAAGGGGATAATAAAAATAATACAAAGGAAAACTCTATCTCCAATAAACATTTTCTTAATGTTCTTGCTCTTAGTACAGCCCCTGATCCTTTTCCTTGTCTTTTTGCATGGAAATGTCGAACGGGCGGTTGGTCCTGAACTTTAGAAATGGCGTAAGCCTTGCACTCGAAGAAAAGAGGGTGAAAGATGGAGCGATAATGAGATCGACTCGACTTCGCACCGCAGGCTCCGCAATACGAGGAAACCGATCGGGTCCCAATTAACCGAGAGGAACCGCCCGATCCGGACAAGAATGAAAGTGGGTGGCCCAAGCCACCAACCCGAAGACGAAGAAAAAGAAAAAAAACACTGAGGAGGATAAGAGAATCAAGTCTGTAGTCGCTACAGCAGAAGGCAAGCTTGTCAGAGCCGCGCCCACAGAAATTCAGGAAGTACGAAGAGCTACTCTCACATCAACTCAGCGAAGAAATAAAAATTGTCTTATCCGCAAGATGTTGACTAAACTAGCAGCGGACCAGCGCGACGAGGCAGTCGCTATTAACAGTGCATATACTTCAAGGATACGCGGTTCGCCGAGAACTCGAAGAAAGGAGGCCGCCTCCGAGAATAACAGAAGAGACCAGAGAAATTTCAAGAAGATCAGAAGAAGGAAGGCTACCACCCCACCAGACAAAGCCACCAGTAATGCATAACCTTGTTGCAGGAGCAACCCCGGAGGATGTCCCGACGGAGACTATCCCTGAGGAGCCGAGGTATGCTGGAGAAAGCGAAGGGATTGAGCCATATATCTCACAGTACGTCACCAGGCCTCACCATTTGCAGATTATTCCAGAATACGAGCTAGAAAGAATGCAAAATGTCGAGAAGCAAACTTTTGAATACTTCGAGAGAATCGAGTGCGAAGGGATCAATATATTAGAAGGCCTCGAGCTACATACAAACGTGTTCTCGAATACGAACAACAACAAATCGTGGACCGCATCCGGATTTGAAAAGAATGGGTCGAGCGAGCCGCCTAAGAGAAAACACCTACTCGGAACTCCAGAGATGGATGCCGGGGAAAGGGAGAATTACAATACAATGTGGATGCTGCTACAACTTCGCAGAACACATGAAGGGAAACCCACCAGGGATACTCCGTCATGGTAAGGTAGATCCAATTCCATTGGCCATCAAAAGGATGGTAAAGAGAATGATAACATGGAGGGTACTGCCAGCAGATTGCATACCCAACAGTTGCATCATTAACATTTACAAGCAGGGTGATTGCATACCCCCGCACATCGATCACCAAGACTTTGTCATATCTTTCTGCACAGTTTCTTTTCTGAACGAGTGTAATATCATGTACGGATCTGACCTCCGGATAGCAGGCCCAGGTGAGTTATGAGGGCCAGTAAAGATACCATTACCGGTAGGTTCTGTCATGATACTAAAGGGCAACGGAGTAGATGTCGCTAAACATTGCATACCAGGAGTACCAATGAAGCGGATCTCGGTTATTTTCGAGAAGGATGGATGACAGGAAAGCACCTTATCACTTCCAAACTGCACCCGGAGCTAGAGGGCCTCCGGCCTTACGAGCTGTGAGTTACATGGAAAATATCACACCTCCAACGTACATCCATACGGCAACCTTGCCAAAGATGGCTTGGAAGGTGATGTTATTGACCATGTAGCTTACTATTCAGACATGGATTTTTGACAGATGCCTTTTTGGATGGATCGACAAAGATTATACATAGTCCGTTTTGAGTCTACATGGATTGTATGAGATGTATTCCAGATCGAGTTGTATGATGTATCTTCAACATGATTGGAATGAAAGTGACCATGTCACATTTTTGGCCTTCACCTCTTTTGTGCAAGTTGACTGGGAAACACCATTAAAGTTAAATGAACTTCGAACAAAGAACAGAAAAGAAACAAAAAGAATAAAAGAAAACTTTCCTTAAAAATCTAAAAAAATGATGAACACCAAATTCACATGAACATTAAATGGACGATAAAATAAATTTGAATCGTTAAAGGACAAACAAAATGAACACAAATTTTAAATCAAATCTCAATCAAATTCAAATTCAACCTTCCAGATCTCAAATAAAATCTCAATCAAATTCAAACTCAACATTCCAAATCTGAAATCCAATCCGTTCTACTCTCTCCCTTGTCTGGGATGGAAGAGGTCGATTCCATTGACACGGAGCCACGAGGTTTTCGATTCGGATCTGATGGCAAGGAATTGTATACAATCCAAACTAGCAACTTTCAATCAACTCTTTTGAATGGGATATGTAGCATCTACGTATTCCCTCCTAATCTATTTCTTTCAACAAAAAAAAAATCTTTCATAACTCTCATGAAATTCCTGAAACACCAAAATTCCACACTTTTCAAATCAACACTACAAATATTTGCAAAATCAATTACCATTCAAAATCAAATTTTTTGGGATTGGGGATTTTACATCCGAGGCTGCATTGCTTTAGGATTCTGCCCCCTATCGCAATGAAATACAACAAAGTCAAACTTTTGGGGTTGAGGATTTTACATCCGAGACTGCATTGCTTTAGGATTCTTTCTCTATTGCGATGAAATACATCAAAGTCAAACTTTTGGGGTTGAGGATTTTATATTCGAGATTGCATTGCTTTAGGATTCTTTCCCTATTGCAATGAAATACGTCAAAACTCAAACTTTTGGGGTTGAGGATTTTACATCCGAGACTGCATTGCTTTAGGATTCTTTCCCTATCGCAATGAAATACATCAAAACACAAATTCTTGGGGTTGAGGATTTTATATCCGATACTCGCATTGCTTTAGGTTCTTTCCTTCATCGCAATGAAATACATCAAAATCAAATTTTTGGGGTTGAGGATTTTACATCCGAGATCCGCATTGCTTTAGGATTCGCCTCTCATCGCAATGAAATACATCAAAATCAAACTTTTGTGGTTGAGGATTTTACATCCGAGGACTCGCATCGCTATGGATTCTTTTCCTATCGCGATGAAATACATCGAAGTCAAACTTTTGGGGTTGAGGATTTTACATCCGAGATCGCATTGCTTTAGGATTCTTTCCTATCGTAATGAAATACGTCAAAACTCAAATTCTTTGGGTCGAGGATTTTACATCCGAGACTCGCATTTCTTTAGATTCTTTCCTATCGCAATGAAATACATCAAAACTCAAATTCTTGGGGTTGAGGATTTTATATCCGATACTGCATTGCTTTAGGTTCTTTCCCTATCGCAATGAAATACATCAAAATCAAATTTTTGGGGTTGAGGATTTTACATCCGAGACTGCATTGCTTTAGGATTCTACCCCCTATCGCAATGAAATACTTCAAAATCAAACTTTGGGGTTGAGGATTTTACATCCGAGACTGCATTGCTTTAGGATTCTTTCCCTATTGCGATGGCATACATCGAAGTCAAACTTTTGGGGTTGAGGATTTTACATCCGAGACTGCATTGCTTTAGGATTCTTTCCCTATCGCAATGAAATACGTCAAAACTCAAATTCTTGGGGTTGAGGATTTTACATTCGAGACTGCATTGCTTTAGGATTCTTTCCCTATCGCAATGAAATACACCAAAAATCAAATTCTTGGGGTTGAGGATTTTACATCCGAGACTGCATTGCTTTAGGATTCTTTCCCTATTGCGATGAAATACATTAATGTCAAACTTTTGGGGTTGAGGATTTTACATCCGAGACTGCATTGCTTTAGGATTCTTTCCCTATCGCAATGAAATACATCAAAATCAAACTCTTGAGGTTAAGGATTTTACATCCAATACCGCATTGCTCTGAGATCTCTCCTCATTGTAATGATTCAATCCAATCAATTCAATTTTCTTTTGAGGTTGAAGATGTTACATCTAAAACCACAAAATTCCAATTTTTCCTTTCAAGTTCAAATCCCTTCGAATTAATCTTAACAAAACTTCAATCTAAATTTAAACTCAAACTAAAATCTGCGCTCACACATCAAAACTTAAACTGAAACAAAATAAAATCTAAATCGAAATTCCCCCAGACCTTGTGATTTGGGATTCACCTCCTTTCCCTTTCCTCAGGGAGAGTTCAGGAATCTCCAGTCTCAGAGATATACTTGACACTCCCCAGCGGAAACTCTTCTACTTTGTCCTAAGTTTGTTACTTGGACTTTTGTGTTGGTTTTATTGAACACTTCGATCAACACCAATACATGCGGTGTGCTCACGTCACTCACCACACCTATTGGGGTCCATTGGTTGACCTCATTTTCGATGAGGTCTTCTTCTTCTTTTTAGTACTTAGGATCTAGCCTTAGGCTTTTCCTTTGACTATCTTAGAGGATTAAAATTGGGACCCACCATTTAGAAATTCAAACCACTTCTTAACTCCCTGCAAACTCCACAAACTTGATTGTAAAGCCCTAATCACCTAGAGGGTTGAGATCAAATGTGGAAGTTTAAAGGATGAGTTCCTATAGGACTCTTTGGCCTTAGGGCTGCCCTGGGTGGCCTGGTCTGGTGAGGGCTGACTTACACACACTTTACACTAATATACTACACTTTCACACACCTCCTAAAACCACACCCATACCCAACTTGACTTCCTGACTCATAAAGTCGATTCACATGGATGGTACTTAACCCCTAAGCCCTCGGCTAAGAGGGTTAGGAACAACATAGTGAATACCTCAAATGAGTCCCCGCATGGCTCATGTGAGCTTGATATGGCTTCATGGCTCAACCAAAATGATTTCATTCCACTTACACTTACCCAATCTTCAATTTTCTAAATTTTCAATTTTCGACCACGGGGCTCTGACCTCGCCTAACCTACCAAATGCCCTCGAAACTACCCAAAATTTGCAAAATCACCTAAATTACCCAAAATTTCAAAATCATTCATAAACATTTCCCTCCATCAAATTGATCATCCATAGCCAAAAATACCAAAAATTCCAAAAATACCCCCCAATACCCCCCAATACCCTCCAAATACCCAGAATGCCCCTCTTAACCCAAAAATCCAAAAATTCAGAAAATTCCCAAAAATTCCAGAAAATCCCAAATATTCCCAATTTCATTGTATTCAACTACACCATGGGCCAATTTTGTCAATTTACCCCACTTTTGTCAAAATCCCCATTGACCCATTTTAACCCAAAATGAACCCAATGTCAAACCAAACCTACCCAATTGACCCAAATTCTGGTCCAATTCAATTCTAAACTTCAATTCAACATCCCCAACACCAATCTAGACCAAATCCAACTCCAATTTGATTGGCATTTGAATCCAATTTCACTTTTGACCTTAAAGCCCAATTTGGACCCATGACCCAAACTTAACCCATACTAACCCAATTCAACTCCAATTAACCCCAAATCTTTTCTAAACCTTCCCTAACATCCCCACAAACAAAAAACTAACATGATTTGCCCAAAATTTGGATCCAAACCCCACTCAAATTCAACCTAAAACTAAAAGGCCCAATTTTGACCTAAATCCAACCCCAACCCAAATTCAACCCAATTCAAACCCAAATCACTCCAAACTTGTTTCAAATCAATCATGACACATCCTTAAGCCAAACCCAACAATTATTTGGCCCAATCCTTTACCAAACTTTCATCCTAAATTCCATTTTAAAATCCAAAAGCCCACTTCCCTAAACCATTTTAAAAGCCCATCTTCATTAAATTTTAAAAGCCCAAACACATCCTAAAGCCCACATTACAATCTCATCCCATCACCTCTCAATTAATATCATCCCTTAAGTCCTAAATCAATAATCAAATGGTTCCAAATCAAGCAATATGCCAAGTCACCTCTAAATGCTAAAAATCCTAAAATCCCTTTCTCATGTAAGTGAGCCAAGCCATGAGCAAGCCTTGAAGCCATGCACAAGCCACATGAAGCCATGAGATCCACTTTACACATCATCATACTATTAATTGCGAAAGGAGGAGCCTCTTTTAAGCCCCCTTAAAAAGGTTTTAACCCTTTTAATGATTCACCTTAATCCATGATTAATCAAAATATTCATGGATGGTGACTTCTCTACCCTTTCCTAGCTGATTCATCTGATCCTCCCTCAGCCCAAATCAGCCATGGGCAGGTGAACCAAGCCCATTTCCATGGGTTGACCAAACTAAGTGCAAAAGAAGCCACCTCCCCATGCCATTTTGATCCAACCACTTTACACATGTAAGGCTTCGATTGAATTCACCAACTTCAACCCACGACCTCCACGACCTTGAGGGTGACCCTAGCTCGTCGGCCGACCACCTGGGCCGCCGGAAAATGCCATGGCCGAGACATGGGGAGGAGCCAAACTTTGGAATTCCACCTTGCTGTGTTGCCCCATGCCCAATGGCCACCATGGCTGTTCTTCCCTTGACTTAAGCAGCTGATCCCAAGCCCTAACTCCCCCTGGGAGGCCCTCCAGCCTCTCCTATTTAAACCCCACCTCTCTCGGCCATGAGGAGGTGCTGAATCAACCTTAAAGAAACTCTACCAAAATCACTCCAGACTCTCCCCACACCTAGAGCACTTGATCCCCACTGTCCTCTTGCCCTAATCCCCACTAATTGAGCTCAATTTTGGAGCTCAATTCTCGAGCGAACGAGACATTCCCAAATCCTCCACCAAAGTCAAATTAAACTCACCTACACCCGAACAAGGTCAAGAGGAGAAGTTCCCAGGTGAAATCCCCTCTCCAGTGCCACCCATCCGTTCAAGACTCCAAAGGTTGAAATTGGGCTTGGTCAAAATCATACCTGGACAATTCACCAGGCCAGGAGACTTCATCTGGAGCTTGCTTGGACCCAATCGAAGATGACACGACCCTCAAATCAAAGCCACACTTCTCTGAGCAAAGGTATGGTCTCACTCTTCTTCACGAGCTTCTGAACATTCTCCATTTTTATTGATTCAATTTTATGCCACATAAACCGTATGGATGTGTTCATCTTCTCGAGACGAATCCATAGAGCATAAGAACGTTTAATTTGGTCAAGTATCGAGCGAGATGTTAAGCCCAGAAGATGGACGGTTCTCGGGCTAGGAGGTTTGGGGATGATGAATAGATGTCATTCATTCAATACACGCGCGGATGGACGGCTTAGATCAAGTCGGATCAGTGGATGATACGCGGAAGGCGGGACCCGGGCTGCTGACTCAAGTGGCAGCGTCGATTGGGAGCGCGCCGCATGGTCGTTCGGAGATGCCGAGGATAACAGGGCGCCGCGCTGGATAAGTAGGAAAATAGGCATTTTCTTATTTATTTAATTCCCTAAACTTCCAAAATACATAACTTTGTGTAAAAAAATCAGAAAAATAAAATAAAAATACCCTCTTGCTCAGTGAACAGAGGAGAATAATATGAAAAAGAAATCATTTAATTTCATTAAGTATTTTATTTTTAATGATTTATTTACTCTGTGCATTGTTTTAATTTTTCATGCATATAGGAAATTCACCATGGCATGAGACCATAGGGCTTTTGAAGCCTCTGAACTTGAGAACATTCCCTGAATTTTCCAAGGTCAGAGGCCATCCCTATGAGAAGCTATTGATTTTTTAAATTTATGTTGCTGTTTTGAGTATTTCAATTCCGATAATTAGCATGTTGTGAAATAAATCCTAGGAAAATTTGGTGATGTTTCTTATGACCAGAGAACTCTAGGAAAAATAGGTTTTGAATTAATCCACTTGGAATAACCCTAATTGGCTTAAACACCCAAAATAGAACCTTAATTAATTAGAGCTAATCACACATCAAATTGACTTGAAATCAATTCTCCACTGACCTTTAGGATCAGGGGAACCTACCATAAAAGTTTGAAGTCAATTGGACTTGGTTAGCCCTACCAAATAGGTTGATTAAGCCATTTAGCCAACTTAAACCTTAAAAATTCATAACTTTCAAAATACTTTTCAAAAATTCACCAAATTAGTTTTGGAGCCTCTCTGATATCAGGGGAATTTAAGAAAATTAAAATTGCAATTTTCTAAAAAAGTTGATTTTTTGCATTATTTTAATATTTTTAATAATTAAAAAATAATAAAAATCACAAAAATAATAAAATTCACCAAAATGTCACATTTTGAGTTTTAATCACTTAGGAACAAACCCAATATTTTTCTTAAGTCTCTATGATGAGATATTAAATTTTAAAGCCCTAAGGTTATTTTAAAATTAAAAAATGTATTTTCTAGCATTTCCACTAAAATAATTCTAATAAATCAAAGAAAAATCAGAAAATTATAAAAAGTGGTTCTCTGGTTTCCTTGATATTAGAGAGATTTTTGAAAAATATAAAATTCATTTTTCAGTCTTTATTTTTTTTAAATTAATTAATACTCCAAAATTCAAAATAATTATAATAAAAATAATATAATTCAAAAAATCACCAAAATTGGTCCAAGTGGTCCTCTGGTCATTAGGAATGTCCCATAATTTTCTTAAGGACAGAAACTTTCCCTTGGTCATGTTGTTGAATTTTCCTTGAAAATCCTTATTTTCCACAAAAAATAATTATATAAATAAATTAAAAACAAAAAAAAATCATATTTTCTCCTCTAATGTCTTGATTGACATATGAGTGAAGCCAAATAAAAATTTCAAATTCATTTAAGCTCAATTCAGTGAGTTATGAAATTAGTAAGTTAAAGGGCAAAATAGTAATTAAAATTTTAACCTATAACTAAAAATTTTAGGTTTAATTAAAAGGGTGGGTAAAATATTTGATACTAAGTTGATTTTGGATGTTTGAAACTTAGGTATTTAAAGGGTAGAAACATACCAAATAATTTGAAAGTAATCAAAATAAACCTTAATTAAATAATTAATTAAATTTAGAAGAATAATAAAAAATTAGAATTATTAAAATAGGGATATTATTAGGAAGAAATTTATTCTTTAATCTAAGAATCCCTAAATTAATCACCTCAATAATATTCAATTCCTAATTAAAATGATAATCCAAATTCAAAACTTAAAATGCTTAATCATTAAATTAAATTAAAATTAAAACATTTAAATTAAATCCTTTTAAAATTTCAATTAAATTAATACTTTAACAATTAAAATTAAATCATCCCTAAAGCATAAAAAATAAATATTAAATTTAAATTAAAAGAAAAATAATAAAATTAAATTAAAATTAAAAATAAAACCAAATTAAAATTAAAATTAAAATTAAATAAATTAAATTAAATTAAATTAAATTAAATTAAATCACATTAAATTAAATTAAATTAAAACATATTAAGTTAAATTAAATTAAATAAAAAAAAAATAATAATAAAATCAAGTTAAAATAAAATTAAAATTAAATTAAATAAATAAAATTAAATTAGAATTAAAACTAAACCAAATTTAATTAAAATTAAATTAAATTAAATTAAATTGAATAAAATATAATATTACTTAAGACATAAAGAATTAAAAAATAAATCTAAAACAACTTGAACACTATTCCAAACTTAAACCCATTAATTGAAATTAAATTAAATCACAAATCACTTGAACGTTAATTTGCCCTCAAAAGCTTATGATGTCATAACTCTTAAACTGGAGTGTTAAGTGAAGTGTTATTTCACTCATAAGATATTCAAATGTCCTAGTTCATCGAGCAAGATAACAAAACTTGAACTCCCGGATAATTGATTCATTATATAATTAAATTCTCTTGGACTTAAAACAATCCTAAAAGTATTGAAAAGATGTTTAAGATTCGTCTTAAGCACTTCCTCAGTACGATAGGATGTTTATAAGAACAACTGAACTTAATTATTCTTTGATGAAGAAAATTATCCTCAAACTAAAACACAAGAACCTAGACGTTATAGGAGATGACTAGCTATAGGATTAGGAACTTGGTTGAAAACCATAACCCTTCCCTTAGCTTTACCTAGGAACTTGCTTTAAATGCTTAAATATTCTAAATTGTGTTTACGTGCGTACTCGTGATGACTGGAAGACCCTCCGTGCACGCTTTTATTTTATTGCAATTTACCTTTCTGCAATTTACTTTATCGCAAATGCACTTTACTTTTCGCATGATAAACAACTCGTCGTACGAAAACCCACACCTTTACGATAAATCCCTAAACCGAAAACCAAAACTAAATTAAAATTCATTACAAGATAAAATTCACCGCCACAACATTTCAAAATATAAGACAACTCAAAATTTAATCACAAACAGAACACAAAACTACAATTATAACCGAATTAAAACGTCTGGCTGGATGATCTGGAATACCTCTGATGATGTAACCTACGTGTTGCTAACTGGATTTCCCACGGCCTAAATGAAAGTGTGGAACTCATTTAGTCGAGTTTAGCAAATTCATCCGGACTAAGTGAATCCGATAAAAATAACGATGCCGGAAGGATGGAACCGCGGGATCTTAACCGGTGTCGATATAATCAACTTTAAGATTTGTTTTAATTAAAACATAAAAAAACACTCGGACTTTAAGATTTCTAAAACCAAACTCTTCTCTTCCTTTTTTATTACAATCTTCTAAAACTAAACCCTCTGCAACAACAAAGAGCTCGGAGCATGGTGTGCAGCACGACCATCGTCATAAGCAAAACCTGAGTCTACTTCAGCAAAACTTTCTTAGAACTAAATAACCAATCTGTAACCAAAAAGCCAACTTGGTCAAAATGGTCAATCCTTGACCCAATGACCAACCCATTGACCCAATAGGTTAAAAACTCATTGACCAAAATTGACTATTTGGTCAATGAGTTTTTAACTTAATGATTACCAATTGACCGAACAGGTCAACTTTTGACCAAAAAGTCAATTTTGGTCAAAATTATCAATTTTTAACTAAATGACCAAATATTGGCCCGGTAAGCCAATCTCTGACCAAAAAGTCAACTTTGGTCAAAATGGTCAATCCTTGACCCAATGACCAACCTCATTGACCCAATAGGTCAACTTTTGTTCAAAAAAGTCAACTTTTGTCAAAATGATTAATCCTTGTCCCAATGACCCTTCCATTGACCTAATTGGTCAACTTTTGACCAAAAAATTAATTTTTGTCATAATAGTCAATTTTTGAATGAATGACCAATTATTGATCCAATAAGTCAGTCTCTGACCAAAAAGTCAACTTTTGACCAAATAGGTCAACTTTTAACCAAATAGTCAATTTTAGTCAAAATAGTCAATTTTTAACCTATTGACCACCCATTAACCCGATAGGTCAACAATTAACCAAAAAGTCAACTTTGGTCAAGATGGTCAATTTTTGACCCAATGAACAACCCATTGACCAAATAGGTCAACTTTGACAAAAAAAGTCATCTTTTGTCAAAATGGTTAATTCTTGACCCAATTACCAACTCATTGACCAAATAGCTCAACTTTTGACCAAAAGTCAACTTTAGTCAAAATGGTCAATTTCTGACCCAATGACCACCCTATTGACCTGATGGGTTAACTTTTAACCAAAAATTCAATTTTGCTCAAAATAGACAATTTTTGACCTAATGAGCAATTATTGGCCCAATTAGTCAATCTCTGACCAGAAAGTCAACTTTGGTCAAAATGGTCAATCCTTGACTTAATGACAAACCCATTGACCGAATAGGTCGACTTTTAACCAAAAAGTTAATTTTTGTCAAAATAGTCAATTTTAACCTAATGACCAACCATTGACCCAATAGGTCAATTTTTGACCAAAAAGTCAACTTTGGTCAAAATGGTCAATTTTCGACCCTACGACCAACTCATCGACACAATAGATCTATCGACCAAAAAGTCATCTTCAGCTCAAAAGGTAAATCCTCGCCTAATCACTAACTTATTGACCAAATAGGTCATCTTTTGACCAAAAGTCAACTTTGGTCAAAATGATCAATTTCTGACCCAATGACCACCCCGTTAACCCAATCGGTTAACTTTTGACCAAAAAAATCAATTTTGGTCAAAGTAGTCAGTTTTGGACCTAATGACCAATTATCGACCGAGTAAGCCAATCCTTGACCCAATTACCAACCCTTTGACCTAATAGGTCAACTTTTGACCAAAATGACCAGCCATTGACCTAATAGGACAACTTTTGAACAAAAAGTCAATTTTGGTTAAAACTATCAATTTTTGACCTGATGACCTCCTTATTGACCTAAAAGTCAACTTCAACAAAAGTCAAATTCGTCAAAATTACCAATTTCTCACACAATGACCTAAAAGTCAACTTTGGTGAAAATGGTCAATCCTTGATCCAATAACCTATCCATTGACCTAATAAGTCAACTTTTGACTAAAAAGTCAACTTTTGACTAAAAAGTCAACTTTTGACTAAAAAGTCAACTTTTGACTAAAAAGTCAACTTTGCCAAAAGGGTTAATCATTTACCCAATGACCAACACATTGACACAATAGGTCAACTTTTGACCAAAAAGTTAATTTTCCTCAAAATTGTCAATTTTTGACCTAATGACCGCCTCATTGACATAAATAGGTCAACTTTTAACCAAAAAAAGAACTTTGGTCAAAATGATCAATCTTTGACCCAATGACCAACCTAATGATCCGATAGGTCAACTATTGACCAAAAAAGTTAAATTTGGTCAAAATAGTCAATTTTGAGCTAATGATCAATTCTGACCCAGTAAGCCAATCTCCGACCAAAAAGTTAATTTTGGTCAAAATGGTCAATCCTGGACCTAATGACCAACCCACTGACCAAATAGGTCAACTTTTGACCAAAAATTCAACTTTTGTCAAAATGATCAATCCATGACCTATTGACCAACCCATTAGCCTAATATTTTGGTCAAAATAGTCAATTTTTGAATTAATGACAAGTCAATCTCTAACCAAAAAGTCAACTTCGGTCAAAATGGTCAATCCTTGACCCAATGAAAAACCCATTGACCCAATAGGTCAACTTTTGACGAAAAAGTCAGTTTTTGTCAAATTGTCAATTTTTGACCTAATTACCACCCGTTGACCCAATCAATCAACTTTTGAACAAAAAATCAACTTTGGTCCAAATGGTCAATTTTTAACCCAATGACCAACCCATTGACCCAATTGATCAACTTTGGACCAAAAAGTCATCTTCGGTCAAAATGGTCAATTCTTGACCCAATTACCCCTAAATATACCAAATATGTCAACTTTTGACCAAAAAGTCAACTTTGGTAAAATTGGTCAATTTCTGACCCAATGACAACTCCGTTGACCGGATAACTCAACTTTTGGCAAAAAATTTAATTTTGGTCAAAATAATTAGTTTTTGACGAAATGAACAATTATCAATCCGCTAGTTCTCAATCTCTCGACCTAAAACCCAACTTTGGTCAAAATGGTCAATCCTTGACCCAATGACCAACCCATTGGCCTAATAGGTCAACTTTTGACCAAAAAGTCAGTTTTTAACTTAATGACCACCAATTGACCCAACAAGTCAACTTTTGACCAAAAAGTCAATTTTGGTCAAAATTATCAATTTTTGACCTAATGACCAAATATTGGCCCGGTAAGCCAATCTCTGACCAAAAAGTCAACTTTGGTCAAAATGGTCAATCCTTGACCCAATGACCAACCTCATTGACCCAATAGGTCAACTTTTCTTCAAAAAAGTCAACTTTTGTCAAAATGATCAATCCTTGTCCCAATGACCCTTCCATTGACCTAATAGGTCAACTTTTGACCAAAAAGTTAATTTTGGTCATAATAGTCAATTTTTGAATGAATGACCAATTATTGATCCAATAAGTCAATCTCTGACCAAAAAGTTACCTTTGGTCAAAATGGTCAATCCTTGACCCAATGACAAACACAATTACCAAATAGGTCAACTTTTGACCAAAAAGTTAAATATGGTCAAAAAGATCAATTTTTAACCTGATGTCCACCCATTGACCCGATAGGTCAACTTTTGACCCAAAAGTCAACTTTGGTCAAATTGGTCAATTTTTGACACAATGACCAACCCATAAACCCAATAGGTTAACTTTTGACCAAAATGACATTTTGGGTCAAAATGGTCAATTCTTGACCCAATTACCAACTCATTGACCAAAGTGGTCAACTTTTTACAAAAAAATCAATTTGGTCAAAATGGTCATTTTCTGACCCAATGACCACCCCGTTGACCCGATAACTCAACTTTTGGCAAAAAATTTAATTTTGGTCAAAATAATTAATTTTTCACCTAATGACCAATTATTGACCCAATAAGTGACTCGACCAAAAAGTCAATTTGCTAAAATGTACCAATCTCGATCCAAAGGACAAACCCATTGACACAATAGTTAAACTTTTGACCAAAAAGTCAAATTTTAACTTAATGACCATCAATTCACCCAACATGTCAACTTTTGACCAAAACGTCAATTTTGGTCAAAATAGTCAATTTTTGAACTAATGATCAATTATTAGCCCAGTAAGCCAATCTCTAACCAAAAAGTCAACTTTGGTCAAAATGGTCAATACTTGACCCAATGACCAACCTCATTGACCTAATAGGTTAACTTTTGACAAAAAAGTCAACTTTGGTCAAAATGATCAATCCTTGTCCCAATGACCCTTCCATTGACCTAATAGGTCAACTTTTGACAAAAAATCAACTTTGGTCAAAATGGGTCAACTTTTGACAAAAAATTTAATTTTGGTCAAAATAAACAATTTTTGACCTAATGACTAACTATTGACCCAATAAGTCAACCACTGACCAAAAAGTCAACTTTGGTCAAAATGGTCAATCCTTGACCTAATGATCGCCTCATTGACCTAAATAGGTCAACTTTTGACCAAAAGGTCAATTTTGGTCTAAATAGTCAATCCTTAACACAATGACCAACTCGTTGACTCAATAGGGCAACTTTTGACCAAAAAGTTAATTTTGGTCAAAATAGTCAATTTTTGACCTAATGACCAATTATTAACCCAATAAGCTAATCTCTGACCAAAAAGTCAACTTTGGTCAAAAGGGTTGATCTTTGACCCAAAGACAAACCCATTGACCCAATAGGTCAACTTTTGACCAAAAAGTCAACTTTGGTCAAGATGGTCAAATACTGACCCAATGACCAACCCATTTACCCAATAGGTCAACTTTTGACCAAAAAGTCAATTTTGGTCAAAATAGTCAAATTTTGACCTAATGACCACCCATTGACCCAAATAGGCCAACTTTTGACCAAAATGTCAAATTTGGTCAAAATGATCAATTTTTAACCTAATGACCAACTCATTGACCCAATAAGTCAACTTTTGACCAAAAAGTCAACTTTGGTCAAAATGGTCAATTCTTGACCCAATGACTAACGCATTGAACCAATAAGTCAATTTTCTAACAGAAAGTCAATTTGGGTCAAAATAATCAATTTCTGACCTAATGACCAATTATTGACCCAATAAGTCAACTTTTGACCAAAAATTCAACATTGGTCATAATGGTTAATCCTTTACCAATGACAAACCCAGTGACCTAAAAGGTCAAATTTTGATAAAAAAGTCAACTTTGGTCAAAATGGTAAATCCTTGACCCAATGACCAACCCACTGACCCAATAGACTGACTTTTGACCAAAAAGTCAATTTTGGTCAAAATAGTAATTTTTTGACGTAATCACCAATTATTGACTCAATAGGTCAACTTTTGACAAAAAAGTCAACTTTGATCAAAATGGTCAATTTTTGACCCAATGACCAACCCATTGACCTAATAGGACAACTTTTGAACAAAAAGCCAATTTTGGTCAAAACTGTCAATTTTTGACCTGATGACCTCCTTATTGACCTAAAAAGGTAAATTTTGAACAAAAAGTCAAATTTGGTCAATATGGTCAATTTCTCACACAATGACCTAAATGTCAACTTTGGTGAAAATGGTCAATCCTTGACAAAAAAAGTCATCTTTCTGCTAATATAAGCATCTCTCGATTCAATTACTCAACTCATCGACCAACACAACTTTCAATTACAAAGTCAACTTTTAATAAAATGGTCAATTTCGACCCAATGACTACACTATCGACTCCGATGGGCTAACTTTTAACCAAAATTCAATTTGCTCAAAATAACAATTTTAATCTAATGAGCAATTATTGGCCCAATTAAATAATCTTCGACTGTGAAAGTCAACTTCATCAAAATGGTCAATCCTCGACTTAATGACAAACCCATCGACCGAATACAGTCAACTTTAACCAAAAAGTTAATTTTCGTCAAAATAGTCAATTTTAACCTAATGACCAACCATTGACCCAATAGGTCAATTTCGACTAAAGTCAACTTTCGTCAAAATAGTCAATTGTCGACCCAATGACCAACTCATCGACACAATGAGACTTTCACTAAAAAAGTCATCTTCAGTCAGGCAAGGCAATTCTGCCCCAATCACTAAATTCTATTAACTAACAGTCATTTTCGACCAAAAGTCAACTCTTGGTCAAAATGATCAATTTTCGACCTAATGACTCACCTCAAGTCTAACCTAATATTGACCATCGACAAAAATCAATTTTGGTCAAAGTAGTCAGTTTTAGATCTAATGACCAATTATCGATCTAAAGAAGCCAATCCTCGACCCAATTACTAACCCTTTCGACCTATCAGTCAACTTCGAATTCAAAAGTCAACTTTGGTTAAAATGGTCAATCCTTAACCCAATAGGTCAACTTTTCTCCAAAAAGTTAATTTTGGTCAGAATAGTCAATTTTTGACCTGATGACCAATTATTGACCCTGTAAGCCAATATATGACCAAAAAGTCAACTTTGGTCAAAATGATCAATCCTGCACCCAATGACTAACCCATCAATCTAATAGTCAACTTGCACTAAAAAGTCAACTTTGGTCAAAATGATCAATCCTTCACACATTGACCAACCCATTGGCCTAATAGGTCGACTTTTATCCAAAAAGTCAATTTTGGTCAAAATAGTCAATTTTTGAATTATTGACCAATTATTGACCTAATAGGTCAACTTTTGACCAAAAGTTAACTTTGTTGAAAATGGTCAATCCCTCGAATCTCAATGACAAACCCATCAATCTAATATGTCAACTTTCACCAAAAAGTCAATTCCGATCAAATGGTCAATTTTGATCAAATAATCAATTTTTACACTATCGACCCAGAAGTCAACTTTGACAAAGTCAACTTTGCCAAAATGGTCAATTTTAACCCAATGACCAACCCATCGAACCAATATATCAAGTTTTAATCCAAAGTTTTCTTCATTCAAAATGGTCAATTCTTGACCCAATTACCAACTCATTGACCAAATATGTCAACTTTTGACCGGAAAGTCAACTTTAGTCAAAATGGTCAATTTGACCCTATGACCAACTCATTGACTTTTTTGTCAAAAGTTGACCAAAATACCAAATCATTGACCAAATAGGTCAACTTTTGACCAAAAAGTCAACTTTAGTCAATATGGTCAATTTTTGACCCCAAGACCTCCCCATTGACCCAACGGGATAACTTTTCACCAAAAATTTGATTTTGGTCAAAAATTCAATTTTTTACCTAATGACCAGTTATTGACTCAATAAGTTAATATCTGACCAAAAAGTCAACTTTGGTCTAAATGGTCAATACTAGACCCAATGACAAACCTGTTAACCCAATAGGTCAACTTTTGACCAAACAGTCAATTTTGGTCAAAATAACCATTTTGATTGACGAGTGAACACCCATCGACTCCAATAGTCAACTTTCGACTCAAAAGTCTACTTGGGTCAAAAATCAGTAAATTTTTTACTCCTATGACCAACCCATTGACCCAACAAATTAATTTTTGACCAAAAGGTCATCTTTGGTCAAAATGGTCAATTCTTGACCCAATTACCAACTCATTGACAAAATAAGTCAACTTTTGACCAAAAGGTCAACTTTAGTCAAAATATTCAAAAGTTGACTTACTAGGTCAATAGGTTGTCATTGGGTAAAAAATTTATGATTTTGACCAAACTTAACTTTTTGGTCAAAAGTCAATTCTATCAGGTCAAAGGTCTGCCATTAGGTTTAGGATTGACCATTTCGACCAAAGTTGACTTTGTGGTTAGAGATTGACTTATTGGGTCAATAATTAGTCATTAATTCAAAAATTGACTATTTTGGTCAAAAGTTGATCAATTGGGTCAAGGGGTGGTCATTGGGTCAGAAATGGACCGTTTTGACCAAAGTTGACTTTTTGGTCAAAAGTTAACCTATTTTGTGAATGAATTTATAATTGGGTCAAGAATTGACCATTTTGACCAAAGATGACTTTTTGGTAAAAAGTTGATCTATTGGGTCAATGGGTCGGCAATTGGGACAAAAATTGACCATTTTAACCAAAGTTCACATTTTTGTCAAAAGTTGACCTATTGGGTCAATGGGTGGTCATTAAGTCAAAAATTAACTTTTTTGACCAAAATTGACTATTTGGTCAAAAGTTGACTTATTCGGTCAATGGGTTTGTCATTGGGAGAAGAATCGAGCATTTTGACCAAAATTGACTTTTTGGTCAAAAGTTGACCTATTAGGCTAATGGGTTGGTCATTAGGTCAAGGATTGATCATTTTGACTTATTGGGTCAATAATTGATCATTCGGTCAAAAATAGACTATTTTGACAAAAATTGAATTTTGGTCAAAAGTTAACCCATTGGGTGAACGGGGTGGACATTTGGTCAGAAATTAACCATTTTTGGACAAAATTGACTTTTTAGTCAAACGTTGACCGATTGGGTCAATTGGTGGTCATTAAGTCAAAAGTTAATAATTTTGAAGAAAATTTTCTATTTGGACAATAGTTGACCTATTAGACTAATGGTTTGGTCATTGGGTCAAGGATTGATCATTTTGACTAAAGTTAACTTTTTGGTCAAAAGTTGACCTATTGGGTAAATGGGTTTCTCATTGGGTCAAGGATTGACCATTTTGACTTAAGTCGATTTTTGGTCAAAGATCGACTTATTGGGTCAATAATTACCACATCCAAAACTCACACTTGCATGTAACTGAACGAAGTACAA